>PKML01003403.1:829777-848825 GCA_002933935.1 Eutrema yunnanense
TAATAAAAAAATCTCAATTAAAGACATAAATCAGCCATCATATTAACATAAATCAGCCTTCACGTGAACATAAATCAGCCTTCACGCAAACATAAATCAGCCATAAATATAAAATCAGCCGTCAAGTGTGCATAAATCAGCCATCAATGTAAAATCATTAGACTCGGATTTTGAAATTAAAGGCCGGAATATGGCCGGAAAGTTAACTTACAGTAGTTAGCTTCCACTTTCAAACGATGAAAATCCTTCAAACCTTCGACATGAGACTGCGACGAGGCGGACGAGACGAGTCGCAACCAAAAGAGACGAACATGCAACACCGGCGATTAGTGAATCATCGTCATGAATCATTTTCTGTAATTTTTTCAAAATTAATCGTAAATCTCACTTAAAATAATCTTAATGGCATTATCGTTAATTAAATTACTCACGCAGCCCTTAATGGATATTTTCTTTAAAAATTGTATCATTTAAGTAATTTCAAAAAGGTATATAACACTCTAGTCATTTCACAACGTTTTTGTGCTATTTGAGTAATTATCTCAAAAAAAAATCTTTTGATTTTTTCTTTTCGTGGCGACGACCCAAATTTTTCTTTTAGCGATGGCAACTAAATTTTTTGAGTTTCTCACAAAATTTAGCTTTTGCCGATGGCAACTGTGGGTGCTAAATTGATATAGAATGGGAGTATGAAGAAAATTGCCACGTGAAACGTGGATATTAAAAGTTATATTCAACGGTTGAGATTAGTTTGAACTAATAGTAGAAGAATTGAGGGGTTAAAACAAGTTACATCGGCATTTTTCATATTCATTCGAAAAAGTCAAATTGTAATCTCATCTTCTTCTTTCTTCTTTATGTATTTCCTTGTAACCATCTTTGTTCATCAATGTTTGAAGATTTTTTCTTCTTTCTGGATCTTCTGCAAATGAACTATGAATTGTTGTTTTATGAACATCAATTCCATGTATCAAACTAATCTCAGTCGTTGTATATATTTCTAATCTCCATGTTCTACGTGACAATCACTCTTCCTATTCCCATTCTATATCAAATCATCCCGTTGGAAAAAACCTTGACCACAAGATTTATATAAGAAAATATTTGCTACAACAAGTCAACGAAAAACTCCATACTAACGTCCTTGTGTGCACACTGGTTTATAGCACAAAAGTGTGGATTTTGATAATTCCAACCACATTTGTTGCAGACATGAGCTCCGTTGCTGTGACCTCCAGGATCCCAAACTCGGTTGTGAACGTTCAACCTCTGAATTTATGAAGCATAAGCAGTCCCACTTTGTCTTCTTTTCTCCTGTTGTTGTAACAGCTCCTTGAACCCATCGTTCACCACCAACTCGCATGTCACAAACAAAAACAAAGATGGCCGATTCAAAGTTATATTTTGTAGTCATAACTGCAAAATTTATGTTGTCCCATTTGGTGGCAAGGAGTTGAGATGCATCACTTGCGTTTCCAATAGTTCCTTGGATTTCCAGCAATGCCATACACAGAGTCGGCCCTGAGTTTTAGAAGGCCGCAAACTAAACAAAAATTATGGCCGATTTACTATATTAAGTTTCAAACTTATGACTTTATGAAAAGATTTTATAAGTTTACCACTAAACTCAAAAAAAATTTTGAAATTTAAAAACCAAATTTTTTTTATGAAAATGAGGGCCGCAAACATAGGCTTGCTCTGCTTGGACAGGGCCGGATACATCAAAATAGTTCGTCATGCACAAAGATAACGAGTGCTCTTCAAAGCCATTCATTAGAAGCTCTTTGAGGACCGCAATTACTTTCAATTCACATCAAATATTTCTTCCTAAGGTTGGCTAATACGACGAACTGTTTTTCTTCCCTTTTGTTGATGTGATCATGGATAGAATTGGACCAACACAGAAAGATCTTGTAGTCGAGGAACTTGAATCAATACAAGAAGAGCTTGTAGCTGAGGAGCTTGTAGCCGAGGAGCCTAAGACCATCTCAACTGGTCCAATGACACGAGCAAGGACTAAGGAGCTCAAGGAAGCTGTTGCTGGCATTCTTAACCACATTCAGAAGCAACCAAGCTACCTAAACCAAGAAAGCAACGAATCAACTCCAATACTCGTCCTAATCCTTACAAGATGGCTAGTGAGCTTGTGGTCTATCTTTGTACTATTTTTCCCAATCTTTGTTTTTGTCCCACTTGGATTTTGTAAAGATAGGTTTTTAATGAGGCAAGGATAGATCACCACACCTTAGCTCACTAGTCACGCCAATGCCCATATGCACCAATTCGACCAGCATGGCCTTTTTTCCTTTTATGTTTTATCCTTTTTGTTTTAAGTGTTTTTCCCTTTTCTTTTATTTTTTTCTTTCTTCGGTCGATATATTGGCTTTATAAGCACTTATATTGTTGATATATCATGGTTTTTACCCTATTTAAGCCATGATATAAGTCCTTTTTATAGAGTCTTTATAGTATTTTGGAGTCTTTTAGAGTCTTTTACAGGTCATAGCACGTTGGGAACATTATTGGAGATATTGGAGCTTTCTGGAACAGTTTGGAGCAAAAGCTGAAGTCGTGTTGCTGAGTACCTGATTTCACGACAAGTATCGATCGATACTGGCTAGTATCGATCGATACCCATCGCAGCAAGACACGACCCGCGAGTTTTCCAATACTTGAAGAATTGTAAAATTGCCCAGAAGTCTTTAATAATTACAAGAAACCCCAATTTATGATTTAGGTTATTTATAGGGATTTTACAGCCACTTTGTAGGCTATGCTTTATTTTGTATGAATTATTTTACTTTGGTTTGAGAGAGACAAGTCTGAATCTCCCTTCGTCCGAGATCAGATCTCAAAACCTCTTGTTATTCTTTCTATTTTATTGATGATTTATTCAGTTATGTTGATTGTTTCATTCTCCATGTCTGAGTATATCCACTTTAGGTTCAGGGTTCTCATAAGGGTTTTCTCTGAATGCTAGGTTGATTAATTTATAGGATTCACCATCTGAATTAGTTCTTCGCTTAGGTTGTGTTCAAAGCTAATTTTAGGTTGACGAATCTGGAACTTAGATCTTAGGATAATTGATTAGGCACGACAGTGCGATTAATTACCTGATAGAACCTTAGGTGAGCAAATTGATTATTCGCAAAGAGATTTGGTTTAATTGATTTGTGAACATATCAAACCTGAACTTTAAAGCTGATTTAGACTTTAGGATTCACAAAGAGATTTGGAATTCCTAGGATTTAGATTTAGATAATTCTCGCAACGACAGTTGGTTAATTATACCTTAGTGATTTGAGTTCAAGAACTGCGCTAAATCTGAATCATGTTAGTTAGTTTATCTGCATTCATTGATTTCCTGAGAAAAACCTTGAGCCTATCTTTCTCCAATTGAATTACAACTCTTTTAATTTCTGCACTGCTTTCAATTACATCTCTTGGCTTAGCTTAATTCGATACTATATAATCTATTGTGCATCTCTGTGAGTCTTTATGGTTCGACCCCTAGCTATACTATAACTACTGCTTTAGTACTAATAGGGTATTAATTTGAGCATATCAAATTTGGCGCCGTTGCCGGGGACTCAATTCGCCAATAGATTTTAGTCTGAGAATTTCGACTAAGTTCGTCGGTATCGATCGATACTCTGTAGTATCGGTCAATACTCGTCGTCTTCTTTTTACGATATCGATCGACACCACTTGGTATCGATCGATACTCAACGTATTTTTTTTTGGTTACTTACGTGCCTTGTCTAGTGTTTTGTTTTCAGGTGTATCATGTTCGTGAAACCAGAAGCTAGTTGAACTGTCATTGGAACAGCTAGCACTTGTGGAACGCACAAATAGAAAGACCAAGCAAACATCAGGGATGAACAACCCAGTGGTTTTAAGAGCTGATGAAGCTGGAGTTCTAAGAGACCAAGAGGGTCAAGTGTGCAATGAG
This sequence comes from Eutrema yunnanense, assembly GCA_002933935.1. NCBI lineage: Eukaryota > Viridiplantae > Streptophyta > Magnoliopsida > Brassicales > Brassicaceae > Eutrema > Eutrema yunnanense. The sequence continues at coordinate 833,730 of PKML01003403.1, forward strand.
AGAGGGCACTGACTTGATGAAGCTGGAAACGTCGTTGTCCCTGCTGCTGTTATTGAGATTGTCGCGCCAGCTAGGCGCGCCAACGTTGGGAATGCTGCAGGTGATCGAATTAGGACATGGCGAGCACAACAGACCTGATCAGTTCTATGCCAATCGATCTGCGATTCGCATCCAAACTTTTCAGAGGAACGATTTTGAGCTGAAGCCTGCATACTATGCTCTCGTGAGTCAGAGCCCTTTCCATGGCCTACCTCATGAGCATCCAATGGATCATATCGAGAGGTTCGAAGATTTGGTCACTGGTATGAAGTACAATGGAGTGCCCAATGAGTACCTTTTCTGCAAACTCTTCCCGTACTCTCTTGGTGGAGATGCTGCTTATTGGCTGAAGCAGTTGCCTCCTGGTTCACTAACTACATGGGAAGAGACGAAGAATGCATTCTTGTGCAATTTCTATGATGACGCGAGATCCGAAGAGTTCAGGAACAAAATTTCTCAATTTTCTCAAGGTCCAACAGAGGGACTCAAGGCTGCTTGGATTCGTTTCAAGTCATATCAGAGGGATTGTCCGCACCATGGGTTTAATCAGGTTCAGCTGCGGGGTACTTTCTATAGAGGGATCGATTGGAGGTACCATATGGCTTTGGATACTGCGAGTAATGGGAACTTCAACACCAGGTATCCAGATGATGCGGTTGTGCTGATTGAGAACTTGGCGTCTAGCAATAGCACCAAGAATGCTGATTTCGAGCGGAAGAAGCAAGCTGGAGGAATTAATGGATCGCAGATTGCTGCAGTTAAAGCCAAGCTGGATATTTTGATTGGGAAGTCGAAGAAGACTGTACACTTTGCTGATGGAGTCAATAATATCGGTGGAGATGAAATGGAAGATTGTAACTACGTTGGTGGTTCTGGATTTCAGGGTCAGCAATTTGGGTACAACAACAACCAAAATCAACAACAACAATCGCAATTATGGGAACTCTTCGTACCAGCCCATCTCTCCAAAGTCCACATACAATGAGATAGAATTCATGATGGAACAGCTTCTTCGAGGACAAGAGAAGTTGCAGGGGGATTTCAATGGGAAGTTTGACTCGCTGTACATGGATCTGAATGGGAAAATCGAAGCCATCAGTCTCTCCCAGAGGAAGCTGGAAACTCAGGTTGCTCAAACAGCAGCAGCTATAAAGAGGCAGGAAGGTGTTCTTCCAGGGAGAACTGAAAATCCAAGACCACACATCAATGAGATCTCCTCAAGTGCAGAAAATTTTGATGAGGATCCTGAAATCGCACAAGTATCGATCGATACTCCCCAGTATCGATCGATACCAGCCCATACGTCTGCTCGAATGGATCCACAACCCCGTGTATCGATCGATACCCCATTGGTATCGGTCGATACTGAGGCGATTTCTAAGGAGACACATGAGATTTCGACTGTGGCACCTCAAGTAGTAGCAGAACGAGTCTATATACCCAGGATACCCTATCATATGCCTCGTATTATGACAAGGAAGGAATGGGAGGACGCCATATGCAAGGTTTTGTTGGATAAATCAGTTGTGGAGCATCCTTTTGATGATGATAAATCTGCCAGGGACAATCCAAGAACAAGAGTATCGATCGATACCCTACCCGGTGTCGATCGATACCCCTCGCAGAACGAGCTAGAAACTGTGAAAACACCTGAGTTGATTGCAGAAAAAGTTAGCAAGCCCAAGAAGCTGAATCCTATTCGTAGACACCTCAGAGATCCTATCACTCCAAAGCAGCTGCGTGGCTTTGAGAAGAGGGTACGAAGGATTCCCCACTCGTTCACTTTTGAAGAAGCTCTAGAGGACTGGCCTCTGCTAAGTCATTTCAAAGATTGCAGAGAAACTGAGAAAGAGATCAAGGCACTCTTCATTAAGGCCAGAGGTACACCTCTACTGAGACAGTTGACTAAGAAGGAAGACCCAGGAATCTTCTCAGTTCCATGCTCTATCTCTAGAGTTGAATTCAAAGAGTCTCTCGTTGGCTCAGGAGTCTGCGTCAATGTCATGTCCAGGGCAATTGCAGAGAGATTGGAAGCTGATATTCAACCTCTAAAGACATCTATCACGTTCGCGAACGATTCCATCTCTCTTCCATATGGGGCAATCGCTGATTTGATGATCACAATAGGAGATTGCCTAGTTCATACTGATTTTCAGGTTGTAGAGATGAATGCAAAATCTCTTACGCAGTTGATTCTCGGAAGACCGTTCATGGCTACGGTTGGTGCCATTATGGACACACCCAGCAAGCACATCTCATTCTCATACATTGACAAGGAAGTGTACTACAAAGCCATCCCTAGAGGAACTCCCGGACGTGTCTCTTGCATTGAAGATGTCACAGGAGAGACATTAGCAGTTGATCTTTTGGAAGAGCCTCCTGGCGAGCCAACTATCACAGACGTTTCAGCTGAATCACCCATCATCACCAAGGAAGTTGTCAAGAAGGCTAAGGCAACAAAGAAGAAGAAGGCCAAGAGCAAAAAAGTCGAGAATTCCCATGTCACTTTAATCCCTCAGAAGTGTGATGGAGATTCGATTGAGTACAATGTGAAGTGCAAAGGAGCCTCCAAACCATTCTCTAAGGCTAGAGTACTTCTTACTTCGGAGCTGAAAGAGAAAGGAAAGGAGTTCGTGGAAAGTATGCTGAGCAGAACTCTGAAGCTAGCAATGTCAAGTTGTGGAGCCTGTTTTGGTGCAAGCTCTCATTCGTATCCATCCTGAAGGGCGTTACAGTCAAGCTATTAACGTTAAACGAGCGCTTGGTGGGAGGCAACCCACTCGTGAGTCTATATATAAGTATTTTTCTGTTATTTTTTGTGTTTGTGTCAGGATAAACAAGGAGCAAAAATCCGAAATCGCCTAGTGTCGATCGATACCCCAATGGTATCGATCGACACCAATCGCGAAGAGATGTTCATCATGTCGATTTAAGCCTGGTATCGACTGATACCAGGTTGTGTGTCGATCGATACTCGATGTTCCAGCAAGGTAACTTCTTGTTTTTCCCAATTTTATTCTGTTCTTTTGTTTTCTTTCACTGACTCTAGGCTAGATAACACTGGGGACAGTGTTGTTCAAGTCTGGGGGAGGTCTTTGCTGACATTGTGTTTGTTTTTCTTAGAGTCAGTTGTTTTATCGAGTCAAAAACGTTTTATTGAGTCAAAACTTGTTGGAGATGATGATCATGTGCTTGAACCTATTGATGTGATTTTGTTTTTGAGTGACCAGTGTTGCAGGATCAGCTCTAGATCGACTAATGAAATATCCAAGGACTGACCAGTTGACTAGAAAACATCTATGTCTCCAGCAGAGTTCTTCTGAAGCCTGAGCCAAATTTTTGCACTTCATCAATGTGGTTAGTGTTTTTAGAGCTTGATTCATCATTCATATCTGATAAAGGAACCCATGTATTTAGAGTTGTGGTATTTCTCTCCCCTGTTATAAGTTGATAAATAAGAGCATAAAAGATTGAAATGATTTTCTTTTGAGTAGAGGGTTAGGAAAATTTCCAACAATCCCATTATTCTACTTAAGAGGGAATGATCACACAAAGGATTGGAATCGAGGCTAGAATTTTCCTATGATGCCATTATTCGCCTACATCCTTTGATACATTGAGAGGGAAGAACCGGGGATTCGGTGGCAAATACCATCAATACTCGCGTCTTATACCTTGATGTGTATATGCAAAGCTGAAAATAAAAAAAGAGAACATAATAAGAAATAAGTCTGGGGGAGAGAAATTAATACCAAAAAGTGTGAAAAAGGGTGGTTCCTTGTCATGATATCGTATGGTAAAGAATCTCGAAGGTTCTTGAATATTGGTTGCAGCGATGAAACTGGCGATGAGGGCTTTACTTGAACAAAGCTGTGGGATATTGTGTGGAGTCTGGGAAAGCTGCGAATGTCTACGGAGAAGTACATGGTGGTTAGATCAAAAGCTCATTAGGTGACATTTGAGTACTTGGGAAAATGATCTTTGCGATGGTTCAGGAACAGTTGAGTCTCCGCGTTTTCAAACCTCTTTCTCTGGTTAAGTCTTCTATTTGCTTGAGGACAAGCAAATGCTAAGTCTGGGGGAGTTGATATATCATGGATTTTACCCTATTTAAGTCATGATATAAGTCCTTTTTATAGAGTCTTTATAGTATTTTGGAGTCTTTTAGAGTCTTTTACAGGTCATAGCAAGTTGGGAACATTATTGGAGATATTGGAGCTTTTTGGAACAGTTTGGAGCAAAAGCTGAAGTCGTGTTGCTGAGTACCTGATTTCACGACAAGCATCGATCGATACTGGCTAGTATCGATCGATACCCATCGCAGCAAGACACGACCCTCGAGTTTTCCAAGACTTGAAGAATTGTAAAAGTGCCCAGAAGTCTTTAATAATTACAAGAAACCCCAATTCGTGATTTCGGTTATTTATAGGGATTTTACAGCCACTTTGTAAGCTATGTTTTATTTTGTATGATTTATTTTACTTTGGTTTGAGAGAGACAAGTCTGAATCTCCCTTCGTCAGAGATCAGATCTCAAAACCTCTTGTTATTCTTTCTATTTTATTGATGATTTATTCAGTTATGTTGATTGTTTCATTCTCCATGTCTGAGTAGATCCACTTTAGGTTCAGGGTTCTCATAAGGGTTCTCTCTGAATGCTAGGTTGATTAATTTATAGGATTCACCATCTGAATTAGTTCTTCGCTTAGGTTGTGTTCAAAACTAATTCTAGGTTGACGAATCTGGAACTTAGATCTTAGGATAATTGATTAGGCACGACAGTGCGATTAATTACCTGATAGAACCTTAGGTGAGCAAATTGATTATTCGTAAAGATATTTGGTTTAATTGATTTGTGAACATATCAAACCTGAACTTTAAAGCTGATTTAGACTTTAGGATTCGCAAAGAGATTTGGAATTCCTAGGATTTAGATTTAGATAATTCTCGCAACGACAGTTGGTTAATTATACCTTAGTGATTTGAGTTCAAGAACTGCACTAAATCTGAATCATGTTAGTTAGTTTATCTGCATTCATTGATTTCCTGAGAAAACCCCTGAGCCTATCTTTCTCCAATTGAATTACAACTCTTTTAATTTCTGCACTGCTTTCAATTACATATCTTGGCTTAGCTTAATTCGATACTATACAATCTATTGTGCATCTGTGAGTCTTTGTGGTTCGACCCCTAGCTATACTATAACTACTGCTTTAGTACTAATAGGGTATTAATTTGAGCATATCAATTGTCGACACAAAAAAATAACTCTACCTTTGAATTTAATCATAAACGGCGCAACCGCTTTTCTTTGAAGAGAGACAAGTTCATCTTCTTCTTATATTCGATCTTGCTTGGTGTGTGATATCCAGGTTTCTTGTTCTTCTTAAGTGTGTCATATCTTAAGAGAACAAAGGTATATTAGAGGTTCACCATCCCCTCTGTGCGACCACTTCACCCCCACACTCATCTGCTTGCAGGGATTATCCTTCACGTTTCCAACCTTAGAGTGGCGATCTAGGGAGATTCATGTCATTTGTCCATCGCTATCTCTTCTTGTCTAGCTCTCTTTCCATTCATTTCCTTTCTATGCAACTCGAATTATTCTTTTTTTTGTGTTTTCCAATTCCAACTCATCTTCGCCTTCAAGGAGAGAGTTTTGAGGTATTGCTTTATTCTTTTCAAGGACCACAATATGTTGCTGCGGGTGTGCATTCTCATCTAATCTACCCAACAATAAGCATTGTCTAATAGTCTGAGGCTGAAACATTAATATAATATTGCTTTAAGTATATATTCGCAGCCTTGCTAGAAACCAAGTCTTCTTCAAATATATTGACTATTGACCTAAGCAACTCAAACTTGTTGTGATACTCCATTATTCCATATGTTTCTCGCAATAGTTTAAGCTCAACAATTGGATCATCACATACCTCATCAAATTTTTCTTTCAATAATTGCTTGTATGATGCTCAATCCTTAACAGTGTTCAATCCCAACTCTGAATGAACCATTGATTGATACCAAAGTGTTGCAATACCGTCTAAATGACTAGATGCAAGACTCACTTTCAAATCCTCTGGAGTTGATCTAACTCAAATAATTTCTTCACTTCAAACATTCACTCTTTAATTTTGTCTCCGCCAAATCTCGGGAATTCCAATTTTGCCAATCGCGGAATACCTAAGTAATTAAGCGGATCGAGTTGCATACATGCTTTTGCATCGCAATTCGAATCGGAAATATGAATCACTGGAGTTTGATTTGATACTCGATCTTCAAGAATAGAGGTATTTCCCTTCGAATTTACAAGTAAGCGAATATCCTCGAGTAGAACAGTGATGTTCTTGTCGATCTTTTCATTCTGAGTAGCTAAAGTACTCTCGAGTGCTTTGATCTGTGATCCGAAGGTACTTTCAACCTCCCGAATGGTCGCCTCCGTTAACAACGCTTGAGCTCTCATTTCCGCCATTGATTCCGAAGAAACGACGAAGCTCGAATACCTTTGATACAAGGAAATTGATGTTCATAAAACAACAATTCCTAGTTCATTTGCACAAGATCCAGAAAGAAGAAAATAAATTCAAACATTGATGAACAAAGATGGTTACAAGAAAATACAAAGAGAAGAAAGAAGAAGAAGAGATTACAATTTGATTTTCCGAATGAATCTGAGAAATGCCGATTCAGCTTGTTTTAACACCTCACTTCTTCTACTATTAGCTCAAACTAATCTCAGCCATTGAATATAACTTCTAATCTCCACGTTCCACGCGGCAATCACTCTTCCTACTCCCATTCTATATCATAAATCCCACACTCGAAATTTGTGTTTGATTTTGAAAAAGAAATTAATTGAGGGCCAAATTTATCTATGAACCGATCGTGGTATACAACAAGTATTGACAAATTGGATTTATATTTATAGAAGAACGAATATGAGGCATCTTGAAGAGATGAAGTATAGATAAAGGCTCGAAGAGCGTAGTCTAAATTAGGTTTAAAAAAGTTGCCTTGCAAAACTAAGGTGTAAGTCTCTTTATATAGATTCTGTCGAGCTCCCAACCACTTCGCGTATCTCATGATTTCGCGTTTTCAGTTGTTTCCTTGAATCTCGGGTAGCTCCGATTATTTAGCAAGAACTTTGACTTGTTTCGCTCGTCAGATTAAGTCGTCATCTTATAGCTTAGAGTTTGACAATTCGATCGCCAAGGTAGTAAGTACTTCGAGCGCAACAGGTGTTGCGGATGGGCTTGGAAGTTCTTTATTGGGCAGACTTTGTATTTGGCCCGTTCTTAGGATATCATTGATATGGTTGAATGAACCTCTTAATGGGCAGTGGCCCACATTTATGTGCAAAATTCAACTCCAACAGTTGCCCCAAGCCCATTAATGGGCAGAGAATATTTGTTCATTTAGATGATGCCACGTCTTCAAAGATCCGCGTGTGATTGCCATATTTGAATGAACTGTTGAGATGGAGAGACGTTAGTTGCGATTATTTAATACTTGAGCTCCGTGGATGACGTTAAATCTTTTCCCTAGATTCGTAATCATTATGCTTCGACCAAACATATGGTTAAGATGCGAGGAGGTCTCAATAACTATAATAATTATGAGTATAAATTTGACCATCCATGTTCTTATTTAACCGCACCCACTTCGTCTAGCAAATGTAACTTATTCACCTTTTCTTATTCATCTCTTTTTCTTTTACTTGTCCCACATCGAATATTTTTGAATTAGGGTTTCAACGTCGTTGAATCGAAAATATATTCTTTCCCTAATTCAGTTTGAATTTTAACTTGGCGTTTTACAACTAGCCCGAAGAGCGTAGTCTAAATTATGTTGAAAACAAGAAAATGCCCCGTAAAACTAAGGCCTAAGTCCCTTTATATAGATATCGTCGAACTCACAATCACTCCGCGTATCTCGTGATTGTACGCTCCTAGTTACTTCCTCGAATCTTGGGATAGCTCCGATTATTTAGAAAGATCTTTGACTCGTTCAGCTCGTCGGATTGATCGTCATCTAATAGCTCGGAGCTCGCCACTTCGATCGCCAAGATAGTATTTCGGACGCGGCACGTGTTGCGGATGGGCTTGAAAGTTCTTTATTGGGCCGACTTCGTCTTTGGCCTATCCTTATCAAAAATTTGATATGGTTTGATGAGCCTCTTAATGGGCTTTAAGTGGGCTGGATTTACGTCCGAAATCCAGCCCACTTAATGGGCTTGATGAGCCTCTTAATGGGCTTTTCTTTCCTGATTTTTCCTTCACACTATTGATTCAACCTTATACCAAACTTTGACCATCAATTCATCCTCTAAAGTTGACAAATGTATATCATGATTATATGCAAACTCAATATGAGGCAAACAATCTTCCCATGACTTAATCTTTTTCTTAATGATTGCACGCAAAAGAGTTGACAAGGTTATATTTACTACTTCAGTATGCCCATCAGTTTGAGGGTGATACGTAGTTGAGAACAAAAGTTTAGTTCCTAGCTTATACCATAATGTTTTCCAAAAATAAATCAAGAAATTTGTATCCCTATCAGAAACGATCGTCCTAGACATACCATGCAAGTGAACCACTTCCCTAAAGAACAACTCAACTACTAGAGATGCATCATCAGTTTTATGGCAATGTATGAAATGAGCCATTTTAGAAAATTTATCTACAACTACAAAGACTAAATCTCTGCCCTTCCTAATTCTAGGCAATCCAAGAATAAAGTCCATTGAAATATCAGTCCAAGGAGCAGTAGGAATAGGTAAGGGAGTATACAAACCTTGAGATTGGACCTTGGATTTAGCATGTTTGCAAGTGACACAACGTCCACAAATCCTCTTTACATCCCGCTTCATATGCGGCCAATAGAAATGTGCTTGCAAAGCACTTAGAGTTTTTGCCACTCCAAAATGTCTCATTAGGCATCCTCCATGTGATTCCCTAACAAACAATTCTCGCAAAGAGCAGTGAGGCACACAAAGGCGATTTTCATAAAACAATAATCCTTCATGCCTAAAGTATTTTCCAAAGGAAAATTTCTCACTAGCTTGAAAGGTTTCTTTGAATTCAGGATCAATTGCATACAATTCTTTGATTTGTTCAAATCCAAGCAACTTAGCTCCAAGAGTAGAAATGAGCACATACCTTCGAGATAATGATACTAGGATTTTGCAATCCAAGGAGGTATCAATACCCTCTAACCGATGTAGGAAGAGGTTATCGAATCCAATATTGGGAAGTAGTCCTAAACACTAAGAATGCAAGGCACTAAATGAGTTAAGCTAATAAAAGGGGTTTTTGATTAAGTATCAAGTTCAAACAAGTAATAAGAAACTCAGCAAGATGTAAAAGCAATAAGCAAAGCGAATCCTAAGATGGGGTAATCGATATTAGGTAACCAAAGCATGATCCAAAGCATTCATTCACACAAACAAGCTATCCCTAGGTTAATGATCTCTAATCTTGATTAGTCCTCTTCCAAGGCACTAATCACTATGTTAATTATCAAATTCATTAGCAAACTCTCATTTGTGAATTATCAATCAACATGCATTGAGAATATAAACTATATCAAACAAAAATATGCCTTAGACAACTATTCTCATAGGCTAAGAACATAAATCCTTTGAATAATTGATCAAGGCATTTCATCAAACACTTGGTGTGTATGAAATGCCTATTATCTAAATTCACTCTCTCAAGCTAGATTTAGCATTTAAGAACATTAAACAAAGAAAGATAATAGATAATCTAATCATAAACACCTTAGATCATACCTTGAATCACCTAAATCTAACCCATCTCAAGATCCTAAAATGACTACTGAAGACCCATAAAGAACCCCTCTAAATCGATTTTGATAAGAGAAGAATTCGTGGATGGATCTTGGATAATCAACAAGAAAAGAAGATAGGAATGAGAGATTCAATGAAAACAACTACTAGATTGCATAAAAATAGAAGATGTCTCTTACAAAAATCTAAGAACTCTCTCTAAGGAGAAAAGGGTTTTTAGAAAAAAAAGATGATAAGTGGCAAAAATTAGGTAAAATGGTTTTTATAGTAAATGGGGTTGGATCGGGACAAACCGGGTATTGACGCGCCGAAACCTGGATACGTCGTCAGTGAATCAGCCATAACTCCTGAACCTCTCAACTAAATGACTCGAATCCAACTTCAGAAGACAGCCAACTCAGTTATCTACAACTTCTATAAAAAACGCAGAATCTGAATCGGAGTGTAAACCCTTCGTCTGGGTTGATCTTGCAGATATCGTATTTAGCTCGTTTGGATGCTAGACAGACACGTCCTTGCTATATTTGCCATATCTCTTGAACGCCCGATCGGAATGACATGAAACCACCACTCAACGAAGTCAGCTCGATTGTCTATAAAATGGGTACATGAAGGTCTTCATTTGGCCTGATCTTTGAGTCACTTTGGCTGGTGTCGTATCTTGGATGTTTGGACCGACCAGAGCTAACAGATCTAATGGAGGTCGGTTATGATCTTGGTCTTTAAGGACCGACCTCTTTCTGGGCGGTGTGATTTGGTCGGTCGATTTCCCTGTGCAAGGACTGACCCAATTAGACCGTGCCGATGGTGCAAGGTCTGTTTTCTCGCCTAGGCGGATACGTCTTTCTTAAAACCGCGATAACTCCCTAACCAGATGTCTGAATGACCTGATTCAAACTATCCTGGATAGCTAACTCACTGCTATACAACTTCCATGAAGGTTGTGAAAGCTGATTCAGATCAGAGGGCCTCCGTTCTGTCACATTTTTCCGGAAACTTGGATGGTCTTTGCATTCTACTTTGGCCCATTTCTCCAAATATAGCCAAACTGCCTCCAATCACCTAGAAAGTACTCCAAAACATGCAAGAACTCACTAGACCTAATGCAAATGTCCTAATTCTCTAAATGATACCTAAATGCAAGATAAAACCATGATTATGCATGTAAATGACACAAAGCTCTAAGTGAAATGTATGCTAAAACATGCAATATATGAGTATATCAGATAATGAACAGGCAACAACATTATATTTACCTTGTTTGTATCGAATGACATATGGAAAGGTTTCTATGAACTCAACCCATCGAGCATGGCGCTTGTTCAATTTATTTTGCCTTTTCAAATGCTTTAGAGATTCATAATCAGTATGAATCACGAATTCTTTAGGCCAGAGGTAGTGTTTCCACGTTTGTAGTGCTCAGATCAAGGCGTACAGCTCCTTGTCATAAGTCGGGTAGTTCAAGGTTGATCCTCCAAGTTTCTCGCTAAATTATGCAATGGGTATCTTCTCTTGCATGAGCACAACTCCAATACCTACTCCAGAAGCATCACACTCAATTTCAAAAGTTTTCAAAAAGTTAGGCAAAGTCAAAAGTGGTGCGTTTGTAAGCTTCTCTTTCAAGACCTGGAATGTGCTCTCTTGTGCTTCTCCCCATTTGAATCCAACATCTTTTTTGATGACTTATGTGAGTGGTGCGGCAAGAGTGCTAAGATATTTTACAAAGCGTCGATAGAATCCAACCAGCCCATGGAAGCTCCTAACTTCTCCAACTGTCTTTGTACTAGGCCACTCGCGGATAGCCTTCACCTTTTTCTCATCAACCTTAATGTCATGTGCATTCACAACAAAACCTAGAAAAACAAGATTATTTGTGCAAAAGGTGCACTTCTTCATGTTTGCAAAAAGTTTTTCATCCCTTCGAACACTCAAAACATATTTTAAATGCTCTACGTGCTCGTCTATGTTCTTGCTATATACTAAAATGTCATCAAAATATACCAGAACAAAGACTCCAATAAACGATCTCAAGACATGATTCATCAGCCTCATAAACGTACTAGGTGCATTAGTTAGCCCAAAAGGCATCACTAGCCATTCATACAGTCCATGTTTTGTTTTAAAGGCTGTTTTCCACTCATCCCCCTCTTTCATCCTAATCTAATGATAATCGCTTTTAAGATCTATTTTAGAGAAAATGCAAGAACCATGCAATTCATCTAGCATATTATCTAAGTGAGGGATAGGATGGCGATACTTTACCGTGATGTTGTTGATGGTGCGGAAGTTAACACACATACGCCATGTTCCGTCTTTCTTTGGAATAAGTAGATTGGCACAACACAAGGGCTCATGCTCTCCCGGATATGTCCCTTCTTCATAAGCTCAATAACCTGCCTTTGTAGCTCCTTAGTCTCCACCGGATTGGTCATGTATGCTGGCCGGTTTGGAAGTGCAGCTCCCAACACAAAATCAATATGATGCTCAATGCCCCATATTGGTGGCAAACCACTTGGGTTGTCTTCGGGGAAGACATCTTCAAAATCCTGCAAAACAGAAATAACATTGCTCGGAAGATCCGGCTCAAGACTAGTCAAGCTCATAAGAGTTTCCTTGTACATAAGTTATTTCAGAAAATAAAACTCTCTTGACCTCACTAGCACTCGCAAATAGAGTAGAATTCCTCATGGGTTTGCTCTCACAGGTTTTTAGTTGGGTTTTACTCAAACTCTCACTCTCTTTTTCTTTGTGGTGTTTAGTGTTTGGGTCACTCACAGCATCTTCTTCTTTCCTCTTTTCATGCAACTTCTGGTCTTGATAGATTTCTTGCGGAGTTATAGGGACCATAATGGTCTTTTTACCTTTGAACACCAAATAGTGTTTGTTTGTAAGACCGTCATGGGTCACCTTGCGATTAAACTGCCAAGGCCTTCCCAAAAGTATATGTCTAACCTCCATAGGTAACACATCGCAAAGGACCTCATCTCCATAACTCCCTATGGACAAAGGAACGATCACTTGCTTAGTTACCTTCATGTGTCCCTCATTGCTCAACCATTGAAGATGATACGGTCTGGGATGCTTCTTTACTTCCAGATTCAGCTTTTCCACTAGAGTTGTTCTTTCCACATTTGTACAGCTTCCTCTTTCAATGATGAGGCTGCACACCTTATCCTTCACGCGGCATCTTGTGTGAAACAAGTTCTCACGCTGCTCTTCCTCTTTAGTCTTGTCTTGCACGAACAAAACTCTTCTTGTAACCAACAATTCTCCTCTATTAGCTATTTCCACAATCTCCTCCACATGTGTTGTATATTCCAATTCTACCTTTCCTTCAGTTTCAAACTCACCATTTTTCCTCAACACCATTGTCCTCTTGTTTGGACATGCGCTTGCATAATGTCCCTTTCCTTGGCACTTATAGCACTCGATGTCTCGGTTTCTAGTGTGTGAACTTTGGGCTTTCTCATTGGGATTCTTAGAAAGTGTTGGAGTGAAAGCTTTAGACTCCATCCCTGGCTTTGAATATGTTCTCGGCCTAAAGCATGGCTTCTCTTCCTTGGAGTAGTTCGGCCTCATGTTAGACCCGAACAGTTGGCGTGCAATGCCCGTCCTCTTGAGTTGCTGCTCGATCAGAATAGCCTTGTGTAGCATCTCCTCTGGTTCCACATAGTGTTGCAACTCAAGTATGTCTTGAATGCCACGGTTTATAACATTCAAGAACCTAGACATAGTAGCTTCCCTATCTTCAGAAACATCAACTCTTATCAAGAGAATCTCCATCTCTTGGTAATAATTTCTACACTCCGACTTCCTTGAGATAGTCTCCTTAACTTGTTATGAAGCTCACGATGATGATGACTAGGAACGAACCACCTTTGCATGAAAGTTTTCAACGCTGTTCAAGTTTCCACCAGAAATTCACCATTGCGTCTCTTTGAAGTAACTAACTAATCCCACCAACTAAGTGCATAATCATAGAATTCAGTAGTTGCAACACGCACTCTTTGGGTCTCCATACATTGGTTGCAATCAAACATGAGCTCCACTTTCTTTTCCCACTCTAAGTAGGCGTCTTGATCATTTTCCCATGGAATGAAGGGATCTTAAGCTTAAAGCCTCCGAGATTGTCATTAGGTTGCCCTCTGCATTCCCTCGCACGTCTCGGCCTTCTTTGGCTATCGTGAGATGAGCTACCATTACGATCATAGTATTTATCGGTTGTCTCGTCTCTTTGTTGCCTAAGATGATCTCTCTTCGGTTCTCTCCTTTGTTGTTCCTCGTTTAGAACTGGTCCAACACCTTGCCCAACGGGGAACATTTGGACCCTGCCTTCGTAACTCATATAATTGTGTTAGAATCCCGTCCATCTGAGTTTGTAACATCCGTTCAAAATTCCCCGTCAAGGCTTGCATTTGTATAGCAGAAAGTTCAGCCTACGGTGGCGGATCTCTTCTTGGATTATTTTCGTAATTATATGTCATCTTCCTGCAAAAACAACAAACAAGTTAGTAAAAAAAAAATTCCTCACATGCACAAGTGTTTCCAAAGAAATTTTTTTCCCAAGTGTTTTCTGAAGTGTTTTCTCTCTTTCACTCAGCACTCTTAATCTTCTCACAACTCACTTCCCTCAATGATTCTCTAGAGTTCCGATAGAACTATCAAATCCTTGCTTAATGTTGATCAATCGGTCGTTGCTGAAAGGATCGATCAGTCAAAAATGTTTATGTTTCCCCCTGCTACGTTTCGATCGGTTGATCGAAAAGTGGATCGATCGGTTGATCGAAAAGTGGATCGATCGGTCGATTTGTTTCCCCCGGAAACTTCCGTCGATTAGCTTTGCTAAGTTTCCATCGGTTTCTTTTTTTCAACTGGTTTCCCTCGGTTTGTTTCCCTCCACTGGTTTCCCCCGGATTTCCCTTGGAAACAAGACAATTGCACAAATGATCAAGAACAAGATAGAGAGAAAAAATTTGAATGTAATCGAACTCTTTTGATCCTTTTTTTTGTTTTTATGGATCGAACTCCTTTTTTATATATATAGATGATATACTCATATATTGCATTGTTTTAGCATGCATTTCACTTATAGTTTGTGTAGATTACATGCATAATCACGGTCTTATCTTGCATTTAGGTCTCATTTAGAGTTTAGGACATTTGCATTAGGTCCTAGTGAGTTATTGCATGTTTTGGAGCGTTTTCAGGTAAAAGCAGAGCCAGACACCAAGTATCGATCGATACCCC
>PKML01003403.1:855233-865511 GCA_002933935.1 Eutrema yunnanense
TCGTCTACTTTTAGTCTTCACCGAAGATGGAAAGTAGTAGCTAGCAAAGTTGGATGCTTCTTCATTCACGCTCTGTGCAACAATAGAACCCTCGACTCTTGCAAGATTTTTCACCTTCTTCTTTAGGTGGAACATATATCGCTCAAACGAATACATCCATCGATATTGAACTGGCCCACCAAGTGTTGCTTCCCTAGGGAGATGAATAGGAAGATGTTCCATAACATCGAAAAATTCTGGTGGAAATATTTTCTCGAGGTTGCATAGGAGAACCGGTATCTTCTTCTCCAGATTTCGGATACCGCCTGCTGTAAGTGATCTCGTGCATAGATCCCGGAAGAAAGCACTGATCCCTGCATAAATGATAAATAAATTTAGTAAAATTTAGACAATTTAGATAAATGTAGTAAAATTTAGATATAATTTTGTAAATGTACCTGCAATAGCTCCATGGACGATTCTAGGAAGAAGACCGGCAAAGGCAAATGGAAGGCGGCGTTGTATGACAACGTGACAATCATGACTCTTCATCCTTGAAAACTTCTCTTCTCTAATATTAACGCAATTACGAAGGTTAGATGCGTATCCGTCTGGGAATTGAACATTATGCGTAATCCAGTCGAATAACTCCTCCTTTGAAGTCTCATCCAAACGGAAAGCGGGGGCCAGTGATTTTTTGTTCGCCATTATATCGAGTTCCTTCCGCGAACTAATTTCTGGCAAGTCCAATTTTGCCTTCAAATTATCTTTCGTCTTTCCTTGCACATTTAGAACAGTATTCATGATGTTGTCGAAAAAATTGTTTTCAATGTGCATGACATCTAGATTATGGCGCAGCAGATGGTTCTTCCAATATGGCAAATCCCAAAAAATACTCATCTTGTTCCAATTGTGGTACTCGCCACAACCGTCTACGGGAAAATGACCATTACCACCACATGAAACCGTCTTCTCAGCACCAAAATCTCTCAACTGAGTGATGATGTCATTCCCATCCGGCTCAGGAGGTGGACCATCAAATACTTTTTTGTTCTTCTAAAACAATGTCGTGCTCCGACGATATGGATGATCATGCGGCAGAAATCGTCGATGACAATCGAGCCAAGAAGTCTTTCGACTGTGCTTCAATTGGAACGCATCAGTGTTATCTTGACAATACGGGAACGCCAACCTTCCATGAGTTGACCATCCATATAGCATATCAAATGCTGGAAAATCACTTATGGTCCACATAAGTACCGTACGCATCGTGAAATTATGTTGGAGAGAAACATCGAACGCTTGAACACCATCTTTCCATAACATTTTCAACTCATAAATTAATGGCTGCAAGAAAATATCAAGAGATCTTGAGTGATGATGTTATTCCCATCAGGCTCAGGAGGTGGACCATCAAATACTTTTTTGTTCTTCTTAAGCAATGGCGTGCTCCGACGATATGGATGATCATGCGGCAGAAATCGTCGATGACAATCAAGCCAAGAAGTCTTTCGACCGTGCTTCAATTGGAACGCATCAGTGTTATCTTGACAATACGGGAACGCCAACCTTCCATGAGTCGACCATCCATATAGCATATCAAATGCTGAAAAATCACTTATGGTCCACATAAGTACCGCACGCATCGTGAAATTATGTTGGAGAGAAACATCGAACGCTTGAACACCATCTTTCCATAATATTTTCAATTCATAAATTAATAGCTGCAAGAAAATATCAAGGGATCTCTTAGGATGCTCCGGTCCAGGGACAAGAATCGTGAGGAACAAAAACTCTCGTTTCATGCACAAACTAGGCGGCAAATTGTAAGGTGTATCAATCTCGTAAAACTCGTATCAATCCCAATAGTCCATGCCCTCTTCTACACTGAATCTTGACGAGTTTAAACATCATACGTTCTGAAACATGTTCCAGTATCTCAGATTTGTTCTTCTTCCATAAGTGAAGTGCTTCGCGTACTCAAGTGTAAATTTTGTACTTGAACCACCAATTCTTCCAGCACTTTCGCTTCCCTGAATTTGTAACTATAATGTTTCTACCAAACCAGTGTAGTACACAAACCATAGTCAGCCCGTTCACATTCTTCTTCGTCCACCCAAATATGATTTTCTCTATCTTAGCAAGTTCAGGCGGTTGTATGCTTATTATCTTCAAAGCATCACTAATGATTATCACCACAGTGTCCAAACTTATTGCTAACTTTAAAACAGGTTGTAGTAGTTTATATCTCCATTTGTGCTGCACTTGGAACTCCACTTCACCACAGAAAAGCTGTTGTGCTCCTCTTAAATCACACCTCATCCTCATGTGGCACATCAACCTTGACATGTGTGCTTGCTTCCTCATTAAATGTCTCTGAAATGTTCTCTTCTGCTTCACAAATCTGGACCTCATTACGAACTTCGCATCAGCAAGGAAAAGCTGTCTCAAGTCCCTTATATCCTGCACGGGGTGCATCGATCTCAGTTTACATAGAAACCTTGACATGATAGGTTGTAGTTGTCTTCTCCACTGCTGAAGTGTGCTAGCTTCCTCCAATGATCCAATTTGGGAACTAACACATGAACTGATGGAGTTTGTACCTTGTGCAATGTGTGTATGATGAACTATTTGTGGCATGACTCGCAGCAGTTTCCTTAGCTTATACTTGAATTTCCAAGATTTAGGAGGTAACCTCATTTTCTTCCTCCTTCGATGGTTATGTCTCCTAAAAAGTATTTTGTCAAACAATTGGTATGCACAAAGTTTGGTCCTGCCACTTGTTGACTCCTCAAAAATCTCAATCACGTCATTGTCATGTAAACCATGCATTTCTTCCCATTTTTGCACGAACCAAACATCTCCACCAAGAACAAATCGAGAGGTCTCAAAGACAATATCACCCATTTGGGACTGTAATCTTTTGTTCTTCATGAACAAATAAGGTCTCTCTTCCATGATATCTATTGATTCATCGCAAAAGCTAAGGCCATGTTCCATATGAGAAAGTTGTACCTGAGATTGTGGAATTGATTGTTTCTGATAATCCAAATAATTCGTCAAAGTAGAATTTGTCTCTATTTCAATCTGAGACAATACTAGTTGTGGAATCAATTCAATCTCCTCGCTTTCGTTCTCATGAATCGATTCTGATTCCATCGATCCGGTCACACAAATTGTTTCTGTCTCCCAATTTGCCTTCACGCCTTCGCTCAAATTCAGCACCATCGTTGAATCAATTGCATCTCGCGATTCATTTTCCGGAATCGAGTCTGTCTCAAAAATTGAGTCTGCTTGCTGTAGCGATGCTGGGTCATCATTACCCCGATCGTTTCCTGAAGCTATCCTGTTGCTGGCTTGCTTCGCTTCGCAGAACTTCTCAGTTTCCTCAGAAATCCATCATGCTCGGCCTGTAACCAGTATCGTTCCGGATCAGCATCATCACCAAACTTTAGCAACAAGGCGTTCCTCAATTCTTTCCAACTGAAAAAAGGAAGAAAATTCTGTCGACGGTAAAAGCATACGCTAACTTCTCTTTCGAGTACTGCATGTGCCATATTAAGTTTCTCCAACTCCGTAAACCGTACCGTAGGAAATCATACTCCATCGACGCAAGCCACTATCGCAAATCATCAACTCCATCACCTGTGAAAATTGGAATTTCTGCAAACCCCATCGCGATCTGCTTCTCGGTTATGGCTTTCTTCTCCATCGAATCTATTTCACCAACTGCTTATGTAGCTTGAATTAACGCCGTATCAACACTTGATTCGTTTGCCGCAACCATCGCTTCCGATTCAAGTGAAACTGATTCATGAGGCTTCCTCTTACGATCAAAATCTTCAATCCATTGCTTCATTCGGCGGTTAAACATCAAATCGGCCCTCATTCTCTCAGGATCGTTCTTCTCCGCAAACCTCAATAACAATGCCGTCTTCAACTCATCCCAACTTTCGAAAGGTAACATCGATTCTCGCCATTGACAAAACGATGCAGCTTTACCGGTAATCAAAACGTCGGCCAAAGCTAACTTGTTCAACTCGGAATATTCAGCCTATGTGAATTGAGCTTCTAAGGATGATATCCATGGCTGTAATTCTCCAGCAACACCATCAAAAATTGGATCGAATCGCGTTTGATTCGATCGCTGCTCACGACACACCAATTTGATAAGTTCTTAGATCGGAACTCACCGTAAATCTCTGTCACGATCTCTTTATTGAATTAAGGAACCGATTACACGATGCTTAACAAGTATCTCTCACGATCAGAGCTGGAGTAGTCTCATGGCGACTCTCAAGAACAACACAACTTCAAGCATAACAAGAATCGTAAACACTAAACAACTCTTTGGGGGGGGTGTATTCAATGTGATATTTAGGAGGATTTGGAGAGATTTGAGTTTTAGTGAGTTTTTAGATGATTTGAGTGATTTAGGAAAGTTGTTATGATTTGTTTTTAAATAACTTTGAAATCTCACCTAAAACCATGAGATTTGAATTTTTATTTTTTTTAACTAAGAAACTCCACCAAAACACTTTCAAATCACTAAAAATCTCTTAAAACCCATTACTTCAAATATTTCCAATAACAGTGCATTTGAAGGTTCATTTAGAAATCACTAGTTCAATAACATGAGATTTTAAAATACTTTTTAAAATTCATGTTTGAATAACATAGGATTTGTGATTTAAATACAAATCACTCCAAATGCTATATTGAATACACCCCCCTTTATATTTCTTTTTCTCTCAACTGCAAACCTTTTGTTTGCTCTCAAGTCTCCCCTTTAGTGCCACCTCAGCTTCCACATCATCATCTTATCAGATATCAGCTAAGCCGGTGAGACAATCACTCTCTCGGAGTTGAACAAAGAAGAGATAGACGCTTTAGTTGAGTTTATTTACAGTGATGGCTCTATGCTTTCTGCGAAAGCGAAGCAACACGTTCGGTCTCTCTATATGTCGGCTGACAAGTATGTGATTCAGCATCTACGGGACCTATGCAGAAACGAGCTTATATCTTCTCTGTGTTTGGCGAATGCTTTGGACTTCCTTGATGTGACGCCCCGTCCGCCCCTACCGGTGAGTCACCCATCCCTCGATCGGGCTCGTGGGCCCCACCCCTGTTTGACGGTCGGTGCGTTATTTTTCGTAGGCCCGACCGAGTAATTTACTGACCCTGCAATCACCACGTGACCTTTCCCCGTGTTTTGTCCTCACTCACACGCTACCGCGAATCACTTCCCGGAAGGTCACCCATCCTTAGACTACTCCAACTCAAGCACACTTAACTATGGAGTTCTTTCGGGCAAGTGATCGGAAAAGGTAAGTGCACTTTGGCGACATAGGTAGCCAAATTAATTCATTTAAGCTTTTCTCAAATGGGTCGGGCCCAGGATGTTACAATTCTCCCCCACTTAACGGGAATTTGTCCCCAAATTCTGCATCTTGTTAGGGTCCATCTCTGACCCTCCGACTCATAACGGGAGCAGCCATAACCCTCAAACCCCAAGATTGTCTCCCGAGACAGAATCGGTTTGACTTCCCTGGGCTCTGATACCACTTATAATGCCCCGTCCGCCCCTACCGGTGAGTCACCCATTCCTCTATCGGGCTCGCGGGTCCCACCCCTGTCCGACGGTCGGTGCGTTATTTTTCGTAGGCCCGACCGAGTAATTTACTGACCCTGCAATCACCACGTGACCTTTTCCCGTATTTTGTCCTCACTCACACGCTACCGCGAATGACTTTCCGGAAGGTCACCCATCCTTAGACTACTCCAGCTCAAGCACACTTAACTCTGGAGTTCTTTCGGACAAGTGATCGGAAAAGGTAAGTGCACTTTGGTGACATAGGTAGCCAAATTAATTTATTTAAGCCTTTCTCAAATGGGTCGGGCCCAGGATGTTACAATTGGTATCAGAGCCCAGGATTAGATCACTCTAGCGCTGTCCTAGAGTGGTCGCGCCCAAAGTTTGAAAATCGCTTTTTCAAAAAAAAAAAAAAATATTTTCTTTAAATTATGATTTTTATTATCTACGATTTCAAACCGAGAACAACAACAACATGGACGCCGATTCAATAGTGTGTTTCCTTTCTTGTATGTTTTCTGTTCTAATCTGAAGCGTAAGTTCAAGAGACGGGAAGCATCGCGCAAGAAGGTCACTCCTCTTCCTCAAGTGAAGCTTAGCAAGGAGACGGTTGTCATCTCGTCTAATAGTGAAGCAGAAGGAGGACCCATCGGAAGATTCCTTTAGTGGCTAGAAAGTTTCATTTCGTTTTTATATTGGAGTAGAACTTAGTTTATTTATTTTTCCATTTTTATTCCTTGATGCAATTTTGCTTTCTTAGGAGTTAGATAGTTTCGTGTTGGTTTTTGTTTCCTTTTCGATTTAGCGTTTTGCAAAAAGATATTCTACTCCTCTTTTATATTAATAAGAAAAGCGTTTTTGATTTTTGATATTGACCCCTCCTGGTTCTCCCTCTTGTTTGCGTCTCCGTCAGCCGTTCTAGCAGCCGTCTTTTTATGTGCTTCTTCGTTTCATCGTACTTGCCTTTCCTCGTTTTTGTTCTTTTCATGCCATTCTCTTTCTTACTTACATGTAACCTTTCTTGTTCGAATTCCGAAACGTTTCTTTCCATTTCGTTCCTTCACGGACTTCTTTCCTTGGATTCGAGGACAAATCCTCTTCAAGGGTGGGAGAATTTGATAACCCAAACCGGCCCAATATTAATTTTTCCCCAAATTGAACCGAGGCCCTTTAATAAACCTAGCAAGGGAGACCAATAAACCCTAAGTCTATTATTTTTCCCCTCTCTCTTTCTCTCTTCCTCTCTCTCACCGCGGCTTCTCTCTCTCTCCCTGTGTGACCTCCTCTCTCACCGGCGCCATCTCTCCTCCTCCACCGGCGTCACCTCCCTCCTCCTCCTTGCCTCTCTTCCGCTCAGGAACATGAACCGTCTGTCACTTTGCAGAAGGATTTCCCGACGAACCAGACGACGCATAGCATATCAAACTGAACCCCTGTGTCTCCTCTTTGTTTCAAGACCAAGTTTGACCAGAACGGAGGTCGGAGCCCACAGATATCGCCGTTCCAGTGGCGAGTGTCGGATCTGCCGCTCGCCAGAAACCCTAACCGCCGCCGTCGCCTTGCGGGCTCTTTCCCCGACGAACCACCACTAACCAGGAGACCTAAAACCTATCAAATTGAAGCCCCGGAGGTCCTCTTGCGTGAAGACCAAGATCGCCCCGATCCGAGATCCGAGTCGGAAGTTATGACAGTTCCAGTACTCGATGTCGAATCTGATTCTTTTCCACCTCCTTCCCCGAGCTCCTCCGATGAGACCAGGGGCGAGCTGGACACGTCACCTTCACTGTCTCATCCTCCTTCTCCACCGCGTGCAGTCAGGTGAGGACTAGCTGCTCCCATCCTCTCGTCAATACTCGTTTTAATGATGCGTTAGTCTAGTTTTAAACCATGGCTGTTAGATTTGTTTGCTAGGATTAGATGATGTTAGGCGCTGGATTTTTGTTGATTGCTTGATGATGATTGATGGTTGTTGGAGAATGTAGAGCAAGTAATTGAATTTGGAATTTAATCTAATAGAATCTTAAAAAGAATCCATTGCTTGATAACCTGCTCGTTTTCTCGTTTATGTGTTTCCGATAAGTAAGAACCCAACATCGAATGTGCATCTAAGAAAAGGAACGAGAACATTATAACATGGGTTGCTTGTGCTTGTTAAAGGATGTATGTTGTTATTAGAACTGTTAGGTTGGGGGCTGTTTTGACGTATAACGGTGCGTAGCAGTTCCCCACGGTGGAAGGTGAAGCCGACCCTCAGATGGGCTGTTTCGACTTATAAAGATAAGTGTCAGTAACCCAACGGCGAAGCCTTACCAAACCACACATAGGTGCTGTTATGACGTATAACGGTGCGTAGCAGTTCCCTAACGGCGGAGGTTTTGCCGAACCTCGAGTATTACGATGTGACTATGTCTGTGAGACCGTGTTGTGTGACTATGACTTTAGATGAGTACAGTTCTGTGGTTAAGTAAAGTTAGTAGTCTGATGATGGAAAGTGGGTCTCTTATGACTCATCCTCACTGGGTAATTTTAAATTGCTCAACAGGAACGTGAAGTTGTGCGATAACTTGGACGTTATAGACGAACGGAAGGATCAAGCCCTCATACGAATTCAGAACTATCAACAAAGTGTTCCAAAACACTTTGCGTAGAACCAGTTCGCCATCATCAAACTTCATGCTTTTGACAGCCGCTACTACAATTCCAATGTCAAAAGCAGGAAGTTTGATGATGGCTAACTGGTTCTACGCAAAGTGTTCCAAAACACGGTAGAAAGTAATGTTGGGAAACTCGGTACGAACATGGAGGGACCCTACAAGGTCTCCAAAGTAGTGTGCCGCGGCGTTTTTGAATGAGAAAACATGGATGGAATCCCAGTCCCTCGGTCATGGAACTCCATGAACCTTAAAAAATATTATTATTAAAAGGGCTGGCTAAAATAACCGAACTACGATTGTCTTGTTCACGACTGCAGTTTCAAAAAAAAAAAAAAAGGACGCGCTCATCCTCAACTTGCCTCTCTCAGACAATTTTTCATAACGGACGAACATGTCCAAAGTATAAACTCAGCATACGTACATTCACATCGACGTCATGTCCATGTGGTCGTTAACCACATGATCTCTACGAACACCACATGAATGATCACCTTTTTGTTACAAACGCGCGCTATAGAAATAAAAGCCGAGCCCATACTCGCAACGATCTGCGATCGATCCGGGCTGATAAGACGAGCCCGCCATGCAATCCCGTTCCGACAGATACATTTAAGCCGAGTAACTCTCGCAAAACCCTAAAACTTATCAATCACCCCCTCCTAAAAACGGGGGGGGGGGGGGGGGGGNGGGGGGGGGGGGGGCTCCAAGTCATAGTTCATATTCGAAATCTGAATTTTCATCCAAGTCATAGTTCGTATTCTCGAAACCTGAGTTTTCATCCAAGTTGTAGTCCGTATTTAAAACCTGACTTTTCATCCAAGTCATAGTCCGTATTCTCGAAACCTGATTTTTCATCCACGTCATAGTCCGTATTCGAAACCCGATTTTTTATCCATGTCATAGTCCGTATTAAAAATCTGATTTTTCATCCAAGTCATAGTCCGTACAAAACCTTATTTTCATCCAATCTTTAGTCCGTGTTTAAAACCTGATTATTCATCCAAGTCCTAGTCCGTAAAAAACCTGATTTTTCTACCAAGTTATAGTCCGTAAAAAAACAAAACCTGATTTTTCATCCAAGTCGTAGTCCGTAGGAAAATCTGATTTTTCGTCCGAGTTTACTATTTATTTTAGAACACTTTAATAAGTGTTTCATTCGCTTTCATATGCTTTTATTACGGTTTTCGGGTATTTGTAGTTTCAATACTCTTTTCAGGTTACTTAGGCAAAAACAATGCAAATTGGAGAAAAACCAGATTTTTGACTAAGAGTCAAACCGTCAGAAGTTCAAACCTTAAAGAATATATTCTCACCGTATGATCCAGCCCAATTTTGGAGATATTCAAGAAGGGCCAGCTATATTTCCATTCCAAGTGATTTGAGGACGATCCAACGATTCAATCAAAAAATACATCAAGATCAAAACGTCCCAGTTCACCATGGGCAGAAGCTGATGCGCCCCTGCTTGATCAACTCCGGAGGAAGGCTGAAGAAGACGAATCTGCAACAAGGAAATCGTGACGGTGGGGATATGATGTCGTGAAGCCGCGGCCGTGATGAATGGATGGATGCGTGACGGTGGGTTTTGGCGGATAGGTTTGATGATTAGATGGTGTAGAACAGATAGAAGAGTTTCTAATTCACAAAGTGTAAAGAAACTCGAATTCAGAGAACGTATTCTTAGAATCAGATTGAGAGAAGAAACTTTTGTTTATGCAATTGCATCTATGATCTTCGCTAAAGAACAAAGAGGGGCGTGATTTGGGTTTTATAAATCAACCCAAATCGACAAACCCTAAACTACAAAGCGTCTGAAATAAAACTACAAGGTGTTTAAAATAAAACAACAAAGCGTTCAAGTTTAAATAAAACAGTGAGGCGTCCCAGCCATAAGGCTCCTACTTGGTGCACCTCTAAAATAACTAAGTACATAGTCAAGTGACTTGTACATTATTATCCTCTGATCGAGAATCCTAAGTACTCGACGTAGTGATTCATCTGCCTCGTTAAAAACCCTGTTGAGAAAACCCAGTGGGACAAAACTCAACATGG
>PKML01003403.1:870260-965216 GCA_002933935.1 Eutrema yunnanense
GAGTGAGAGTGAAGTGGGAGTGAGTGAGCTTCACTGTGAGTGAGTGAGTGAGCTTCACTATGAGTGAGTGAGTGAAGTAGGAGTGAGTGAGCTTCACTTGCCATCTTCTTAGCTCTGGATCGAGTGATCACTCCAACCGGCTCCAACTCCTTGTCTGCTTCTGCTTCCTCAGCTTCCTTGCTTTCCATGATCTTATTAGAAGCTCTCCACCCGCGGCCAGAAGCCATTTCACCACGGCAAGAGAAGCTCCACCCACGGCCAAACACCATTTCACCACGGCCAGAATCCTTGGACCCGCGGCCAACACAGTTTTGTCCCGAAAAGCCCATTTGCAAATCCGTTTCAAGCCCACTTCGATTTCTCTTCAAGGGAAACCCTAAAGACCACTAAAACAAGAGTTGAAGACCTATAAATATGTATTTAGCATCCCCAAATTTTGTGTGCCTCATTTTGCCCCACTTGGGTGTCTCTTTGGGAGCCACCATCACGATTTTTTAGGGTTTTATTTTATTTATTCTTTGTTCTTCGTTCTTTGTTTAGGGATATAGAGATTTCTTTTGAAGCCTCTTTTCTATTACGTTCTTTATATTATGCAATCTTAGTTTATGTCTTTGCAATTATTTTACCTTTACTTTTCTTTTCGAGATTGGTAGAGAAGTTATCTCCGGACTTAGTTCTTAAAATCGAGAGGCTTCTTCTTCCATCTCTTACTTATTGTTTAATTATGTCTTCGTCTTTAATTATGTTTATGTAATTCGTTGTTGAGTGTAAATACTCCATCGAAGGGAATCGACTATGTTTAATAAGGATCTTCGCGAGATAAACTTAGCCGAATTCTAGAACTCTTTCTTATAGATAGTTGTTAATGCTACATCTAGCGTCATGAACTAGAGGTGATTCATAGGTGTTAATTACCACCAAAAGTGTTGGATCTAAAAACAACCGAATCGTTTATCTATAAGAGTGTGTGCGTCGTAAGATTTCGAAAGTATACTTACGGAGTGCCGTGAACTAAGAAGAACCAGCGCGAACAGCACAATTTTCCGCGCGGCCAGAGACGAAAGCTCGAATGTTCTTTTCGACATTTCATTAATAACGTTATCCTCACTGAGTAATTATACAACGAAGTAGAAGTCTCAGAATGGTGTTTCGTTAGTTGCTCGACGCGGGGTTGTTTGGTGCGACCAAAGTACTCCATGTAACTCGTCAGTCCATAACCCTTTCTTGGCGTCAAGCCTCTTTTTCAGACCGTTGATTATCGACTTATTGGCAGCCTTAGCTTGCCCATTTCCTTGTGGGTAACGCGGTGTCGATTTACTCAAACGAATTTTCCACTTTTCACAGAATTGCTCAAATCTGTTAGAGATAAACTGAGACACATTGTCAGTTACAATCTCATATGGTAGTTTGTGCCTGAATATTATGTTCTGCCACACAAACCATTATACTTGCACGTCCTTGATATTGGCAAAAGCCTCGGCTTCGATCCATTTGGAGAAATAATCAGTCATCATTAATAGGAATCTTTTTTTTCTTTGACCTATGCAGCGGTCCTACTATGTCCATAGACCATCGCATGAAAGGGTGTGGTTATGATACCGAAGATAGTTGTTTAGTCGGCTGGTGGATTATCGGGGCGTGTCTCTAACATTTATCAGACTTAATTGAGTACTTCACACAGTCTGTAACCATCGTGGGCCAATAATACCCTTGCCTTTTGATTTTCAAAGCTAGAGCTCGTCCTCAAGAATGGTTCCCGCATGATCCTTCATAGATTTTGCGCATTACTTTGACGGTTGATTCGCCGTGCAGGCAAATCAACAAAGGTCCCGAAAGACTCCATTTGAAGAGGTTTATGTCGAGCAGGCAGTACCTCACACTTATTGCTCGCAATTTCCTCGCATCCCATTTTTTAGGCGGGAGGTCTACGTCTACGATGTATAGCTTGATTGGGTCTCTGCAATCAACTCTGGCCTCGTACTCGTCTTCTTCTAGAGGAACTTCATCGTTTGGTTCGGGATCCTTGATTGGAGGGTTTGGAGGTTGATTGCTTGCGGGATCGTCGGCTGAGCCCCCGATATGACATACTGGAGTTGTTTTGATACTTGGATATTCTATGCTTTCCATTGGGATCACACGCCTGAGTTGTGGATCAGATGTTGAAGCTAAATCTGCCAAGGAGTCTGCCGAGATGTTCTCCCCGCGGGGTATTTTAGTTAGTTCGAATTCTTCGAATTCCTTTGCCAAGTCGTGGACGACCTTTAGGTAGGCCTCCATTCTTTCGTCTCTTGTTTCATATTCCCCGCTAAATTGGTTAGCGACAAGCTGCGAATCGCATAAAGCGTTCATCTTTCGTACTCCGATTCCTCTAGCGTGTTTTAACCCGGCGATCAGAGCCTCGTATTCTGCCTCGTTGTTAGAAGCGTGAAAAGCGAGTCTGAATGGTTGTTCTAAAACTTCGCTAGTAGGGAAGGTAAGTTATATTCCGATCCCGAATCTTTGCCTTGAGGACGCACCGTCAACGTGGAGGGACCATCTGGCCTCTGATCTTAGCTCGTCATATCTTTCGCTCGGAAGTTCGATAAGAAAGTCAGCTAGAACTTGAGATTTCGCACAAGTTCAATTTTTATATTTTATGTCATACTCGCTTAACTCGGCAGCCCATTTCGCCAGTCGTCCTGACTGGCTTGGACTGTGTAAGACCGTTCTTAATGGTTGGGTCGATAGGACGACCACGGAGTGCGATTGGAAATAAAGCCTAAGTTTTCGGACTGATGTAACTACCGCGAGGGCGAGCTTTTCCATCATATGGTAGCAAGTCTCGGCGTCATCAAGTGTTTTGCTTATGTAGAAGATGGGTTTTTGTTCACCGCGTTCTTCTCTTACTAGTACTCCACTTACCGCAGCGAGGGAGACTGCTATGTATAAAATATAATGGTTCCCCTTCGATCGGCTTATCCAGTATTGGCGGGGTAGCTAGGTAGTTTTTAAGTTGTTGGAACACATCCTCGCATGTAATGTCCCAATCGATTGATTTGTTTCCTTTTAGGAGGTTGTAGAACGGGAGACACTTATCTGTTGATCTAGATATGAATATGTTTAGTGCGGCGATTCGTCCGATTAGGCGTTGGACCTCGCGAGTCGTTTTTGGTGAAGCCATTTTGAGCAAGGCATTGTTCTGTTTTGGATTTGCTTCAATTCCCCTCGTGGTTACTAGATATCCAAGGAATTCTCCTGAAGTTACCGCAAAAGTGCATTTTGTCGGGTTTAGCTTCATTTTGTGCTTGTTTAATACGGTGAAACACTCTCGCAAGTGTGTTATGTGGTTGTCTTTGATCAGTGAGTTGACCAACATGTCGTCGATATACACCTCCATAGTTTTCCCTAGTTGTTCGGAGAACATTTTGATCACTAGCCTTTGGTAGGTCGCCACAGTGTTTTTCAGCCCAAAAGGCATTACCTTATAACAGTATATCCCACGGTCTGTGATGAAAGCTGTTTTTTCGCGATCCTCAGGATGCATCAGGATATGGTTGTATCCTGAAAATGAGTCCATAAAAGACAACAACTTATTTCATGTTGTTGCTTCCATTAAACGATCGATGTGTGGGAGGGGGAAGCTGTCTTTCGGACATGTTTTGTTGAGGTCTGTAAAATCAATGCAGACCCTCCACTTCCCATTTTGTTTTCTTAACAACCACCTGATTTTCGAGCCAATCAGGAAACATCACCTAGGTGATTGATCCCGCCTAAAATAAACGTTCTAGTTCTTCGTTGACAGCATGGGCCCGGTCAGGACCGAGCTTCCTCCTTTTCTGCTTTATGGGTTTAAAAACTGGATCGACGTTCAATTCGTGGAAACTGATGTCGAGGCTTATGTCGGGCATGTCTGAGGTAGACCAGGCAAAAGTGTGTTTCTTTCCTTGAGGAAAACGACAAGCTCTTTCTTGAGCTCGCCTTTTAGCTTGGAACCGATGCCAACACATCTATCGGGATATCTCCCGTCTTTACAAATTTGAGTGAAGAGGTCGAGCTGGGGCTCCTCAGGATCGCTCAGATCAAGAGGTTTGGACTGATCCTGCACTCTATCTGTAATTGTTATTGAGCGTTGAGTTTCCTCAGCTTGTGCTCGCTAAGGAAACACACTCAGGAAGCTCTCTGACTATCCATGATAGTCTTTATTCCGTTTGGAGTTGTAAATTTAACGCATTGGGGGTAGGTAGATGGTACAGCCCTCATCGAATTTATTCAAGGTGTTCCCAGGATTACATTGTAGATTGCATGGCGGTCGACTACTACAAACTTTACCCCTTTAGTTATTCCTTCCACATGCACAAGCAGTTTGATCGTTCCGAGCGTCATTGTTGTCTCACCCGCAAATCCGGTTAAGGTGATACGTGCTCAAATTCGTCTCACACAAACCGGAGGTCGGTGGTCGAGAATTTGGACCAAGAAGCTGGTGTTGAAGAAGTTGGACTAAGGTCTCTCTCTTCTATCAACGGGATAGGATGGAAGGTGCTGGTGGGGCGATGAGAACCACAAGAGAGGCGACGGTCTCTTGATACTTCAAGGGGTTTCACTACGGATCGGACTCACTCACGATCTAGAGAGAAGAAACGTTTTTGTGAAGAACAAAAACTTCAAAGAAAATTCCTTAATGTCTGCGTGACTGAGAATGACAAAGCCTTAGGGTTTTTAAAGAGAGCTCACGCCCCAAAGAAAAAGAAATAAACCGAAAAAGAAATAACAAGACGGGTCCTTAATAATTTACGCCCGTTTACAAAATAATTAAAAGACTAAGAGAAATACAAGTGAGGCCTCGTGTAGCTGGTCTTCATGGGCTTACAAAGAGTAATTAATTGGGCCAGTAATATTGCAAGCCGTTTGGCCTTGGTAAAACCCCATCTTCGCAAAACCAGTGGGATAAAAACGATGGTTGGGAAAAGAGCACCAAACGACTTACAAACCCAACTAATGACCTTCCTTGGGCCTAAGTCATCTCTGGTGAAGTGAAATCTACCTTAGATAAGTGGGCCACGAACCTGGGCTTGATGAGTGGCCACTTAGTTTTGTCGGCCAACAAAGGATCCAACCGATATGTCTTCAGTGTTGGAACGTTCTGGTCCAAATGGTAAGGAGTCTTGGGCTGATCTCTAGTGTTCTGGAAACTATACTCAAAGAGCTTCAAATCCATATGTCGATCGCCTTCTGGATTGTCCGGGATCATGAGTGGATACTGCTTGAAAGAATCGGCCCAATAACTGCTCGCTAACGGGCTTAGCGGACTAGTGTCCGTCTTGAGGAAACCTTCTGATCTGAGCTGGTCCATGAACATGTTGAACTTCTTTTCCATGTCCCTGCTCCTGGTTCTAGTCACTGGTCCACTTGGTACTAGTGGTGCTTGTATGACTTGAGTCGTTGACTCGATGTCCTCATCACTCCCTCCCTCTTCATGAGGTTTTGACCCCAAAACATCATCACCTGCATCAAAACGAGCTAAGTCAGAAACAATGAATGTACATACACCTTAAGCTCACCTGGGAGCTCGAGCTTGTAGGCGTTGTCATTGATTTTCTCCAAGATTTTGAATGGGCCGTCTCCGCGAGGCGATAGCTTCGATTTGCGTTTGTCCGGGAATCGCTCCGGTCTCATGTGAAGCCACACCCATTCTCCAACTTCAAAAGACACGTGCTTCCTGCCCTTGTTGGCATTTTTCACACGTAGGGCATTGGTTCTTTTGAGCTGATCTTTGACCGATTGGTGTAGCTTTTTCACGTCTGCGGCCTTCTTGGCTCCATCGAGGTTTAAGAACTCCGTTTGAGGTACATGCTTAAGATCCAATGGCGTCTGTGGATTAAATCCATATGCAACCTGAAAAGGAGAAAAATGAGTAGCACTATGGACAGCTCTATTATAAGCAAACTCGACAAAAGCTAGAGCTTCAAGCCAAGTTTTAAGATTTTTCCCTATTGTTGCTCGAAGCAACGTTCCAAGTGTACTGTTAACGCCTTCAGTTTGGTTATCGGTTTGTGGATGGCAGGTCATGGAGAAGAGCAGCTTGGTTCCTAGCTTCTTCCAGAGGGTTTTCCAAAAGTGGCTCATGAACTTGGTGTCACGATCGGAGACGATCGTCCTAGGTACTCCATGTAGTCGGACAATCTCTTTGAAAAAGAGGTCCGCGGTTTGTGTAGCATCGTTTGTCTTGGCACATGGAATGAAGTGTGCCATCTACGAGAACCGATCCACCACGACAAAGATGGAGTCCTTGTGTCTGATCTTAGGCAAACCTAGAACAAAGTCCATAGAAATATCAATCCATGGTAAAGTAGGAATCGGTAAAGGAAGATACAAACCGTGTGGGTGAACCCGAGACTTGGCTTTCTTGCAAGTGATACATCTTGCACAGAAAGTTTCGACCGACTTCTTAAGGTGTGGCCAAAAGAAGTGCTCCTTCAGCATGGCAAGTGTCTTCTCAACGCCAAAATGACCCATGAGGCCTCCTCCATGAGATTCGCGGACTATAAGCTCTCTTAACGAACATTGCGGGATGCATAGGCGTTTATCTTTAAAACGATAACCGTCATGGACATAGTAAGAAGCGTGGGCTCCCTTTCCATGGTTCTTGTATATCTCTGCAAAACCAACATCAGATTCATATAATGGAATAATCATTTCAAATCCAAGAACCTTGGCTTCCATGGTCGATATTAGCGCATATCTCCGAGAAAGGGCATCGACCACAACATTATCTTTTCCTTTCTTGTACTTGATCACATAGGGGAACGTCTCTATAAACTCCAGCCACTTAGCATGTCTTCTCTTGAGGTTAGTCTGACCCCTAAGATGCTTCAAAGTCTCATGGTCCGCGTGGATGACACACTCCTTCGATAGTAGGTAATGCTGCCACGTCTCCATTGCTCGGACTAAGGCGTAGAGCTCCTTGTCATAAGTAGGATAGTTGAGAGTGGCTCCACTTAGTTTCTCACTGAAGTAAGCAACAGGTTTGCCTCCTTCAGTAAGCACAACACCGATCCCTAAACCTGAGGCATCACACTCAATTTCAAATGTTTTAGAGAAATCGGGTAAAGTTAAAACGGGAGCATGAGTCAAGCGATCATTTAGGCCTTTGAAGGCCTCTTCCTGGGCTTCTCCCCACTTGAATGCCACGTCTTTCTTGATGATGGTAGTGAGAGGTGCAGCAAGGGTGCTGAAGTCCTTCACGAACCGTCGGTAAAAGCTAGCCAACCCGTGAAAGCTTCGGACTTGGCTAATGGTCGTTGGCATAGGCCATTCTTGGATGGCTTGGACCTTCTCCTGGTCCACTATAAGTCCCTGTGAACTCACAACAAAGCCTAAAAACACAAGCTCATTAGCGCAAAATGTGCACTTCTTCAAATTGGCGTAAAGACCATCTCGTTGAAGCGTCTTAAGAATTTGTTCTAAATGAGATAAATGTTCAGCTATAGTTCGACTATAAATGAGAATATCATCAAAGTATACTGATACAAGACTTTTGCAAGTCTCTAGAGTCAATTCTCTAAATGCGATTGTAGCATAAGAGGTATCGAACCTTATTGGGATTTAATCTAATCACTAAGAATACAAGATTCTAGAGTAATTTAAGCTAAACGAGTGTGGTTTTAGGTAACCAATTTAGAACTAAACAAAACACTAAGCAAGATTGTAAATTCAATAAGCAAAAGCGAATCTAGAGATAGGGTTAATGATATTCAAAGTCCCAAGTTCAATTCATGATGATCATTCACTCAATTAAGCTAATCCCTAGGCATAAGATCCTAAACTTGACTAACTCTCTTTCAAGCAATTAATCACTATGCTAATCACCTAACCCATTAGCAAATCATCATTTGTGGATCATTGATTAGCAAGCATTAAATTTAAATCAACAAGATCAACCAAAAATACACCCTAGACAACTATTGTCATAGGCTAGGAATGTAAATCTCTTGTTTAATTCATCAAGGCATTTCATCGAACACTTGGTGTGCATGAAATGCCCTATGATCTAAACCTACTCTTTCAAGCTAGATCTAGCCTTAAGAACATTAAACAAGAAGGGATATAGGAAAATCTAACCCCAAACACCATGAATCAAACCTAGGAACATATTAATCTACCCCATCTCTAAACCCTAAAAGACTACTCAAGATCCATGGAAAGCCTCTCAAAATCGATGGGGATTGAGATTGAATCCATGGATGATTGTTGAACAATCAAGATGAAAAGAAGATAGATGGAAGGGATTGATGAGAATAAATACCAAATTGCAATAAAATAAAAGATCCTCCTTACAAAGCTCAAAACCTCTCAAAGGTTTAAAGTTTTGAGCATAAGAAAAAGCATACACTAAAAATTAGGTTTAGACAAGTATTTATAGGAAAAAGTGGAAAACAGGATTCACATCAATGTGTTGCATCAATGTGTGACTGCTCTTTTGGTTGATGTGAATTTCCCCAGGGGCTGGCATCGATGTGTGACTGCGATGTTGGTGATGTCTTGGGCGAGGTTAAGCTCCCTGGTCCAGCATCAATGTGTTGCATCGATGTGTGACCCTCTTTCTGGTCGATGTGAGTCTTCCTGGAGCTGGCATCGATGTGTGACTGCGATGTGGAGGTTGTCTGGGGCGAGGTTAAGCTCCCTGGTCCAGCATCAATGTGTTGCATCAATGTGTGACCCTCTTTCTGGTCGATGTGAAAGCTGATACACTCCCAAAACATCTTCAACCGCTTCTCTTGCTCCCAAACCGAATGCTCTTAAGCCAACTCTATCAAATTTCCTCCAAGGTACCTAAAAGGATTCCAAATATGCAAGACTCACTAGGACCTAATGCAAAACACCTAAGACTCTAAATGAGACAAGAACAAGTATGTTAAGTCATAAAGATCTAAGTAAATGACCTAAAATCTATATGAAATGCATGCTAAAACCATAAAGAATATGCACATGTCAATTCCCCCAAACTTAAACCTTTGCTTGTCCTCAAGCAAACGAGGTTAAGAATGAGAGATGCAATGAAATGCAAGTGGAGCTCGAACCTATAAGAAGCACAAGAAACAATCGCACTCAACGTCCAAGTTACTAGTTCTAGGATGCACCAAAGTTATCTACTCAAAAGGAGTTAGCCATTTCCTTCTCAACATGCAACAAAGCCAAACCTCAATCTAGACAAACTCCATTACTCTCTAGCCTCTTAACATTCATTAATGATTGTATCCGTGAATTGTGCTTATGCAAAATCAAATGAAACCGCTTGGCTAAAGGACCGGTTATGAGATGAAAGTGATCTCATCAATATGCATGGGTGATCAAACACAAGGATCTCTCAATGAACGAGCAAACTTCGACAAAATGCTAAAGGTAAAGAGCAATCTATGCATACAAGGAAAGACTCTCGTCTACCCGAATACCTAGAATGTTACTAACCTTAGCCCAATCTAACCTCTTTTTGCTTGTTCCCGAATCCTATTCTACCCTTTTCCTACAAGGCATTTTGCCTTGGATACCCAAACACACTTCTTCGTTCTCATTTTCACCTTCTCTTCTCATGGGGGCTTTCTTCTTTACCTTGGTTGTGGTTGGATGCTTCTTTTCTTTTTATTTAGCTCTTTCTTTCTCTTCTTTTGATTCATGCCTCTTCTCATCTTTTGATGCCTTGGCTTTTTGGCCTTCTTTTCTTCTTTATCTTTTGAGGCTTCTCTTTGTCACTTAGAGCATTGCTTTTAATCATCTTTGCACCAACTAACCATCACATTGCACACCCCTCTTCATCGTCCTTTCTTTCTCCTTTTCATTCCACCATATGCGCCAAATCAAACCATTCCTAAAACATTTCTAACCGTTTCCCATGTTACAAATAAGAACCGCCCAACCTAGTCTAGCCTAGTCCTAGTTTAGCTCCTTGATGTTGGAACTAAATCTACACAAGATTGCTTCCTTGTCGCCCTTATTCCTAACACGTTTTGTCAAGTTCACTCCAAATAAGGCCTCACAAGCACACACAAAAGTTTTAGGGCTAGAAAGAAGGTTATTGGCAAGGTGGGGAAACCAATCCAAAAATGGGATTTGGCTACTTAGGCAAGCAAGAGTGGTGAAAAGGAAGAAAGAATGCCTAAGTATGTATAAGTGATCCGCGGTTTTGTTTAAATCTACACAAGCACAATAATTACATATTCAATTTAGATTATCACTTAGATGAGGCTAGGTTCAATTCAAGCTTGCTTCAATCAAAGAAAGGCAATGACGCATGCGTTCTATCAAATGGTTCGTCCTTGATTTCGGATTCAACTTCAATGCATCAAACAACTAATAACTCGGGCGTTGAATCAATTGCTAGTTAAGCTAATTACAAGGTTGTCATTACTCCATGCTTATGCGAATGCAAGCTAAAATGCAAACTAGACACCACCTACAAGTGAAAATGCAATCCTAAATGTCCTAAAATTTTCAAAATTATTGAAAATGCATGATATGCATGAGACTCAAGATGCAAAAGGGGAAAATAAGAACATCAAAAACGATGTTAGATAACACACAAGCCCTCCCCCAAACTTAAATTACACAGTCCCTTGTGTAATAGAAGCTTAAGAGAGAGCTAAACAATGCATGAAAGAAAGAAAGAAGATGTGATTCTAAATGCTATGTACAAAGGTTTTGGAGTTACCTTGGAAAATGATGGAGGAGACTAGAGGTATCAAGGGACGCCATATTCCATCACCTCATCCTAAGCACTTTAGTCCATAAGTTCATGCCCATGTGGCCCTTGAAAACCTACTCGCACTTAAGAAAACCCATCAAAAGGAACTAACAACGAAAGAAAAGCACAAAAGGAAATATGTACAAGGATAAGCTTGGGGTATCTCCCAAGAGTACTTTGTTTAACGTCACTAAGTTCGACGTTTGTTACCCTTTTAGGCGGGTAGTGGAGGAGTGCAAGAACTCCTTGGCGGATCGGTAAGCTCGAGTTTGAGAACTTTATCCATTAAGCCTTGGAGACCGGTTTGATTTGGCTCCATAACCTCCGGTGTGAGGGTTGCTATGGCCTTGGCAAAAGGCTTGGGGCGTCCTCTACATTTGACCTTGTACTCAATCATCCCTTCTTCATGTTTCCATGGGATGAGAGTCACGATCGAAGGTTGGTCTAGCAAGGGTCCAATCCCCTTGAGCATGCTCGGTTTCTTCTTCTCGGACCTAGGCTTTGTCCTCTTCTCATCAACCTTAGCACTTTCACCCTCACTCTCCGTTGTGGTGTGAAAGAGGGAATACAAGCAACTTCCATCTAGAGCTAGGGCTTCTTCAACCCTTTCAATACTCACCGTCTCACATACGCCCACATACTCAACCTTCCGGGCTTGGGCTTCATTGTCTCCACAAATAATAGTCCCACAAATAGCGGTGGGAGAAGGCATCATTGTGTAGAACTTCTTGTCATCCACGTTCTTAAGAACAACCCTCTTGTTTATGAAGTCCAAGCTTGCACCGGTTGTGTTGAGGAATGGAGTCCCGAGGAGTAGAGGGAGTTTTATGTTTGGTGCCATCTCCATCACAACGAAGTCCGTTGGTACAAGACACTTTCCAATTATGAGAGGAAAGTCTTCAACCAAGCCAAGAGGTTTCTTCGTGGAAGAGTCTCCAAATGTGATGGTGGAGGGGTAATCGTTCAACTTATCTATCCCAAGACTTTTGGCCATCTCCCAAGTCATGACATTAACGGTTGAGCCCGAGTCACACAAAGCATCATCAACTTCCAAGAGTCCAAGTGTGCAAGATATTGAGAATTTCCCGGGGTTTCCAAGCTTTGGGAGAGTCTTAGGCTCGATCCTTGTTGTGCTTGGAGGCACTTTCTCTTGTGCCTTGTTGAGGAAACGACCGGGAAATGGAAGTGGAGGCTCATATGGAGGTGGAGGCTTATATGGAGGTGGAGTCTCTTTCTTTGACTCAACAAGTATCCCCACGTTTTTCACTTTAACCAAGTCCTTGATGGACTTCTCAACCTTGTTACTCTTTTCTCCAACCAACATCATATCACTTTCACTCCCAAGGGTCACCTCCCCACCTTGTTCCTCAATGTCCTCGTTGAGGCTAGAGACTAACCCGAGGAACTCCTCAATTATGTGATCTTGCTCCTTAATGGTGGAAAAGGTGTTGCAAGAATCTTTAGAGGTTTGTATTGCTTTCCCATTGGAAGAGCTTTGAGGATGTTGTGAAGAGGGGGCGGCACTCCGTTGCTCTATTGATATCACCCTTGAGCTCAATGCCTCAACTTTGCTATTAAGATCGTTGTAAGAGCAAATGACCTTGTTAGTGGTTTCCGCTTGGCCCTTGATGAGTTGTTGGAACATGGAGGCCAAATCAAGCTCTTGCGGTTTAGACGTAGGTGCTTGACCTTGGGGCACAAACCCTTGTTGTTGCCCTTGAAAACCGGGTGGAGCTTTGGGTTGAAAGCCACTTTGGTTTCCTTGGAATTGGTTCCTTGGAACATACCCTTGTTGGTTGAAGTTAGAAGGTTGACCTTGAGATTGGAATTGTTGTTGTGGAACTCCTTGAGCTTGAGTAGATTGTTGAGGGTAGAGTTGGTCTTGTGGATTCCTATAGGTTTGGTTGAACCCTTGTCTTTGGAAGTTACCTTGGTTACCCACGTAGTTCACTTCCTCTTGTGTTTCCACGGCCTCCTCTTGATAGCAAGCTTGATTGTTCTCATAGTCACCAATGAAATGTACCGCCTTTTGAGACTCCTTTTGAGAGGCAAGAAGCTTGTCTATCATAGTGGCTTGCTTATCCAACTTCTCATTCAAGGCTTTCATGTCTTTGGCTCTCTTGTTCTCATCAAAGTCACTAGTAGTCCTTGTGGCACGGTCATAATCGTCGCCATAGTTGCCATCACTTTGAGCCAAGTTCTCTACCAACTCCATTGCATCCTCCACGTCCTTAGCTAGGAAATTACCATTCGATGCCGTATCAAGTAGCATTCGAATCTTAGGTAAAGCGCCTCGGTAGAGAGTACTAAGAAGTGAGGCGTCGGAGAAGCCATGATGTGGGCATTGAGAAGTGTAGCCTCTAAATCTCTCCCAAGCCTCGTTGAAAGACTCAATAGACCGTTGTGTGAAGCTTGAAATCTCATTGCGAAGTTTGGCGGTTCTAGCCGGTGAGAAGAATTTGGCTAGAAAGGCCCTTTTGCAATCATCCCAAGAAGTAATAGAACCTTGAGGCAAGCTTTTCTCCCATTGGTGAGCCTTGTCACCCAAAGAGAACGGGAAGAGACGAAGCTTGAAACCATCCTCGGATACTCCGTTAATCTTGGTGAGACCACATATCCGGTCAAATTGGTCAATGTGATCTAGAGGATCCTCCATTGACAACCCATGGAACTTGTTAGCTTGAACCATGTTGATTAGTCCGGGTTTGACCTCAAAGTTGTTGTTTTCAACCGGTGGAGCTTGAATGCCTTGGCGGTTTTGGTGAGCATTAGCGGCATCACCTTCTCCAACAATGTTTCTAGCTCTAGGTGGATGGTTGGGACCTCTTGGCCGGGCGGGTGGAAGAGGGTGGTTTCCATTACCACCTTGTGCGGGATGGTTTCCATTTCCACCTTGGTTGTTGCCGTGTCCATCCCCATTCCCACCGTTCCTTTGGCGGGGAATGGGTTCATTGATGTTCCCAAGTGGAACGTCCCTCAAGTCTTCCATTTCGACGGTCACTTCCTCTTGAACTCGCGCTCTATCTCTTCTTGCTCTAGAACCTCTCTCAAGTTGATCAATATCGTCTCTTGGCTCGACAAGGTTAGTGTTGCCTCGGGAACGAGTATGCATACACCTATAGAGAGTAAAAGCAATAAGAAAGCAAATGCTATTAGTAACTTTTGTAGAAAATAAAACTTAAGCTCACTAAGAACCTAAATCTTAATGGAAGAAAGAATCCCAATATGGCAACGGCGCCAAATTGATACAAGACTTTTTAGTCTCTAGGAGGTATCAATATCCCCAATACGATGTAGTAAAGAGGTTATCAATCCATAATTGGGATTATTCTAATCACTAAGAATGCAAGGAACAATTGTAAGTTAAGCTAAACAAGTGTGATTTGTTGTTAAGTAACCAATTTAGAATTAAGCAAAAGCACTAAGCAAGATTGTAAATCAATAAGCAAAAACGAATCTAGAGATAGGGTTATCGATATAAGAAGTCCCAAGTTCAATTCATGATGTTCATTTACTCAAACAAGCTAATCCCTAGGCATAAGATCCTAAACTTGACTAATTCTCTTTCAAGCAATTAATCACTATGCTAATCACCTAACCCATTAGCAAATCATCATTTGTGGATCATTGATTAGCAAGCATTAAGTTTAAATCAACAAGATCAACCAAAAATACACCCTAGACAACTATTGTCATAGGCTAGGAATGTAAATCTCTTGTTTAATTCATCAAGGCATTTCACCAAACACTTGGTGTGCATGAAATGCCTAATGATCTAAATCTACTTTTTCAAGCTAGATTTAGCCTTAAGAACATTAAACAAGAAGGGATATAAGAAGATCTAACCCTAAACACCATGAATCAAGCCTAGGAACATCTTAATCTACCCCCTCTCTAAACCCTAAAAGACTACTCAAGATCCATCAAGAACACCTCAAAATCGATATGGATGGGAGATGGATTCATTGATGGGTGATGGATAATCAAGATGAAAAGATGATAGATGGAAGAGATTGATGAAAATAAATACCAAATTGCATAAAAACCAAAGATCCTTCTTACAAATCTCAAACTCTCTCAAAGGTAAAGGTTTTGAGCATAAGAAAAAGCATACATAAAAATTAGGTTTAGATGAGTATTTATAAGAAAAAGTGGACAACAGGATCAACATCAATGTGTTGCATCGATGTGTGGCAGTCTTCTGGTCGAGGTTAAGCTCCCTGGTGTAGCATCAATGTGTTGCACCGATGTGTGACTGCTTCTGGTCGATGTGAATCCTGCTGAAGCTAACATCAATGTGTTGCATCGATGTGTGACTGCTTCTTCTGGTCGAGGTTAAGCTCCCTGGTCCAGCATCAATGTGTTTCATCAATGTGTGACTGCTCCTGGTCGATGTGAGAGCTGACAAACTCCCAAACTCCTTCAACCGCTTCACTTGCTCCCGATCTGGATAGTCTTCAGTAAATCGGCGACAACTTCCTAACCTGAAGTCCGAATGAACTGATTCCAACTCCTGTAGACAGATGACTCACTCCTCTACAACTCCTATGAAGACTGTTGAGGCGCATTCAGATTGGAGGGCCTTCGTTCAGACACATCTTTTCGGCGTCTCGGATGAGCTTTGCATTCTACCATGCTCCATAACTCCAAACACCATCAATTGTCTCCAAAACACCTAAAAACACTTCAAATGCATGCAAAACTCACTAAGACCTAATGAAAACACCTAATACTCTAATAAGTACCAAAATGCTATAAAAACTATGCAAGACACATGCATGAGACACAAAACACCAAATAATATGCATGCTAAAAGATGTAAAATATGAGTATATCATATACCACTACAAACTTACTAATGTAGGGTCTAAGAACCTCATTCATGAGTCGCATGAAGGTACTTGGCTCTTTAGTTAGCCCGGAAGGCATAACTAGCCATTCGTAGAGGCCTTGCTTCGTCTTGAAGGCCGTCTTCCATTCGTCACCTTCTCTCATGCGTACTTGATGGTATCCACTTATGAGATCAATCCTGGAAAATAAATTAGAACCAGAAAGCTCATCAGGCATGTCATCTAACCTTGGTATCGGATGTCGGTATTTGATCGTTATGTTGTTGATCGCACGACAATCCACGCACATCCTCCACGTTCCATCCTTCTTTGGCACCAAAAGGACTGGAACGGCACATGGACTAAGGCTCTCACGAACATAGCCCTTGTTCATAAGTTCTCTCACTTGCTTCTCTAGTTCCTTGGCTTCGTCCGGATTAACGCGATATGCGGCTCGATTGGGTAATGGGGCTCCGGGCACAAAATCGATCTGGTGCTCTATTCCTCTTATAGGAGGTAAGCCAGGAGGTATCTCATCAGGAAACACATCAGCAAAGCGGTCCAAGAGTTGAGTAACTTCAGTAGGAAGTTGTTGCTCCAACGCACTAGAACCTGCACTAAAAGTCTCCTTAAAGATCATTAGTAATACCGGTTCTTTGCAAGTGATTGCCTTAGAAATATAATTGGACTTGATAAACAAATTGTTCCTGGTCGATGCATCTTTTTCTTTTAACATTTTAACTTGTAATTCGTGTACTTGAGTAGGTGTAAGAGTTGTTAAATTATACTTTTTTTTATCATGCACAAACGAATACATGTTACTTCGGCCATGGTGAATGGCGTCCTTGTCAAACTGCCAAGGTCTACCAAGAAGAAGATGGCCAGCTTGCATAGGAACAACATCACACACAACTTCATCCGAGTACTTGCCCACATTGAATGGTACAAGCACTTGGTCCGTGACGCGTAATTCAGCCTTATCATTTAACCATCTTAGCTTATATGGGTGAGGGTGTTTAGCGCGTTCTAGACAGAGCTTAGTGACCATGTAGTCACTCGCTACATTGGTACACGAGCCTCCATCAATAACCAAATTACATACCTTGCCTCGGATGGAACATCTTGTATGAAAGATGTTGTCTCTTTGGGCTG
This sequence comes from Eutrema yunnanense, assembly GCA_002933935.1. NCBI lineage: Eukaryota > Viridiplantae > Streptophyta > Magnoliopsida > Brassicales > Brassicaceae > Eutrema > Eutrema yunnanense. The sequence goes on from PKML01003403.1 coordinate 886,956, forward strand.
TCTCGTCAGGATGAACCGTGAGGTTCAATGCTCGCCTTATGACTAGGGACTCACCATATTCAGCCTCACAATCTACTTCTTTAGTGGCTGCTTCGGTCATTTGCACATCGGCCTCATCTTGAGACTCGTACTCACCCGAATCCAACATGATCATAACTCGGGGATTTGGGCATTCTCTAGCCATGTGTCATCTGCCCTTGCATTTAAAACATGTTATGTCACGAGTTCTAGAAGTGCTTGGGTTAGAAAACTTACCTTGATTAGGCTCAAAGGCCTTAGAAGTGAACCTAGGGTCGATTTCGACCGACTTGCCCTTCTCCGCGGCCTTAGATGGAAAGCTGGTTGGAGTTTGGGTCTAGGCTCGGTTCTGGTCCCATGTTTGGTTACTCCATGTCCGTCCAGTAGCATAGGACTTCTTCTTCAAGTGTTGCTCAGCTTGAATGGCATGGTGTAAGATGTCCTTCAAGTCGTGGTATGGAAGCTTCTCCACTTTGTGACTTAGCCGTTCGTTGAGTCCGTCTAAGAACTGAGCAATGAGGGTCTCAGTGTCTTCATCAAGCTCTAGACGGTTCCTTAGTTGCTCGAACTCTTCAAAAGATTCCTCCACACTCCTAGTCCCTTGGGTTAATTTTCGAAACTTCTTTTGGAGGTCTCGGTGATAGTAAGCGGGGACGTATCTTTTCTTCATAAGCTGCCTCATCTCTCGCCAAGTAAGGACTTGAGGAGATTGGCTCCTTCTTCGGTCAGAAACCTCACGGTCCCACCATGAGAGAGCATGGTCCGTGAGTTGAGCTATGGCTAAGGCTAGCCTCTTTTGCTCGTTGTAGTCATAATAGGCGAATATATGCTCCATTCGTTGTTCCCATTCCAAGTAAGCTTCGGGATCTACTCGGCCAGCAAAGGTTGGGGTCTTTAGCTTCATGTCCGTGGAGTGGTGCCTCTGAAAGTCAACTTCGGCCTCTTCAAAACCGTTGTGCCTCGGTCCTCTTCTCCTCACTTGAGGCTGTTCCTCCATCGGAACATCGTCCGGATCTTCGCCTAGGTTGTTGGCTCGTCGTTGTGCTCTTGGTTGAGGATTGTTGTTGGCTTGAGGCTGCTCCAAATGATCAAGCCTTTGAACTACTCTCTGGAGCTGTTGTTGCATAGCCGTGATTGCTTGCATGAGAATTGCATTAGGGTCTTGCGGTACAGCATTGTTTCCACTGTTTCTCCTTGCAAAAAATTCACAAAGTGTATCAATGGAGCTCAAAAAAATCGACAAGAACAAGTAAAAAAAAAAAAAAAAAAATTCTTAAATCTAAAAGGAAATATTCTAAACTAAAACACTCTGTTTTTTTTTTTCGACTAACATAAAAAAAAAAAGGAGTTAACAAAATCAAAAATTCTAATATATGGTAGTTTTCTATTTTTTTTTTTTTTTGACTAAAATCCTAAAAGGAACAATTCAATTTTCGACTAACTAAAGCAATGCTAAGTTTTTTTTTTTTTTTTTGATTAATCTAGCAACCTAAACAAGAACAAAACAAATAAAAAAAAAATTAATAGATGATAAGGGAACGTTTACAACTTAGATTCAAGAGCTTTTGAAGCTCTGATACCAAAATGATACGTGCTCAAATTCGTCTCACACAAACCGGAGGTCGGTGGTCGAGAATTTGGACCAAGAAGCTGGTGTTGAAGAAGCTGGACTAAGGTCTCTCTCTTCTATCAACGGGATAGGATGGAAGGTGCTGGTGGGGCGATGAGAACCACAAGAGATGCGACGGTCTCTTGATACTTCAAGGGGTTTAACTACGGATCGAACTCACTCACGATCTAGAGAGAAGAAACGTTTTTGTGAAGAACAAAAACTTGAAAGAAAATTCCTTAATGTCTGTGTGACTGAGAAGGACAAAGCCTTAGGGTTTTTAAAGAGAGCTCACGCCCCAAAGAAAAAGAAATAAACCGAAAAACAAATAACAAGACGGGTCCTTAACAATTTAGGCCCGTTTACAAAATAATTAAAAGATTAAGAGAAATACAAGTAAGGCCTCGTGTAGCTGGTCTTCATGGGCTTACAGAGAGTCATTAATTGGGCCAATAATATTGCAAGCCGTTTGGCCTCGGTAAAAACCCATCTTCGCAAAACCTAGTGGGATAAAAACGAAGGTTGGGAAAAGAGCACCAAACGACTTACAAACCCAACTAATGACCTTCCTTGGGCCTAAGTCGTCTCTGGTGAAGTGAAATCGACCTTAGATAAGTGGGCCACGAACCTGGGCTTGATGAGTGGCCACTTAATGCTATCGGCCAGCAAAAGATACAGTCGATATGTCTTCAGTGTTTGGACGTTCTGGTCCGAATGGTAAGGAGTCTTGGACTGATCTCTAGTGTTCTGGAAACTAGACTCAAAGAGCTTCAAATCCATATGGGGATCACCTTCTGGATCGTCCGGGATCATGAGTGGATCCTGCTTGAAAGAATCGGTCCAATAACTGCTCGCTAACGGGCTTAGCGGACTAGTGTCCGTCTTGAGGAAACCTTCTAATCTGAGCTGGTCCATGAACATGTTGAACTTCTTTTCCATGTCTCTGCTCCTAGTTCTAGTCACTGGTCCACTTGGTACTAGTGGTGCATGTATGACTTGGGTCGTTGACTCGATGTCCTCATCACTCCCTCCCTCTTCATGAGGTTTTGACCCCAAAACATCATCACCTGCATCAAAACGAGCTAAGTCAGAAACATTGAATGTAGCAGACACCTTAAGCTCACCTGGGAGCTCGAGCTTGTAGGCGTTGTCATTGATTTTCTCCAAGATTTTGAATGGGCCGTCTCCGTGAGGCGATAGCTTCGATTTGCGTTTGTCCGGGAATCCCTCTGGTCTCATGTGCAACCACACCCATTCTCCAACTTCAAAAGACACGTGCTTCCTGCCCTTGTTGGAATTCTTCACACGTAGGGCATTGGTTCTTTCGAGCGGATCTATGACCGATTGGTGTAGCTTTTTCACGTCTGCGGCCTTCTTGGCTCCATCGAGGTTTAAGAACTCCGTTTGAGGTAGAGGCTTAAGATCCAATGGCGTCTGTGGATTAAATCCATATGCAACCTAAAAAGGAGACAAATGAGTAGCACTATGGACAGCTCTATTATAAGCAAACTCGACAAAAGGTAGAGCTTCAAGCCAAGTTTTAAGAGTTCTCCCTATTGTTGCTCGAAGCAACGTTCCAAGTGTACGGTTAACGACCTCAGTTTGGCCATCGGTTTGTGGTTGGCAGGTCGTGGAGAAGAGCAGCTTGGTTCCTAGCTTCTTCCAGAGGGTTCTCCAAAAGTGGCTCAGGAACTTGGTGTCACGATCGGAGACGATCGTCCTAGGTACTCCATGTAGTCGGACAATCTCTCTGAAAAAGAGGTCCGCGGTTTGTGTAGCATCGTTTGTCTTGGAACATGGAATGAAGTGTGCCATCTTCGAGAACCGATCCACCACGACAAAGATGGAGTCCTTGTGTCTAATCTTAGGCAAACCTAGCACAAAGTCCATAGAAATATCAATCCATGGTAAAGTAGGAATCGGTAAAGGAAGATACAAACCGTGCGGGTGAACCTGAGACTTGGCTTTCTTGCAAGTGATACATCTTGCACAGAAAGTTTCGACCGACATCTTAAGGTGTGCCCAAAAGAAGTGCTCCTTCAGCATGGCAAGTGTCTTCTCAACGCCAAAATGACCCATGAGGCCTCCTCCATGAAATTCGCGGACTATAAGCTCTCTTAACGAACATTGCGGGATGCATAGGCGTTTATCTTTAAAAAGATAACCGTCATGGAGATAGTAAGAAGCGTGGGCTCCCTTTTCATGGATCGAGTCGCGACAGTACTGGGGGGGGGGGCTGTCGTCTCTTTGATTCATCCTTTCCGTTTTTGGTGGCGCGTCCTTCTCCCCGAGTTCGGCTTTCCCTGTTGTAAACGTTTCAACCCATATCGGTTTAGACAAAATAAAAGACACATCGGTTTAAGTTGAGACAAATAAACGTGAGGGCTATTTCGGGTTTTCCCCACCCCTGACACATGAACAGAGAAAACAGATATGAAACCAAGCTAATAACATTTTAAAGCCCTCATAATATATGGACCGATCCGTATGTACCAAATAGAATGTACGTGGCTTAACAAACACTAGCCAAATAAGGGCAATACACAACAATAAGATAGAAACTATCCATGTAGACGCAGTTGCGTTGGTAGCAAATAATATTTGTGGCAGTTTCTTGTCATTTTCGTGGTTCTTTTCAATACTTGCAATATCGGAGGAGATAAAAGCAAATTTTGTTCAAATCGACTCCAAATACCAATAATCGATTGACCAACACAAATAAATATGAAACATATCTACAACAAACATCAAAACCCTTTGACTATTCACAAAAAAAAAATCAAAATTCATCGCTAATTATCGATCTCTAAACATCAACAATATCATCAATCGCCAACAGATCTTTGTACCTTCCATATCCAACCTTATCAATTCTGAAGAGATGCATTTTGTAAATGACATAGGGTCACCGCCAATGTTAATTTTGAGATCTCTCCCCTTTCGTAGTCAATGTCGTATGTAGTCGTTGTCGTTCAGAGTCACTGTCAATTTCACTCTTTTGTCGTTTGAATCTCGTGATTCCTCGTTTAGGGTTTTTGCCGACAGAGTAAATTAAATCGATGAGTTTTATAGTTTTAAACTTTTCAATCTGTATCGGTTTTAGACAAAATAAAAGACACATCGGTTCTGAGACAAATAAATATGAGAGTAATTGTTGCTCAATTGCCCTTGTTGCTCCCCCCAGATGCTCGTCGTCTTCTCCAATCGTCCATTGTCACTCACCGCCAGAGAACCAGGGATCTATCAGGCCGTTAATTTCTGTTCCCAATGCAAAACAGCTTTCTACTTCCACCCATTCAAGCTCTCTCCATTCCAAGGTAGCTTTATCCGTGATGGTGACCATGATGATGATGATGATGATGATGATGAAATCCGTCAGAGATCTTTTCCTAGGAATTGGAAAATCCATGGCCTTAGAAACGAAGAAGATGATGAGGAGGCAGAGGAGGAAAGTAAGGGCAGTGATAAAGAGGAGCAATCCGTGAAGAAGCTTCGTCTTCTCACGTCGATGGTGATCGCTCTGCCGCTTTTGCTTACACTGTGAATCCCCAATTTCGACGATTACCCTTCTCGCGGGATTGCTGACGATTCGAAACATGTTCTACGCGATGACGGAATAGGATTCAGACGTCCGGGAATTACTTGGAGGAATTGAGTCCACATCTATATTACTAACTTGTTCAAGTGATTAGTAGTATAATACAATCGTTATTCTGTTTGATCACAGATTAAATACAGCCATTCTTGGATTGGTTTTCATTGAGTAGCATATATGTATTAGAATGTAATTGAATATGCATTATATCAACTTCAGGTAGACTGTTGTCTCGGTTATTGTCACCGAATAACTTTGATGGATATGAATAGAAGAGGGCTCGGAGAATTTCGATTAATGTAAAGTCTTTGATCGGTGAATAATAAAGACAAACGAGGTCGGTTATGAAGATAAGTAAGAACATGTCGGTTTAGATCGAGGCTTTTAGAGAGGTATTGATTTTAAGCGGATGATAGATCGGTTCTTTTCCTTTGTTGAATATAAGGTCGGTTTAAGTAGTTATCAGAGCTTTTATTTCCGAAATCAGATCATGTATCATGTTTACAATGAGGGTACATTCCTATTTATACTGAACTTAAGGCGGTGGTTTAGGGACATCAAAACATTAAACGGTACAGTCGGTCAGGACAGGTCGATGGTGGGGCAGGACATATCGATGGTGGGGCAGGACATATCGCTTGGTTGGGTAGACTGTACTGACCGGTCGTGGTGGCATTCCACCTCATCTTTTCCGTGGTTGTACGGCCGACCTGGGTGAGCCTTGATTGGTCGGCGGGTCGACTACTTAATGGGCCGATTTCTCAAATGGGCCGATCTTGATTAAGAATGGGCCTAGAAAGGGGGTTGCGAGAACCCACCTTCAACAATTGCCCCCCCTAGTTCGGCGAAGGAATGCAAAATCTTGAGTTCGGCGAATTATATGGTCGGCTCGGCTTGAATCCAGATCGGCGTTTCTGCGGAGAGTATGCTCGGTGGGCTTTTAAATGGGCCTTTGTTGGCGAAAATTGGACCCAGACGTTGATGTGTGGAAATCGAAGTGTCGTCTGGGCGTAATCATTATGTTTCCTCGGTAATTGCGCTCTCCTTCTATATAATCCCCATCTCTTGTTTTGCCTCATTTCAATCTTCAGCAAAAAAAGGTACGAATCTCTTCTTTTTTCTCTCTCGGTCTTGTTTTTATTCCTCTCTTTTCTTTTACGTTTTCCATCATATCGCCGCCGTGTTCTTGTCGAATTTACGGCGTAATTTTACCGATCAGGCGGAGATTCGAGTTATTTCGGTAGATCCTTCTTCGTGTTCTTCCTCAGTTATCCGTCATCCCTATCCTTTGATCTTCAAAAGCAAATGGCGCGCATTGATTCAAGTTTGTCTTCGAGGTCGGTTAGGGAGGACACCGTCTCGGTGAGTAGTGATTATTCTTTTGATAAGATGACGACCTCGGATAGTTTGGTGGGAGTAGTTAACTCGCCGATCCAGGAGTTAGCTAACCAAACTCGACTAGACGGAGCCAGCTCCAGTTCGACATGCTTGGAGATCGTTGTCCCTCAGCTGGTTGATGAAGCGATCGACGATATAAAACTCGAGGCTGGGTTACTGGCGATGGACGAGAGGTTAGCAATGGAAGCTGCCGAGGTCGAAACCAGGAGGGTTCGTAAGTCCGCTCCCAGAACTAAGCGTCAATCGATTCCTCGTTGTCGGCTGCGTCTTGCGGATACTCCTTCGAAATCCGATTATGCTTCTCTGAGGAAGATGAACGCAGGGGGGCAGATTGTCTCTGGGTTGGAACTTAGGCCGCCTACCCCCGAGGAGCGGCCATGGACAGCTCCCGAAGGGTGGATATGTTTATACGAGGCGTACTTCAATCTATCTCGGCTTTGGTTTTCCGAAGGATCAGCAGTTTTGTTAGTTCCAGTCGTGACACTCGCTCCCGGGGTGGTAATGAAAACGTTTGTCATTCCATCCAGGTTTGCCGGAGCGATGGCGTCAGGTTGGGTTGGTGGGATGGAGGTGTTTATAACTCTGGATGAAGCAGTGGCTGCTGCTCTTGTTGTGTCCGACATTATCTTCTTTCGAGTGATTAGTTTCGTAGGTTACAAGAAGGAAGTTGTTTTGCTCCTTCCCCACAGACGACGCCAAATTGTGAGAGCAGAATCTCACAACCTCAATTCTTAGTTTTTTAGGTTGTATATTCTTGAAGAGATAACAGTGAATTTGAGAGTAAAATGGTGTATATTATTATGTTCGCTAAGAATTCGGTCCCCTCTCAGATAGCTCCCGTTCTCCTCTTATACATGCTGAGAGTGTAACTGTCTAGGCCTATTAATTTACATTAAATACAGACATAAATTTACAATCTAAGACTTTAATTCCGAGCTTGATCTCGGGGTTTTGAATTAGCCTGTTTGACTTGATAAAATACAAGCTCCTGCTCTCGGCGACCTCCCCTTTTCATGCGTGCTCGGCTCCTTTCAGCTTGCTAGTTTGCTCCGTGAGATCTCATCGTGAACTGGGCTTCTTTGTTAGGCTTTTACAATCAGGCTGGGCCTTGAGCGTGAAATTTGGGACCAACAATCTGGGTCTCGGTGTCAACCTCAACCTTCTTCTTCTCGAATTTCTCTGTTATCCTCAGCAGGATGGCGTGGTATTGTTTGGACATCTCCTTCCTCGCAGCCTTCTCTGCCTTCTTCAACATCTACTTTTGCTTGTTGACAAGCTTCCTCGAGTCCTCCTTGACTTTCTCAACCTGGACCCTGAGGCTGACGATACTCTCGCTGGCAGAGCGTAGACCATCCTCAACAGTTCTAACACGACCCTCGACAACTCGGAGGTTCACCCTCAAATCTTCATTGGATTTCTCCAGTAGGGAGATCTGACCTTGGAGGGTGTCTGAACGAGCATGATCTTCCCAAGCAGAGTCTTCCCACTTCTTGGCCAAATCGGCCTGATCTTTGACTTGGTTCTCCAGGAGGGCGATGTTAGCCATCTTCTCCTCACTCCGAGCAAGCTTCGCCAGCAGCTCATCCCGTTCAGTGACTAGGTCGGTAATAGTCTTAGCCGCCCTCTCAACTTCCTCACGCTGTGTGATGGAGCAGAGATCTTGCTCGAACGAGTTAACCAACTCATTCGCAACAGAGATAGCCTAAAAAGAAATTCAAAAACTCAGCAAGAAAGTCAAAAAATAAAATAAAAAGGGGAATTGAAGTTACATGGCCCATCGCGCTCTCAAACTTGGTGTATCTCTCAGGTTTCTTCATATTTCTAAGGGATAACGAGAAGCAGGAAGAAGGCATAACCCGCCTGAAGAGATTTGCAACCTGAGAGCTGTTCTCGACAATCGCCTAAGGTCCGTCAAAGTCGAACCTAAAAGCGTTCGGAGAGCTGCTTCCACCACCCTGCGAGCGAGGTGCCACCTGCCTCCTCGCTATTTCCTCACCCTCAAATCAATCACCGCGAGATCGCTTAAGGCGAGATTGGTGTTCAGCAGAGTGGCTAGGCTCCTTAGAGGACACATTGGAGATTGACCTTTGGGAGTTCCCAGCTCGCGCAACATGCTTAGCGACCTCAGTCTCATCGTCCATAGGAAGGTTGCCACCATCACCGCGGTCAGCATTGGACTCACGATGGTCATCCTTCTTGGATTCCTTGCAACGCGAGGTATCAGCATGGGCAGACTTACCAAGGGCCTCTTTGACCTTCTTGTCAAGGGCACCAGCTGCGTCGGAACGGGACGCATTCGCATCCTCTCCCTGTACGAAAGACGCTCTGATTTCCTAGGAGGGACCATCTTGTTGGATTCGGTGGAGCTGTCGTCAGGAACCCGGTTAACTAGAGAAATGGCAGGAGTAGTATCTTGCACTTGGGATTTGACCGGAGGACCAAACACAGCGAGAGCTAAGTCCTTGGCAACGGCTTCAAGTTTTGGAATGATAGATGGAGCTGGAGTCGAAGCTTGAGGACTTGAGTTTGAGTTAGGACTTGAGTTTGAGTTGAAGGAGATGGATGACCTGCAAAACCAGAGGACGTCGATTAAAAAGGAAAAAAGCCTATAATCTCTTAAAAAAAAAGATACGGACCTACGAGCCGGAGAGCCGTCGCAACGGACAACCTGGGAGCTGGACGATCGCGAGCCTGCAGAATCCTAGCAAGAATAAACTGTTTCCAGTCGGAGTTCTCTTCCTTAAGAAGATCGACGAGCCGTCGAACCTCAACCGTCACAATATTCGAGGAATCAATAGACTCTGCAAAAGGAAAGCCAAATCAGAACATAAGAAAAAGCGATTAAGGAATTCATGAAAAGGGCACACGAGCCGGCTTCCTGGGTTCATGCTGACCGGTAATTTGAGCCCAGGAACGCCGAAATATCGACTCACCCTCAATAGACTTCCCGGAGATTCTGAAATAGAACCATTGCTCCTACCATTTATCCTCCCTCACATTAAATCTGAAAACAGACCGATTAACATTCGCCGGAAAATAGTAGGTCCCGCAAAGATTCGAGTTTGCTTTGACATTGAAGAGCTGGCGGAAGTACTCGGTGTTAAACACAACCCCGGTTTCTTTAGAGCGCACCCAGAGTGCGACTAAGTTTCTCATCGCGCTGGGCATGAGCTGGGAAAGGGCGAGTGAAGCACTCGGTTGTGAAGGGGAGGCCATAGTAGAAAAGCAAAAAGAAAAAATCGAGGATGGAAAGAATGAGTTTGTCGGAAATAATGAGGGAATAACTTTTCGCAGAGGAAGACAAGCGGTGAATGATAAATCGTAAATACGACTTTAATAAAGACAACTCAATTAAAAATAAAAAAGAGTAAAGAGGACATCATTACCTTGGGGAATGGGAAGTTGAGGCGACGTGGAAAGCTGAAGCAGCGTGAACCGTTCATTTATACCAACCGCTCACTCGCCCACTCACCCTGTCACTTCCCTTAGATATCGCACATTTAATACAAGATCCCTGCAATCTCGGCATTGAGCAAGTGAAGAGCCAATCAGGGACCGAGATTGCATTATCTAAGAGACCAATCAGGACCCGAGATTGCAGCATCGCATCCTTAATGATAAGTAAATAAGGATGCTGGGGGGCAACTGTTGGACCCAAATTCCGCACTCAAGGCCCAACCCGAGTAAACAGGCTCGACAAGGAAGGCTCGGCCCACGACGAGGTCTCATGAGACTGTTTACTAACTGAAGTGGGCGAGGTCACAAGATAGAGCAAGTCAACAAGGCGGAAGAACCGAGCACGAGGAAAGGAAACGAGCTCGCATGAATACATGAGCATACAATTGACCAAGTGTAAACCTGGTCAAACACATTTATTTCATATTAAAGACAAACGATTACAAATTTAATTATGTAGTTAATTTGTAGGCAGTTACATTTTAAGCTGGTATAAGTTTTGAATATCAGCCTCATTGTAAAGGACCCAATTCCTGGCAAACAAAATAATATACAACTTTTCTCTCAAAGTCCTCTAAGTTTTTCTAAGTACATTCGACCTAACGCAAGCTGAGAATGAAACTGCTGATCGACTATTGTGATGCTAGGAAAGTCGCCATCAACGATATAACTCTTGCTGGGATTTGTAATATGGTCACCGCGTTGGTTTTGGGGGCCGAATGAAGTATCAACATGGATCTTCGTTTCTTCGAAGAGATGTCACGCATCAGTAAGAATGGCAAGATCCCTTGTACGGTCTATGTGGCTGCGAAGAGCAATCACAAAGTGATTCTGGGCGAAGGTGTTAGTAAATTCAACGACTGGGAACATCGGTATTTTTATGCCATAATTCGCCAGTGGTCGTCAAGGTCGAGAGGAAATATAGGATTTGGTGGAACGAGAACTTTGGTAGACATTAGTTTACACCATGCTCTTATCGTATTATTTTCCTTTGTCTGACTTTCTTCTTTTGCATGTTCCAGCTCGTCATCCTATCGACAAGGCAGCTCCTCGAGGTTTTGAAGTGGCTTTAGCAAGAATTTGGGAGTTAGGTCAGAGACGGTGGCCGGAAGATCATCTTCAAAGGATCCGATCGAATTTTGCTCGTATTCACTCTGGTAAGCCGACCTTCACATCACTTCTATTTTTATCGGTATTCTGTGTCCAACCTAATTATATTTGGTTTTGCAGCTAGTTGGGACGCGGCGGCTCGATCTTCACAGACTTCTAGCGAAATGGGCGGTGTAGACGTTAACGCATTGCCGAGTTATGCGAGCAGGGCTAGGGCCAGGTCGGCCACTCCGCTCCTGATCGATGCGAGCACTGATCTCGTTGTTCGATCAAACCCTGTTGATCCCTAGAGCAATCCGCAAGGATTGGGAGATGAACAGGAGGTTGAGCCTGTCGGAGGGGGTGCCGAGGAAACAATTGTCGCAGAACCGGCTGCAAGAATCGAAGAGGGAAAGAAGAAGAAGAGGAAGCATTCCTTAGAAAACTACTCTCATAGGCTAAGCAAGTAAAATCCCTTATTTAGTTATTTGGGGAATTTCATTGAACACCTTGTGTGCATGAAATTCCCTATGATCTAGATTAGCTATCTCTAGCCTAATCTAGCATTATGAACACTAAATAAGAGAAGGAAGATATAAACTAAGCCCTAGACATCCTAAATCTATCATGAAATTCCCCTAATCTACCTCATCCATGAGCTCTAAGAAGAATTACTCACTAATCATGAAGAACACACCAAATCTCACGAAAGAGGTGATGTTAATCATGATTAGAGAATTGGAATGTGAAAGATTAGAGAAAAAACACAAGATATAAACTTAAACTTGCATAAAAAATGTATGCTCTCTCTTACAAATCACAAGAACAAGATTTTTCACTTAGAAAAGAGATAAACCAAGAAAATATGGATTTTGGGCTTAAATAATGAAAGGGGGCGAACCAGGTCGACCCGGTCGAAATGGATCAAATCTGGTCTTGAGTGGCTTCACACCGATGTCACAAATCGGTGCAACACATCGGTATTGGACCTGGGTGTGTGCGGTAGGTGAGAAGAGCACCGGTTGGTAAAACCGCGATATCTCCTGGAATACATGTCCTAATGGTCTAAAAAAAACCTCATGTGGAAAGCTAACTCACTGGGCTAAAACTTTTGTGAAGACCATCGAAGCTAATTAGGATTGGAGACCCCTCTTTTGGCAAGATATTTCAGGAACGTTGGGTGTCTTCGGCTGGTTTGGGTGAGATAAGTGTTACACCGATCAGTCACACCAACTTGTGACGTCGGTGTAATCCCCTGAATCTAAAACAACGATGTCACATGTCGGTGCTACACATTGGTGCTAAGGAAATTTAGCTTCTGTTTACACACCGATTTGTTGCACCGACTTGTGACATCGGTGTTGAAGAAACCGTCTCGGCCAGGCGGACCTGTCTCTAGTAAATCAGCCATAACTCTCAAACCACACGTCTGAATTACTTGATTCGAACTCTTTGGACAGCTAACGCATTCCTTTACAACTTCTATGAAGACCATTGAAGCTGTATCGGATTGGAAACCCTTCGTCCGACCCGTTCATTCTCACACTCCTGACGGACTCTTCTTTCTCCATAAATCCAAACATCATCAACTGTCTCCAAAATACCTAAAAACACTCCAAATGCATGCAAAACTCACTAGGACTTAATGCAAAACCTAATACTCTAATAAAGACAAAAATGCGATAAAAACTATGCAAGACACTTGCATGAGACACAAAACAATAACATAAATGCATGTTAAAACGGGTAAAATATGGGAATATCAGTGCCAACAATTATAAGCTTCCTTGCCTTAGATTGGCTCTAGCATGCTCCAATTGTAGGAGATTGGTCTTTTGCTAACGTAGATATTTCTCAAGTAATTTTTGCTTCGTCTTTTATCATCCCTTTTAGTAAATTCTCAAAACCACAAAAAATATTCGAATCAATAAACATTCAGTATATTTGCAAAAATATAATAAAACATTCTTAATACAAATCCTAATTTTAAATAGTTTCAAAAGTTCAAATTGTGTTTCAAGGACATAACACAAATTGCATTTGCAATCATACAAAAGTATTTGTGACTAATATTTTCTATTATAAAGCATTGCGACCATAGAAAAGTATTTATGATTAAGTAATTAGAATCTCTAATGACATAGGTAGATGTTAAGTTATTTAGAAACATATGTCGCATATATACGTTGAAAGTGGATGGAGAAGAACTCATTGGACGCATACTCAAATCATGGTTTTATTAAGTTAAGTCTCGATTGGATATGTAGTATCTCTCCTTTTAATTATCTACCATAGTAGCACTTGTAGTAAATTATCTAATATAGTAATGATATGTTCATATTAAATGATCTACTATAGTAATGATATGAACTATTAAAGTATTTACTATAGCAATGATATGTTCATATTAAATTTTCTACTATAGTAACAATTGTGGGAGTTGAAATTCACGCAATCAAAACTTGTAATTGACTTTTTAGAGAACAGAAGATTCAACGAGAGAAAACGTGATAAGAGATCCAAAGATGGTTTTATTGCTGATTTGTGATAACACCGTATTTTTACCTGTTTTCCTATATATTTTAGAACACTTTAATAAGTGTTCCACTTGGTTTTCTATGCTTTTATTACGGGTTTTACATGTTTGCAGTTTTAACACTCTTTTCAGGTAACTCGGGATTAAAGAATGTATTTCGGAGCAAAAGTACGTTTTTGGATAAACTTGGACCGTCAAGAAGTGTTGAGCTTAGAGCAGCATGGACCTGCGATCTCATCCGTTGAAGTTCAGCACTAGTTTCTTCGTAATATTTCTTGATCGATTCAAATCCATGTGAGGTGACGGGTCCCATATCGTTTTCGTTATTGCCCAGGAACCGGAGCAGGGATTCTCCAGCGGGCTGGGCATGGTTGCTGACCCCATTTTCAGGTCGCGCTTCGGCCTCGGAGGCCGATCTGTGGGTACTTACTCAAAACCTAGGTGACTCGTTGCGGAAGTACATTGACAGTTTTAAAGCCGTCAAGGCAAAAATCGCCGATCTACATAACCCAACGGCCCTGAAAGCCCTTCAAAACGGACTGCTAAAAACCTCAAAACTCTTTGAAGACCTCACAGTCCGGGAGCCGGTGTCGCTAGATGATGCGCTACACCGAGCTTCGCGCTGGATTATTCTCGAGGAGGCGAGTGCAGCTCAATCAAAGCAACATGCATCTGCAATCTCGACTAAGCAAGCTCAAACGACAAACTCTCAGGGACCTAAAAATTTCGGGAAGAAAGAGTCCCAAGATCAAAAACAAGGCCAAGGGTTGCATTCATATTCAGTAGGAAGCCCACCTCATAGCAGGTTCAAGCCGTATGACCCCAGCAAGTGGTGTGATTTTCATAAAATCAAAGGTCATTCGGCTGAGGAATGCTATGAGGTGAAAAAGCTTGGCAACGTCGAGCTGAAAAAACCCCCTTCGAAGAGGAACTATTACCCAACTCGAGATGACGAAAGGCAAGATTGCCCATCTGAGGATGATCGTAAGCGAGAACGCTCTTCCGAGGACACAATGAGGCGAGAACGCCCCGACGACAAGGAAGTAGAGCTACCTCCTCCCAGCGTGAAGAAGAGGATTAATTTCATCCACGGAGGATCTCAGTTGTGTCGCAACTCCGTGAATTCATTCAAGAAGCATCAGCGGAGGGTGAATAATGATTTACGTGATAGAATCTCGTTCAAGGGACCTGACACGCAAATCTCATTCTGGGAAAACGAAGCTCTCGAGCTAGACTCTCCACACGATGATGCCCTCCTAATCATGCTGGAAGTGGGTGGATGCGAGCTCACCAAGATGCTCGTAGATACTGGCAGCTCTGTGGAACTCATCCTCCTAGTGTTCTTAGGGAATTGGGTATACCAGGTCACGAAATCGAAGGGGATAAGATGGTGTTAACCGGCTTCTCCGGGGAAACCACGCTATCCCTTGGAACAATAAGGATCCCTGTAACAGCAGCTGGAGTAAGGAGGATGGTTGAATTCGCTGTCATAGATAGACCAGCCCCGTTCAACGCCATCCTTGGTAGAACGTGGATACACTCTATGAGGGCTGTATCCTCAACCGACCATCAGTGTGTAAAATTCCCTACTCAGCATGGAATCGCAACAATAAAGGAAAGCCAGAAGGCTTCTAGAGTATGTTATATGGCAGGCTTCCAGATAGCAAAGAAAAGCGCCATATATCAACTACAACGTAAGGATGAGCTCGCATACCGCATGGCCAAAAAGAAGAGTGGTCCAGGCTCCATCGGACCTCGCAAAGACTTTATCGAGAAAGTTGTGGTCAACGAATCTCATCCTTACCAGAAGGTAGGAATTGGATCCGAGCTCTCCAAGGCTCAAAAGGATCAACTAATAACATTTCTCAAAGAAAATACCAGCTTATTTGTATGGACAACAACTGATATGCCCGTAATTGATATAAGCATCATCTCGCACGAGCTCAATGTGGATCCAAATCACAAACCAGTACGTCAAAAGCGTCGGAAATTCGGACCTGACAAGACCAAGGTTGTTAACAGCGAGGTCACCAGATTGCTAAGCGTTGGATTCATCAAGAAGGTGAAATATCCCGACTGGCTAACGAATCCGGTCGTGGTGAAAAAGAAAAATGGCACATGGCGAGTGTGTGTGGATTTTACAGATCTAAACAAAGCATGTCCTAAAGATAGTTTCCCACTACCTCACATCGACCAGCTGGTGGAAGCTACCGCATGGCACCAGCTCCTCAGCTTTATGGATGCATTCTCAGGGTATAATCAAATGCAAATGAACCCTGAGGACCAAGATAAGACATATTTCATAACAGAACGAAGAACGTACTGTTATAAAGTGATGTCATTTGGCCTTAAAAACGCGGGAGCAACCTACCAAAGACTTATGAACAGGATGTTTGACAGCCTCCTGGGCAAGTCAATGGAGGTCTACATTGATGACATGTTGGTAAAATCGTTGAAAGAGGAAGACCACATAAGTCAGCTAGGGGAATGTTTCACCTTACTAAACAAGTATTGGATGAAATTGAATCCCTCAAAGTGTACTTTCGGGGTTGCTTCAGGTGAATTCCTAGGTTACATAGTGACTCAAAGAGGAATAGAAGCAAACCCCAAACAAATTAGTGCGTTCTTGGAAATGCAACCTCCAAGCTCGGAAGGCTGACAGGCCGCATTACTGCCCTGAATCGATTTATTTCCAGATCGACTGATAAATGTCTCCCTTTTTACCAAATGCTAAAAGGAAACAAAAAGTTCATTTGGGATGACAAGTGTAGGGAAACCTTTAAGCAACTAAAGGTGTACCTCTCCGAGCCCCCCCCCCCCCCTTCTGTCAAAACCAATTGAGGGAGAGCCGCTTTACCTATACGTAGCGATCTCCGAGGCCGCAGTAAGTGGCGTCCTCATAAGAGAGGAGCGAGCTGAGCAGAAACTAATCTACTACGTGAGCAAATCCCTAGTGGACGCTGAAACCAGGTATCCACAAATGGAAAAGTCGGCTTTGGCAGTAGTAATCGAAGTTTGCAAGCTCATGCCATATTTTCAGTCACACCCTATCATAGTGATGACGACACAACCATTACGCACAGTATTGCACAACCCCAGCCAGTCTGGCAGGCTAGCAAAATGGGCTATCGAGCTGAGCGAATACGGTATCGAGTATCGACCTCGGACTAGCGCCAAAGCACATGTACAAGCCGATTTCATCATCGAGCTTACAGCTAATAGCAAGATGACCGAAACAAGCTCTGGAACCTGGCAGCTCTATGTTGATGGAGCCTCCTCGAAATAGGGGGAATGTGTTGGAATCCACCTCTTATCCCCGACTAATGAGGTCGTGGAACAGTCTTTCAGACTCGGATTCTCAGCGTCGAATAACGAAGCCGAGTACGAGGTTTTAATAGCAGGTCTCCGACTCGCAGCTGGGATAGGAATACGCAACCTGAATGCGTTCAGCGATTCCCAACTCATTACAAGTCAGTTTCATGGAGAATACGAAGCCAGAGATAACAGGATGGAATCCTATCTAACAATAGTCCACGTCGAATAACGAAGCCGAGTACGAGGTTTTAATAGCAGGTCTCCGACTCGCAGCTGGGATAGGAATACGCAACCTGAATGCGTTCAGCGATTCCCAACTCATTACAAGTCAGTTTCATGGAGAATACGAAGCCAGAGATAACAGGATGGAATCCTATCTAACAATAGTCCACGAACTAGTTAAGCGATTCGAAGTCTTCAGCCTGACGCGAATACCGCGAGGTGAGAACACGATCGCAGACGCACTGGCAGCTCTGGCATCAACCTCGAATCCACTTATAAAAAGAATGATTCCACTGGAAGGAATTGAAAAATCAAGCATTAAAATTGATAAAGACGTCGAGGATTTCATGGAAATAGACGATGTCAATATGGAGTCGGACATAGTACTAGCCCCAATAGATGATGACCTCCCTCCCGAAATAGGAGAAGCTGAGGACACGGAACAAGCTCTGCTCGACGACAGGCATGTTACTCTCCACGAAAAAATGATTGCAAGAACTGACTGGCGAGCAGCAATTATACAATACATTGAGGGGGGAGAGGCTCCCCCCAGCAAGTAGGAAGCTTGCAAGCTCAAAACCATAGCTTCAAGATATTGTATAATCAACCCCCGCCTTTACGAGCGAAGTATGATAGGCCCCTACATGGTATGTGTCCACGGGCTCGAAGCTTTTACGATATTGTTGGAAGTACACGGAGGCTCGTGTGGCAGTCATTTAGGAGGAAGAGCATTAGCCATCAGAATCAAGAGACAAGGTTAGTTTTGGCCCACCTTGGTAGCTGATTGCGAAGAACACTCTAAAGCATGCGACAAATGTCAACGTCATGCTCCCACATTACATCAGCCTACTGAAAATTTATCTTCCATCTCATCTCCATACCCCTTTATGAGGTGGTCTATGGACATAGTAGGACCTATGGTAACCTCGGGAAGAAGGAGGTGTCGCTTCCTGCTCGTCCTCACTGACTACTTCACCAAATGGATAGAGGCATGAGCTTTCCAGCAGGTTAAAGAAAACCACGTACAGGAATTCCTATGGCAAAATATTATATGCCGGCACGGAGTCCCATCCGAGATTGTAACCGATAAGGGTTCACAGTTCATCTCGAATCAATTCCACGAGTTTTGTGAAGATCACGGAATCAGGCTGACAACCTCGACTCCACGTTACCCTCAAGGCAACGGGCAGGCCGAGGCTGGAAATAAGCTACTATTGAGCAATCTCAAAAAACGACTGGATGCTAAAAAGCAAAAATGGTCCGACGAACTCCCTGGAGTATTATGGGCATGTCGGACCTCACCTCGCAAAGCACCCTCAGAAACACAATTCTCCTTGGCTTATGGGATTGAGGTCGTGGTCCCGGCTGAGGTTGCAGTCCCCAGCCTGAGGGTAGATATGTATCCCATAAATGAGGAGCTAAATAACGAAGTGCTCCTCGACTAACTCGATATCATCGATGAGCGTCGAGATCGAGCATTTGTTAATCTTCAAAACTACCAACACGCAGCAGCACGCTACTACAATTCAAGGGTCAAACAGCGAAGATTTCAAGTTGGCGAGCTCGTCCTACGAAAAGTCTATGAAAACACAAGAGAAAGGAATGCTGGAAAATTGGGTACCAACTGGGAAGGTCCATAAAGAACGGCGTATACAAGCTTTACGACAACACACCCGAAAGGAACTCATGGAATACCATGAACTTGAAGAAGTATTATCACTAAAAAGATACTTGTGAAAATCGAACTACAAAAAGGCTTGATCCCTCCTTAGGCTACGTAGGCAACCTCATAAGGGTGCAGCTATTAAAATAAAAAAATATCCCCTCAAACCTGTTAAATGCAGCTTAAGGTCTCTCAACTTCTATTTACAAGTTAAAAGCTTTATTACATAAATGAACAGCCTTACGAGCTAGAGCGAGCATGCTACCAGCTAGCATGGCTCGACTTTGCGTCTAAATTGCAAGGTCACAACCTTTCTAGTATCTAAATGACAACAACCTCTATGTCTAAACTGTTTAGGTTACATGCATGCCTCTAAACGGCTTCGACCTTGCGTCTTAAAATCGACTGGTCAGCTCCCGAGGTCTCTGAACGACCTGGGAGCAAGGTCTTTGAACGACCTGGATCTTTGGCTGAAAAACTGCCTCTGATCTGATGAAAAGTGTCAGCCTCTAAATGGCGAAAATTATCATTAAAAAACACAAAAGAGGGTCTTTAAAGAAAAATCAATATAATTAAAGCCTCCTCAAGGGAGCATTAGTTTAAACCAAAAACTCCATCAGGGCATAACAAGTTCAATAATAAACAGAAATGGGTGTAAAGGCCTCCCCAGGCACCAAGTTCAAAAAACAAAGAAGGATGAAGAGAATATAAGGGTCTCTAGCGGACAGGTTCGGCTGGTTTATCTGCCGAGACAGGCTGATCCAAGAGCAATGGGAAGTCCTTCCTAAGCTCCTCAGAACCAAGGTCCAGCTGATCACTTAATGGTTGTGCACTTGGCCCAGCATGCAGCATAACCGAATCATCGGATACCTGCGGAATGTCAAGTTTACCCAAGGAAAAATCTGATACCTGGACGATGGCGAGCTCTGCATTCAACCTCAGCTTCCCAGCCTCAATATCCTTCTTCTCAGCCTCAAAGTCGTTGATGGTCTGATTAATAATATCATCGAGAAGAAGGATGTTGGACTTACACTCCATAATATGAGTCTCGGTGTCGACCTCGATCTTCTTCTTCTCGAATTTATCATTTATCCCCAGAAGAATGGTGCAATATTTTTTGGACATCTCCCTCCTCGCAGCCTTCTCAGCCCTCTTCATCATCTCCTTCTGCTTCTTGGCGAGCTTCTTCGAATCCTCATTGACGTTCTTAACCTGGACTCTTAAGCCTACTATACTCTCGCTGGCAGAGTGTAGGCCATCCTCAGCAGTCCCAGCTCGCCCCTCGGCGACTCGGAGGTCCACCCTCAAATTTTGTAAGCGACTCGGATTTCTCCAGCGTAGAGATCCAAGCTTGAATAGTGTCAGCACGAGCTTGAGCCTCCCGAGCAGAGTCTTCCCATCTCTTGGCCAAAATGGCATGATCTTTAACCTGATTTTCCAAAAGGGCAACATAAGCCATCTTCTCCTCACCTCGAGCAAGCCTTGCCACCAGCTCATCCCGCTCAGAAACCAGGTCGGCAATAGTCTTAGCCGCCTTTTCAACCTCCTCAGGTTGGGTGGCAGAGCGAAGGTCCTGCTCAAATGAGTTAACCAGCTCGTTTACAGCAGAGATAGTCTGAAAAGAAATGCAAAAACTCAGCAAAAACAAATAAGAAAAAATAATATTATAAGAAAAGGGAACCGAAGCTACCTGACCAATCGCACCCGTGAACTTGGTATAGCTTTCAGACTTTTTCATATTCCTCAGGGACGGCAGAAAGCAGTAGGAAGGCCTAACACAGCTGAAAAGATTCGCTAGTTGGGAGTTGTTCTCTACGATTGCCTCAGGTCCATCAAAGTCGAACCTAAAAGCATTCGGAGAACTTCCTCCACCACCTTGCGAGCGAGGTGCCACATGCCTCATTGATGTTTCCTCACCCTCAAATCAATCATCGCGAGACCGCTTAGAGCGAGACTGATGCTCGGCAGAGTGATTGGGCTCCTTAGAAGATACCCTGGAGGTTGACCTTTGAGAGCCCCTAGCTCGCACATCATGCTGGGCAATCTCAGTCTCACCACCTGTTGGCAAGCTACCACCATCACCATGGTCAGACGGTGATCACCCCTCTCGGGTTCCTTACGCTGCGAGGTCTCAACGCAGGCAGATTTATCGAGAGCCTCCTTAACCTTCTTGTCAAGAGCACTGATATATCATGTTTTTACCTCTTTTAGGCCATGATATAAGTCCGTTTTATCGAGTCTTTATTCTATTATAGAGTCTTTTAGAGTCTTTTGCAGGTTTTAGCACATTTGGAGACTTATTGGAGATATTGGAGCTTTCTGGAGCAGTTTGGAGCAAAACTGAATATTGTGTTGCTGAGTACCCGATTTCACGTCAAGCATCGATCGATACCTCCTTGGTATCAATCGATACTCATCGCAGCAAGACAAGACCCGCGACTTTAATGAAGAGTTGAAGAATTGCAACTTGGTCCAGAAGTCTTTAATAATTACAAGAAGCCCCAAAACGTGATTTAGGTTATTTATAGGATTTTTACAGCCACTTTGTTGGCTATGCTTTATTTTACTTTGGTTTGAGAGAGAGCTTTGTGAGGAAGACAAGTCTGAAACTCCCTTCGTCCGAGAGAAGATTTCGAACCCTCTTTTTACTCTTTCTGTTTTATTTGATAATTTATTCAAACATGTTTATTGCTTCAATTTCCATGTCTGAGTAGATCCACTTTAGGTTCAGGGTTCTCATAAGGGTTTTCTGTGAATGCTAGATTGATTAGTTAATTAGGATTCACCATCTGAATTAGTTCTTCACCTTAGGTTGTGTTCAAAGCTAATTCTAGGTTGACGAATCTGGAACTTAGATCTTAGGATAATTGATTAGGCACGACAGTGCGATTAATTACCTGATAGAACCTTAGGTGAGCAAATTGATTATTCGCAAAGAGATTTGGTTTAATTGATTTGTGAACATATCAAACTCGGTATTAAAGCTGATTTAGACTTTAGGATTCGCAAAGAGATTTGGAATATCTAGGATTTAGATTTAGATAATTCTCGCAACGACAGTTGGTTAATTATACTTTAGTGATTTAAGTTCAAGAACCGTGCAAAATCTGAATCCTGACTAGTTAGTTTATCTGCATTCATTGATCTCCTGAGAAATACCCTAAGCCTATATTTCTCCCAATTGAATTACAACACTTTTAATTTACGCACTGCTTTCAATTACATCTGAATTGCTTAGCTTAATTCTCGTCTATATAATCTATTGTGTGTCTCTGTGAGTCCTTGTGTTCGACCCCTACTTTACTGCAACTACTGCTTAGTACTTTTAGGGTATTAATTTGAGCATATCAAATTTGGCGCCGTTGCCGGGGACTCAATTCGCCATTAGATTTTAGTCTGAGAATTTCGACTAAGCTTGTCGGTATCGATCGATACTACCTAGTATCGGTCGACACTCGACGCTTTTCTTTGTTGATATCGATCGTCACCACTTGGTATCGATCGACACCACTTGGTATCGATCGATACTCAACGTGTTTTTGTTACTTACGTTCTTTTCCTAGTGTGTTTCAGGTGTGAATTTGGAACGTGCAAACAGGAAAGCAAGGAAGCCCGCAGAGATGAACAACACAATGATTCTGATTCAAGATGCTGCTGGAGCTTTGAGAGACCAAGAGGGTGAGTTATGCAACGAGAGAGGACAACGTCTGGATGGAGAGGGGAACATCATTCCACCTGCTCCTGTTGTCGCTGGGAACATCGCTGGGAACACGAACGCAGGGAATGATGTGGTTGCTCGCGGTAGAACGATTGATGAATACAACATGCCTGATCAGTTCTATGTCAATCGGTCAGCAATTCGTCCTCCGCCTTTTCAGAGGAATGACTTTGAGCTGAAACCTGCATACTTCACTCTTGTGGGTCAGCATATTTTTCATGGTTTTCCTCATGAACACCCTAAGGATCACATTGAGAGGTTTGAGGATCTGGTTACAAGCATCAACAACAATGGAGTGTCCTATGACTACCTCTTCTGCAAGTTCTTCCCATACTCTCTTGGTGGAGATGCAACTTACTGGCTGAAGCAGTTACCTCCTGGATCACTGACTACTTGGGAAGAGACTAAGACTGCCTTCTTGAACAACTTCTATGATGATGCACGATCCGAGGATCTCAGGAACAAGATTTCTCAGTTTTCTCACGGACCGACTGAGGCATTCAAGGCTGCTTGGATTCGCTTCAAGTCATATCAGAGAGATTGCCCGTACCATGGTTTCACTCAGGTTCAGCTGTTGGTTACTTTCTACAGAAGAGTCGATTGGAGGTATCAGATGGCTCTAGACACTGCGAGCAATGGAAATTTCTATACGAGGTATCCTGACGATGCCTATGTGCTTATTCAGAATTTGGTTTCTAGCAATAGTACCAAGAATGCAGACATGGAGCGCAAGAAGCAAGCTGGTAACTTGGATTGCATTCAGATTGCTGAGGTGAATGCTAAGTTAGATTGGTAGATGGACAAATAGCATAAAGTTGTTCGTTTTTCTGGAAAAGATGGAGTGGAATTTGTTAACCACATTGATGGAGATGGATTTCAAGATCAAAGGTATCAACGCCCACCCACACCACCACCCAGAACTTCTGAGAGTAAGATGGAATCCATGCTTGAACAGCTTCTTCAGGGACAGCAGAAGATGACACTAAACCTCACTGGGAAGATGGATGCTATGTACACAGATCTGAACAGGAAAATTGAGTCTCTTAGTATTCATCAGAAGATGTTGGACACTCAAATAGCAGAGATTTTCGTCCATCTTGCCACGGATAACGATAAGATTTCGGAAATCACCTCGGTGTCGACAGATACCCTCTTGTATCGATCGACACCCGTCCAAGTATCTGTCAAGGACGTCTCGAAGGAGCAACCATCGATCGACACACTCACTGTATCGATCGATGCCAACCCAGACACTGCGAAGGAACCGCGTACGAGATTGACAGACTTCGCAAGCCCAAGAAGCTAAATCCTATCCCTCAACACCTCAGAGATCCTATTTCTCCAAAGCATTTGCGTGGCTTTGAGAAGATGGTACGAAGAATTCCACTCACACATACTTTTGAAGAAGCCCTAGAGTGCCGCCCTCTGCTGAGTCACTTCCGAGACTGCAGAGGAACTGAGGAAGAGATTAAGGCACTTTTCGCCCAGGTCAGACGTCCACCGCCTCCACTGAAGCGGTTGACTAAGAGGGAAGATCCAGGAATATTCTCCGTTCCATGCTCCATCTCTGGAGTTGAATTCAAAGAGTCTCTCGTTGACTCAGGAGCTAGCGCCAATGTCGTGTCAAGGGCAATTGCAGAGAGATTGGGAGCTGATATTCGACCGCCCATGTCATCTATCACATTCGCGAATTGTTCCACCTCACTTCCATATGGTATAATCCCTGATTTGCTGGTTAAAGTAGGAGACTGTCTGGTTCCTGCTGATTTTCATGTTGTGGAGATGAGTGCACAATCTCGTACGCAATTGGTTCTTGGCAGACCGTTCATGGCTACGGTTGGTGCTATTATGGAAACACCCAGCAACCAAATCTCATTCTCATACATTGACAAGGAGGTGTACTACAAAGCTACCCCTAGAGGAACTCCCACACGTGTCTCTTGCATCGATGTTGTTACAGATGAGACGTTGGTAATTGATCTTTTGGAAGAGCCTCCTGTCGAACCAACTGTCACAGACGTTCTAGATAGTCCTTCTGTCATCACCAAGAAAGACGTCAAAACTGCTAAGGGCAAAGAAGTGAAAGGTACTCCCTCTATGACCTTAATCCCTCAGAAGTGTGATGGGGATTCGATTGAGTACAAGGTGAAGTGCAAAGGAACTTCGAAACCATTCTCTAAGGCTCGAGTTCTTCTTACTTTGGAGCTGAAAGAGAAAGGAAAGGAGTTTATGGAGAGCATGTTGAGCAGAACTCTGAGTCTGCAAGTATCTAGCTGTGGAACTTGTATGGGAGTAAGCTCTCAATCTTCCCCTGACTGATCACCTGAGCCAAAATCAAGCTAATGACTTTAAACGAGCGCTTGGTGGGAGGCAACCCACTGGTGAGTCTGTACATACTGTTTGGGCAAGCTACCCCTCTCGGGTTCCTCACGCTGCGAGGTCTCAACGCGGGAAGATTTATCGAGAGCCTCCTTAACCTTCTTGTCAAGAGCACCAGCTGGCGTCGGAGCAGGGCGCAGTCGCATCCTCTCCCTGTATGAAAGGCGATGTGCTTTCTTAGGAGGAACCATCTTGTTGGATTCGGTGGTGCTGTCGCTGCGAGTCAGGTCAACCTGGGAGGTAGCAGGGACAAAATCCGGGACCTGGGAATTGGCCGGAGGATCAACCTCAACGCGAGCTAAATCGTTAGCAACAGCCTTGAGTCTTGGGAAAATGGATGGAACCGGAGCCGAAACTTGAACTTGAGGTGGGGGAGACGGAGACCGAGAATCTGCGAAACCAAACAAGGGTGATCTGAATGAGGAAAAACTCATGACCCAAAAAATGAAATATAAATGTACATGCATACAAACATATGAGTCGGAGAGCAGTTGCAACAGATAGCCCGGGAGTTGGGCGCTCGCGAGCCTATAGAATCCTATCGAGGGTGAAACGCTTCTAGTCAGAGCTCTCCTCCATGACAAGATCGATGAGCTGTTGAACCTCAGCCGTCACTGTTTTTGAGAATTCAATGGACTCTACAAAAAATAAAATCAAATCAGAACAGAAGAAAAGAGCGATTAAGAAATTCCTAGAAAAGGCACTCGAGTCGGCATCCTAGGGATCATGCTAACCAGTAATCTGAGCCCAGGAATGTCGAAGTATCGACTCGCCATCAACAGATTTATTGGAGATTCTGAAATAAAACCACGGCTCCCAGCACTTATCATCCCTCGCATTAAACCTGAAAACAGACCGGTTAACCTTCCCCAGAAAATAGTAGGTCCCGCAAAGATGTGAGTTCCCTTTGACATAAAGAGCTGGCGAAAGACCTCAGTGTCGAACACGACCCTAGATTCTTTATAGCGCACCCAAAGTGCGACAAGGGATCTCATCGCGATGGGCATAAGTTGTGGAAAGGCGAGCTTGAGGTCGCTAATAATGTTAGAGATAGCCGCCGAGATGGAAAAAGTGAAGCGGCACCTCAAGAAGAACGCGGTATAACCGCATGCGTAACCCTCCAGAGGACATTTCGGAGAGCTATCAGCCGACGAAATAAGGAGGTCGCAGGCATCGAGTCTGCATAAGGCAGAGATATTTGCGAGCTCGACAGGCGAGATCGTACTTCTTGAGTGAGATTCGAACCAAGAGGCGATGGGGAGAGAAGTACTCGGCTGAGAGGAAGAAGCCATTGCAGAAAAGGCAGCGTGAACCGCTCATTTATACCCGATATCCACTTGCCCACTCGCCCTGTCGTATCCCTTAAATGTCGCACAGATATTGCAGGATCCCTGCAAACTCGGCATCTAACAAGCAAGAAATCAATCAGAAACCCGATATTGCGAGACCGTATCGACTAGGAAATCAATCAGGACCCGAGATCGCAGCGTCGCATCCTCAGTAATAAATCAATAAGGATGATGGGGGGCAACTGTTGGGCCCAAATTCCACGCTCAAGGCCCAGCCTGATTGAACATGCCTAACAAAGAAGCCCAGTTCAAGATGAGATCTCACGAAGCAAGCCTGCAAGCTGGAAGGAGCGGAGCACGCAGGAAATGGGGAGGTCGCCGAGAGCAGGAGCTTGCGTTTTATCAAGTCAAACAGGCTAATTCAAAACCTCGAGATCAAGCTCGGCATTAAAGTCTTAGATTGTAAATTTACGTTTGTATTTAATGTAAATTAATAGGCCTAGACAGTTACACTCTCAGCATGTATAAGAGGAGAACGGGAGCTATCTGAGAGGGGACCGAATTCTTAGCGAACATAATAATATACACCATTTTACTCTCAAATTCTCTGTTATCTCTTCAAGAATATACAACCCAAAAAGCTAAGAGTTGAGGTTGTGAGATTCTGCTCACACAGATCATGGAGTGTAAGTCCAACATCATTCTTCTTGACGACATTATTAATCAGACCATCAATAACTTCGAGGCTGAGAAGAAGATTATCGAGGCTGAGAAGCTGAGATTGGATGCTGAACTCGCCATCGTCTAGGTATCCGATCTTTCCGTGGGTAAACTCGATCTTCTGCAGGTATCCGAGGATTCAGTTACTTTACCCACTGGGTCGAACGTGCAACCACTAAGTAACCAACTGGACCTTGGTTCTCAGGAGATTAGGAGGGACTTTTCGTTGCCCCCGGACCAGCTTGTCTCAGCGAGCAAGCCGGCTGAGCCTGCCAGCTAGTAACTTTTCCCTTCTCTTTATCTCTTTTTGGATTATCTTTTGAACTCAGTGCCTGGGGAGGCCTTTAAACCCATTTCCGATTGTGGATTATCTTGTTGGTGAAGTTAACACCTCGAAGCTCGGTGGGTGTGCTCGAGTTTCTGAGTATGTCGGGTTTCGAAGCAAGTTGATCTGGGGAGTTGGCTGATCGCCGAACAGGTTACGGCGAGTGCGATGGTGTTCGGGAGTCTGGGCTTCCTGAGAGTGTAGGTCGTTGACTTGATCTTGGTAAGCCGTTTGTACCGGGGTTATTTGGTCGAACCGCTCGTTCGTCCCACGAGAGATCTCGTCTATTCTCGTGAGAAGTGTTCCAAAGAGGGTTGGACAGTGGATATGCTGCTGACGAGTGGGGTTATCCGGGTAGTTTTGGGGATCGCGGTCGAAGTCGGCATGCTGGTGTTATTTTGCCGGCTTGGAGGCGGTTTGGATCCGATGAATCGAGGTGTTGCGATCTTCGCGCCTATTGTACTCGTGGATGGTTGTCCTAACATAGTTGAGTTGTTATCCGCCGAATTACTTTTTGCGTTGAGAAATATCTCTGAGCCCCACGGTGGGCGCCAATTGTTGTATCGGTTATTGTCACCGAATAACTTTGATTGATATGAATAGAAGAGGGCTCGGAGAATTTTGATTAATGTAAAGTCTTTGATCGGCGAATAATAAAGACAAACGAGATCGCTTATGAAGATAAGTAAGAATAGGTTGGTTTAGATCGAGACTTTTAGAGAGGTATTGATTTTAAGCGGATGGTAGATCGGTTCTTTTCCTTTGTTGAATATAAGGTCGGTTTAAGTAGTTATCAGAGCTTTTTTCCAAAATCAGATCTTGTTTACAATGAGGGTATATTCCTATTTATACTGAACTTAAGGCGGTGGTTTAGGGACATCCAAACCCAAAACGGTACGGTCGGTCAGGACAGGTCGATGGTAGGGCAGGACATGTCGCTTGTTTGGGTAGAGTGTACTGACCGGTCGCGGTGGCATTCCACCTCATCTTTTTCGTGGTTGTACGCCCGACCTGGGTGGGCCTTGATTGGTAGGTGGGTCGACTACTTAATGGGCCGATTGCTCAAATGGGCCGATCTTGATTAAGGATGGGCCTAGAAAGGGGGTTGCGAGACACTACACCAAAACAGCGTTTTTCCTACTGCCAAAACAGTCGGAAATCAGTAGCAAAACACACTGTTACGACTGATTACCGACTGATTTCTGCGGTAGGTAAAGGTCTAGTCGCAAAAAATATAAGTCGCAAAATGGCTACTGATTTACGACTGATATCAGACAGTCACTATTCAGTCGCTAATCAGTAGCAAACTTATACGACTGATTAGTGACTGAATTTTGCTACTACGACAGCCGTAGTCGGTAATCAGTCGTAAAAATTTACGACCGATTAGTGACTGAATAGCGACTGTAGATTGCTACTACTTAGGTCATCGATAATCAGTCGTAAAATATAACGACTGCATTACGACTGATTACCTACTATTTTTGCTACTTATTTACGACTGAAATGAGCATCGGTTTTGTATATTTGGCATGTTTACCGACTGTTTATTTAATTTTTTTGCTACTGAAAACCTACGAGTTCTTAATTTGTTTAGCAGTTAAATTGGGTTGGCATTAAAACTTGAAACTCTAAACTCTAAACAGAAGTGAAACAATCTGATAAACATAAACATCAACATCAAATATTATACACCAAGCTACGAATTCATACAACAAAATAACATAACTTTCATGTTCTAAACCAAAATGGAAAACAAGTTCTTTCCATTTCCAAAAGATAACATAAGTTTAAAGTTTCAAGTGAGAAGGGAGAAAGAAGTTAGCTAAATCAGTGGAGATGAGAGTATGGACCATCATCATCTGTTTCTTGGGCAAGGAAAGCGAGGAATCGGTTGTCCGTTTTCAAGAACTTGTTCACAATCGCAAGCTCGGCGGTGTGGGCCTTTTGAGCAGCTGCAAGTCGAGCATTATCTGCTTCTTGCTGGGAGATATGAGCAGCTTGTTCCTCCAATTTCCTTTGAGCCGCTTCAAGCTGTTGTTGCATATGCTGGAAAGAAGCAGAGGTTTCCTGGTGTTTTCCCTTTCCCTTGAGCTGATTCTTGAGGCTTCCAATGCCAAACAGGTCTCCTCTATCGTTTGTGAATGTAGACTACAAAAAGAAAAGAAATAAAATTAATACCAAACACTATATCATCAATCAAAATCCAAAACATAACAACTTAGGAAAGGAAGCAGTTAACCTGAATAAAAAGCTCGTTATCCTCTTCAATGGATAGTTGTGGATGACGACCATCAGAAATCTATGTGGTCCCAGACTCGAGGGTAGACATCTTCTTTTGCTTTTTCTGCATATAGAGCTCAGCAACTTGCTATGCATTTTTATCTGCAAAGGTCCCATCCTTCTTCGTATTAGCCCTGATGAAAACCTCACCGAAACTCACTGATATGCCTAATTCCTCAACCTGACATGGTAATCAATCAGATTTAAACTTGAATGGTAACTTATGATTGTAATTTTGTAGTGTTGCTCATGCATAATAGTCTTACACTTGCACGACCATTAGCAACCACTGTAATCAAGCCTCAAAGATGTCTAATGATTTCTCAAAAAATAAAGACAAACCTCAATATCCAGCCTGACGATGCAGGGAAAAAATCCTTGTCGTAGATGAAACAAAAAAAAATTAGGAAATCAACAAACCTGAGTAGCTAGATCACCAATAGCCAATCGAGAAAGAACTTAGTCAACTTGAAATACAGCATAACAAAATCACATATTGAAATATAACAAAATATCACAGATTGAAAGAACTCCACAAGATACAGTTATGAACAATATTGATTGACAAGAGCAATGAATACTCAAAGGTTTCTAAGGAAATAATACATCTTAATACACTAAAACATGGTAACTTATGATTGTACCTTTGAAGTGTTGCTCATGCATAATAGTTGAGACACTTACAAGACTATTAGCAACCACTGTAATCAAGCCTCAAAGATGTCTAATGATTTCTTAATAAATAACGATAAACCTCAATATCTAGCCTGACGATGCACGGAAAAAATCCTTGCCGTAGATGAAACAAAAAAAATTTAGGAAATCAACAAACCTGAGTAGCTAGATCACCAATAGCCAAACGAGAAAGAACTCAGTCAACTTGAAATACCGCATAACAAAATCACAGATTGAAATATAACAAAATATCACATATTGAAAGAACTCCACAAGATACAGTTCTGAACAATATTGATTGACAAGAGCAACGAATACTCAAAGGTTTCTAAGGAAATAATACATCTTAATACACTAAAACATGGTAACTTATGATTGTAACTTTGAAGTGTTGCTCATGCATAATAGTTGAGACACTTGCAAGACCATTAGCAACCACTATAATCAAGCCTCAAAGATGTCTAATGATTTCTCAAGAAATAAAGATAAACCTCAATATCCAGCCTCAAGAAATAACAAAATCACAGATTGAAATATCACAAAATAGTTTCAAGTGACTTACCATTTCTTTTTCGATTTGGCGGTAAGACTTCTGTCCAGAGGCATGTTTGTGAGGCCCGAGACCTTTACGGTCAGACATCCGAGCTGCTGAGGTTGTTGTACTCTTTGTTATTTGTTCATCAGTCCTCCAATGTGCTTTCATTTCTTCCCATATCTTATCAGTGATCCATCTAGGTTGGTCATCATTACTCCTTGCATAGCTCACCATGTCTTTCAAGCGAACTTGAAGTATGGCTTCGAAATGCCCTTGAACCAAACCTGTTAAAGATGGATCCCATCTGTGTTTTTTCTACAAACAAAAAAGAAAGATTGGTGTTAGTCTATATAAAGCACATACATGTATTACACAGAAGTTAGGTGTTACATGGGAGAGAATGTTACCGCGAATTCAACGAACCATCGTTCTACTCTTTCCCCAGGCACACAGGATAAACTGTAGTAGGGGCCATCAAACTTATTAGTGAAACACTTTGTAACCTGCCTGGTCAGTGAGGATCGATCAAAACAAAACCTACAAAAACCAAAACACACAGTATCATGTAGGGTTGAGTCCGAATGATGACACATCATCGATACTATCACAAAGCATTAGAATATATATCTTGAACAACTATCGACAACCAAAACATACTAGTCTCTTAAACCTATAAAAATCCAATTGTTTTCGTAGTTAAAATTTCGACCACTAGTCTAATTCCACATTAGAATCCTTCACTATTCAAAACCACGACTCCTAAAACACATAATACAAGCTTGACATGTGATGTATTAACAACTAATTAAAAATGTTCTTAGAGGAAAGCTTAAAGAGAAAACAAAAAGATGATACTTAAACATATAATTTAGACATTTAAACATAGAATTTAGCACAAACAAAGAAAGCAATAAATTACCATGTTGAAATAGGCTGGACGAGGTCGGGATCGAGAATGGTGATTTTATTCGGCCTTGGCGTAAGTAGCAGCGAGTTCAGAGCCTCCATCTGGTCTTGGGAGAGATTAGGCTCTATCGGAGCTTCGACATTAGAGAAACCTCCATCTTCTTCTACTGTGTTGTGGGAATTTTGGGCTTGAGAACTGTGATGAGATTGAGATGCTAGATATGGAGGCGATTGAGATGGTTGAACTTGAGGCGCTGCAGATGGATGTTGTTGACTCGATTGAGCTGGGCGTTGCGGATCTTCAACCGTTGGAGCTGCTCGATTCGCCGAATAAACAGGTACCGGAGTTTAAACCCGCGGAGATGCTCCAGAAGGTGGAGCGTGTGGATTGGCAGACGATGCACGCAGTGGAGGTTGAGAAAAATTAGATGATCTAGACGGACTATTTGAGGTCGGAAAGAGCTTCCTCGGTGGAGGGTAATCTTTGACACACAGACGATTGTTGTTGGAGAGAACCGGCGAGACAGTTTCTGATCTCGGTTTTGGAGAGAAATCATACCGAGTGGGTAGATTGGCCGGTCTGGATCTCGACGCTGTTGGTTTCACTAGAAGAACATGCTTCCTCTTTCCACCCATCGCAAAAGAAGACGATGAATTAGGGTTTTCGAGAGAAGCGAGGAATAAGAGGTTTTCGAGAGTGAGAGAGACAGAGCTTCGATGAAGCAGATAATCGAGAGTGAGAGAGACATAATCG
Organism: Eutrema yunnanense; assembly: GCA_002933935.1. Lineage (NCBI taxonomy): Eukaryota > Viridiplantae > Streptophyta > Magnoliopsida > Brassicales > Brassicaceae > Eutrema > Eutrema yunnanense. The sequence goes on from PKML01003403.1 coordinate 919,441, forward strand.
AGGAAGACGAAGAGAGACAGATCGAGGAAGACGAAGAGAGACAGACTCGAGGGAGGAAGACGATTAGGGTTTCAAATCGCAGAGAGAGGTGAAGAGAAAAGAGGAATGAGGGTTTTGATAATGTCTAAGGGTTACAACTCGCAAATACGAAGGGATTTGGGCCAAAAGTTGTCGCGGGTGAAACCAAATTTGGGCCAAAAATTTTTAAGGGTTAATTTCCCGGGTGAATGATCCGAAATTTTTGTTATTTTTGGCCCAATCAGTCGTTAATCAGTACGTAATTAGTAGCAAAATTTTTATAATTTTTTCATAATTAACCATAATTAACATTATAATACTCAAAATAATTTTAATTTTTTCATAATTAACCTTAAATAACATTATAAAACATTAAATAATTTTAATTTTTACATAATTAGGGTTAATTTCCTGGGTGTTTAGTGTTTAGGGTTTAGTGTTTAGGGTATATTTGTTTAGGGTTTAGTGTTTAGGGTTTAGGGTAACTAATCATCAGTTTCCCCGCGGTTTAGGGTTTAGGCCGGTTTAGGATTTAGGGTTTAGGGTTTAGTGTTTCTTGTTAACAAACCCATCTTTTGAAGCTAATCAATAATTTCTCCTATGAATCAAATCTTACGAAGAACAAGTTTTAAAACTCTAATTGCGACGAATGCAAGTTATTGAGCAAGTTAGACGTTGAGATAACATCTGTTTGGTTTAGGCCGGTTTAGGGTTTAACGTTTAGTGTTTAGCGTTTAGTGTTTAGGGTATAGTGTTTAGGGTATATTGTTTAGGTTTTAGTGTTTAGGGTTTAGTGTTTCTTGTTAACAAACCCATCTTTTGAAGCTAATCAACAATTTCTCTTATGAATCAAATCTTACGAAGAACAAGTTTTAAAACTCTAATTGCGAGAAATGCAAGTTATTGAGCAAGTTAGACGTTGAGATAACATCTGTTTGGTTTAGGCCGGTTTAGGGTTTAGCGTTTAGTGTTTAGGGTTTAGTGTTTAGGGTATAGTGTTTAAGGTATATTGTTTAGGGTTTAGTGTTTAGGGTTTAGGGTTTAGTGTTTAGGGTTTAGGGTTTAGTGTTTCTTATTAACAAACCCATCTTTTGAAGCTAATCAACAATTTCTCCTATGAATCAAATCTTATGAAGAACAAGTTTTAAAATTCTAATTGCGACAAATGCAAGTTATTGAGCAAGTTAGACATTGAGATAACATCTGTTTGTTTTAGGCCTGTTTAGGGTATAGGGTAACCAATTTAAGACCCAATTAGAATCCGATTCCAGACCCGATTAAATTTTGTAAAAATGGGTTTAGAATAACCAATCATTAACCAATTTAAGACCCGATTCCAAACCCAATTAAATTAAAAAAAAAGGTCTGAGAATAACCCCGCACCCAAGACTCGAACCCTGGCCTGCTGTGTGGTGCGCGTTACCGCTGGGATAGGTAACTCATTCAAGTTTTTTACAACAACGGTTTTATTTATTGTCAAAATTTGAAGCCGGTTTTAAATCCCCTAACCCGACGCTGTTTCTTTCCCTTTGTGAAACCCGGAAAACCCCTTTGGCTTACATCGCAAATCGCACATCAAAGCAAAAATACCTAAATCGCAAATCGAAGAACAACATTGTTCCTTAAATCGCAAATCGAAGCAAAAATCTCTCTATATCTTGTTTTCGTCTATGATTTAACATGGGTGACTCTTCTGGAAGTTCGAGTGGAATATCAAGGGGTCCCTGGGGAAGAGGAAAAGTGATTGGCTTTCCTAAAATTTGTTGGTGTAGGCAGAGAATCGTCTCGAAATTTTCACGATCTGATGCGAATCCATTCCGGCGATACTACCGGTGTGGTTATGCTGCACAACTCAAGGTGAGCATTGGTTTAGATATGTTTTCATATTTGCGATTTGTTCTTCATAAAGCTTGAATGAGTTTGATTGATCCTGTTTTATGCAGCTAAAGAATGATGAGCATGAGTTCAAGTGTGTTGATAAGGCAATTATTGATGAGTTACAACGAGTTGATTGTAGAATTGGATGTCTTGAAACCGAGCTCAAAGAGATGAAGGTGGTGCGTAGGTTGGGGATTGATGAAGACGAGTTTGAGAAGAGGTTTGAGGATCGTTACGATGCAGCCAAATCAAGCTTCCTGAAGTTAGTTATCGTTGTTCTTCTTGGGTGTTTGCTAGCTGTCGTTGTTTGTAGCATAGTTAAGGCTAGGATGATTGTGTAAGTTATTGCTAAAGATTGAATGATTGTGTAATATTTGTTATAGGGCCTGAAGTGTGTTGCTTTTGGAATGATTGTTGATTTCCAGTTTGCATTCCTTCTGTTTTGTAAGAAATTAGTATTTTGCTTCTACTAGCCTGACATGTTAAGTAGAGTTTGCATATATTAGGGCATCTGCATTTCCATTTAGTTTGTAATGTTTGTCTTGTGCTTGTAATGTCTGTCTTGTGCTTTATTCTTACCAATTAGTATGATCTTTCTTTATTTGTTCGTAAGTAAGGTATCATATATGTAGCATCAGTTATTCCAATAGGTGCGATCCTGTTTGCAATGACCCTCTTGTAGGGAAACACTGCCTATCAAGTTAAACCCAATCTCTCTTATGTACTACGTGAGCCCCTGCAGGTAAGTGAAATCGAAGAACAACCCATCTTCAATTCTCACACTAGGAAAAGCCTAAGGACTAATGTATCTTTATGTGCCTCCTTTTGCAGTGCTATTTGGTTATTTGTACCATGGATCTTTCTAGAGAAATCGAAGATGGATGGCAATAGCACTTGGAACTTCCATGTCGTAGTGTCGTACTTCAATTTTTTTTTTTTTAAGTTAATATTTCGGATGATGAGCTTGTCATAAATTATACTTGCAGTGCATGTTGCTATATATGTTTGCAAGATTGTCTTGTTTTTGCTGAATAATAAAAACTTATTTATTAGCCAAAGTTGTAAAAACTTGTAACATAATTAGAGCAAACTTGTAATAAAAACGACCATTACAAATTACAAAACTTAAGATATCACATAACATAATAATACATAAAATAACATCGGTAGTATATAATCTTCTTATAATTAGTACGGTGCTACACCTTCTGCATCTTCGTCATCAAAATCGGATAAGTTACAATGGAATTCGTCATCTGGTTCCGCATCGCCGACATCGTAATCGAAATTTACTGGATTTACTCCTGGTAGTGAATTCTCAACTAAGAGATCTTCAATTGTAGTCAGCATTACATGATCATCATTTTCTTGTTGTAAAAGAGTAGGTTCCGCGTCTACATATTCTCCTGAAATATTTTCCCGCGGGTTAACTTTAACAACATTGTGCCACACATTCTTTGGTTTCTTCTTGTATGGGTACGGGATATAACAAACTTGATCCGCTTTAGAGGCCGTGCAATATCAATGTATAAAATCAGACATATATATAGGGTATCGAGAAAGTGATAAACGGGCGAACGTACCCAGAATAAATGTTCGTATTTTTTGTATCTTTTCGATGGAAGAATGTCTACAATGCCACCATTGCCTCTCCGAGTGTCTCTACCGATCACAGGGTCGTACCACTTACACTTAAAAAGTGTGATTCTCAAATTAACCACCCCCTCATACTCGAGTTCTATGATATCAGTTAAGATACCGTGGAAATCAGCTCTTTCAGCTGCATTGCTGTAATTCTCTCCAGTAACACATACACCATAGTTACATGTCTTTCTTCCCGCGCTGTTATTCTGGGTATGAAACAAATATCCTCTTGTATAGTAGATGGGCCAAGTTTTGGCCCTTTTCAGGGGTCCATGAATAATGTCGTGCACCCACGTTGGAAACGGAGTTGTGGCCTTCCAGTAAGAAACCTGCATATGAAAAGTCAATATAAAATATATTGAAGTACCAATAGTCAAATATCAAAAATTTATAGACATACATATTCTTGGATCCATGAAGGATATTCTTCAGCTCTTTTCGCCAGGATTTCTTTCTCAAAGAGGTCCGGATATTGTGTACTAATAAAATCTTCGAAGAAACTATGTAATACCATAAAAATATATGAGAAATCGAGTATGGACTATAAAACATTTTAAGTTAAAGCCATTACAACTTATACCTCTCAAGTGGCTCGAAATAACCACAATCCCGCAAAACATATGCATGTGCGCATCGGTAGTCTTTATCTGGAAGCCAAATTTCCTGCATTTCGCCACTAGGCCGACCTACGTGAGTAAATATATCGGGGACTCCATCGAAATGATATTCGGGGACTTCACCTTCAGCAAATCGCCTTGACCTGACCAAAGTAGTGAAAATCATTTTATAAAAGCTACCAGGTGTATATATACCAAATGGCTTAGTGAACATGTGAATAGTTATAGCTTTTACCTTGATTTCGTTTGTATACTTGAGGAAAAATAGTGCTATGTGAAATAAGATACCTCCTCCCTTAGATATGATTGAACAATCGATCCTGCTGCATATATGTGGTTCTTTGCTTTCCCTTTCAACTTTTTGAAAAACCTTTCAAACGGGTACATCCACATGTATTGCACGGGGCCTCCTAATTCATCTTCGTAGGGAAGATGTATAGGTAGGTCATCACGTCGAAAAAGGATGGTGGAAAGATTTTTTCCAAATTGCATATGATTAAAACTATGTTTTGTTTAAGAATTTGGACGCGACTTTTCTGCAAAGTTCTAGAACATAAGTCACGGAAAAATGCTCTAACCCCTACGATACAAATTGAAACAGCAAATGGTTAATATAAATTACGATAATCATATTTAGGTCATTTATTTTCCTAAAATTATAAGTAATTAATTAGTACCTGATAACGCAGTGTGGACGTTCCGGTCTAGTAGTTCTGCAAAGATAAATGGAAGTAGCCGCTCCATAAAAACATGGCAGTCATGATTCTTCATCCCAGAAAACTTTTCATTCGCCAGATCAGCACAACTAGTTAAGTCCGAAGCATAACCATCTGGGAATTTTACCGAATTTTTCACACATTCCAATAAGCTTCTTTTGGCTTCGTCTGTCAATGAGTATTCTGAAAAAGGGGCTCTACCCTCATCATCAATATGTAAGTGTGGCCGAGAACATAATTCTTCTATATCCAATCTTGACGGGATGGTGTCTTTCGATTTACCCTTCACACGCATAAGAGTATTCATGATGTTGTCAAAAAAATTCTTCTCTATATGCATCAGATCGAGATTATGTCGAAGAGTGAGCTCCCTCCAGTACGGTAATTCCCAAAATATGCTTTTTGTGCCAGTTATGCTCTTTCCTAAAGCCAGGTTTCTTCTTATCGTGATCGTTGCCACCAACATCCTCTGTTTTTGGTGGCTTTACACGTTTCAACCGGTATAAATAAATTTGCTCACTGGTCAAAGACTCTGGTGGATAGTATTTCTTAGCGTTTCTCTTCTTCAAAAAGTCTTTTGTATTCTTCCTTTGGGGATGATCAGGAGGACGAAATCTTCGGTGACAATCGAACCAACACGTCTTTCTTCTATGCTTAAGATAAAAAGACTGTGTATCTTCCATGCAAATTGGACAAGACAATTTGCCATGGGTGGTCCATCCTGATAACATGCCATATGCCGAAAAGTCGCTTATCGTCCACAACAACACTGCTCTTACTTTAAAATTTTGATTCAACGAGACATCGTATGCATCGACTCCAGTAGACCACAGTTCTTTTAACTCATCAATGAGAGGTCGGAGGAAGATATCGAGACTAGCTCGAGGATGATTTGGCCTAGAATTCATAATTGTTAGAAACAAGTACTCCGTATTCATTCACATACCAGGGGGTAAATTATACGGATTCAAGATCACGGGCCACAATGAATGATTTTTTGACATGCCAAATGGATTGAATCCATCTGTACACAATCCAAGATAAACGTTTCGGGGTTCTTCGGCAAACTGGGGATGTTGATCTTGAAAATATTTTCACTCCGCCCCATCAGACGGATGACACATTTCTTCCTCATTTGCTTCGTGCTCGGCGTGCCATCTCATTGCCGCTGCAGTCTTCTCGCTCGGATACATTCTCTTTAATCTGTCAGCAATAGGCATATACCACATACGACTATATGGTACATTGGTCCTACGGTTTTGCTCGTTAGGCATCCATCTTTTTGAATTACAAAATCGACACTTATCTAACCGATCATCTTCTTTCCAGAAGATCATACAATTGTTAATGCAAACATCAATTGCATGACATGGGTGCCCCAAATTGCGCATCAATTTGTTTGTCTCGTAATGTGAACCGGGTGCCTGGTTTCCTTCTGGTAAATAATCTGTCAAGATAACGCATACTGAATCCACTAACTTTTCACTCATATTATGATCTGCCTTATTTTGCATGATTCGAGCAGCTAAAGATAACTGCGAGTGACCTTCACGACAACCATCGTATAATGGAGTATTCGCTCCATCTAACAAGTCGTGGAATTTTTTTGAATGATTACGTCTCGGTTCTTCTATATTCTGATAACTAACATCCTGATGATAGTAGTTATCAAAACTCACGTTATCACGAAACGCATCATTCACCATATCCACATATATATCTTCTACTATATTACCCACATCATCACTCCCACTTACATGCGTCCTATCAACATAACTCGTTCCTAAATCCATATCCAGTTCTTCACCATGCTTATATCAAATATAATAATTTGGCATAAATCCTCTACTATTCAAATGTCTCAAAACTCTTGTACCGGGGATAAATTTCTCATTCTCGCAAACAAGACAAGGGCAGTGAAACATACCGCGATTTCTCTGCGCTAGAGGCTGGCTATTTGCAAATGCCACGAATTGATCCACCCCCGCTGTGAACTCTACAGAGAGATTTCCCGTCGCTTCATCGAACTTATTAAACATCCACTCCCGGAAATTACCATAATTGTAATTTCCCGACATTCTAAGTTGAGAAACCTTATTCTCTCTTTGATTTGTGTTTACAAACTCTTTCTTTGCTTTGTGTTTCTACAATTGTGAACAAAAAATTCGAGTATGGCAAATATATAGAAAATTTCCCGATTGATTTCCTACTGATTTCCGACTGCAAATCAGATTAGGTACACCAACCCCCAAATGAATTAAACGTGATTTACAGCTACTTTTTGCTATTGATTTGCTACTGTTCTACGACCCACCGAATTCAGTAGCAAATCAGTCGCTAAATTACTACTGATTAGCTATTGCATGTTTCCGATCAGTCGTAATCAGTCGTAAACCTGCTACGAATTAACGACTGATATTTTTAGTCACTATATACCTACTGATGTGCGACTGATTTAAAATAGCCGCAAATCAGTTGGAAATCAGAAGCGAAACAGTCGGTAAATTTACCGACTGCCTAATCAGTAGCAACAATCAGTAGGAAAAACGCTGTTTTGGTGTAGTGAGAACACACCTCCAACATAGACTTGGTTATGAATCCGGTAACAAGATTAATAGTCCTTTTAGGGAACTGGATTGGAACCGAATCCATCATACTATCTTGTTGAAGTGATTAATAGTAAAGGAGGTGGATATAGTTGTTTGATTCTTGTCTTATCTCTGACCCGACATGTCTTACATTAAGTGTAAAGTTCTCTCTAGCTTTTATGAGTTTAATAGTTCTTTTGTTTATCGTATCCTTTGTTCCGGTTGCTCATGGCAGATCGAGGGACCAAAAAACTCCTGAAGAAATGCTTGATGTACTGCAGAGAGTGGTAGAAGATAGATCACATGTTCTAGTAACTGCTAGGGTTGAGGAGGAGGAAAGAAGAAACAATTTGCGCCTGAGAGAGGAACACGATGCTGCTTACAGGGCTGCTTAAAAGTTTTATTTTAACGTTTCTAATATTACTTGTACAACTAGGTTTTGGTATTACGTATAACTGGATCTTCTACGAATTACTCAGACCATTCCTATTATTACTTGGTACAACTAGTGATGTGATCATGGACGAACTAGTAGCTACGGGAACTGAAGGATCCGAGGGAACCGATACAATATTAGTAACAGTTTCAATGAATCGTATGGAGCAGATGATGAACACCAAGATGGACGCTCTGCGTCAAGAACTACATCCTAATGTAGAGCAAGTTCACAGCGAAAACCGGCAGAGAAGAGCTCGTCATAGAGCACCTAGAAGAGAAGCAGGTCAGCCTAGGCAACGCAGAGATGATGAAACTGCAAGTTATTACAGCCAGGATAGTGAATCAACTCAAGACGGTCAACGGTGAAACAAACATGCTAGAGAAGGAAGAGCACAGCAACGAGACAATCTTGGAGGCCTTAAGCTCTGAATCCCTCCTTTCCATGGAAAGAATGACCTCGATGCGTATCTGGAGTGGGAAAAGAAAATAGAGCTCGTCTTCAACTGTCAACATTACACTGAAATCAATAGAGTGAGAGTAGCTGATACGGATTTCTACGACTACGCATTAAGCTACGGAGTTCTACGACTACGCATTACTTCTCGAACACTTAATGGTGAAGATCCCGTGGAGAGTTGGACTGAGATGAAGAATATCATGAGGAAAAGGTTTGTGCCTATCCATCACACAGAAAGCTGTCTCAAGGAAGCCGTAGTGTGGAAGATTATTATCAAGAGCTGGAAACTCTCCTAATACGTGTTGATGTTTCTGAAGATCGTGAAGCAACTATGTCGAGGTTTCTAGGAGGTCTAAACTATGACATACATGATAGACTAGAGATGCAGCACTACATCGAATTAGTAAAGATGCTTCTATTCTCGTTAAGCAGCAACTAAAGAGAAGAAGCAGTTCTAAACCCAGCTATGGGATCGGATCCGTTCACTCCAAACCAAGCTATGGGAATGGATCAGCTGCTGCAAAACCGAGTTACCAAAGAGAAGAAAGGCTTAATGTCTTTCAGCGTGAAGGGAAGCAAATCAAGACACCGAAACTAAAGACTAAGCCTTACGCAGCAAATCCTGATTACAAAGGCAAGGCTGAACATACTACAAGGTCTCGTGACGTCAAATGCTTCAAGTGTCAAGGCCGAGGTCACTACGCCAATGAGTGCATCAACAAGAAAGTGATGATCATGCTGGAAAATGGTGATGTAGAATCAGAAGACGAAAAACTTGATCTTGACTCCTCATCCGAGCATGAAGAGTTACCCGCTCGTGGAGAATTACTTGTGACCAGGAGATCTCTAAGCTTGCAAACGAAGGATGACGAGCAAGAACAGAGGGAAAACCTATTCCATACAAGATGTGTGGTTGAAGGAAAGGTTTGTAGTCTCATTATCGACGGAGGTAGCTGTACTAACGTCGCAAGCGAAGTGATGGTGAAGAAACTTGGACTAAGTGTGACGAGACATATGCGACCATACAAACTACAGTGGCTCAATGGGGATGGAGAGATGAAAGTAAGCTATCAAGTCCTGGATCCTCTAGCCATTGGGAAGTACGAAGATCAAGTTATGTGCGATGTCTTGCCAATGGAAGCTGGTCATATTCTCCCCGGAAGACCTTGGCAATCCGATAGAAAGGTAATGCATAATGGTTTCACTAACCATTATTCCTTTGAGTTTGATGGCAGGAAAACCGTGCTAGTTCCCCTGTCCCCCCCGAGAAGTTCATCAAGATCAACTACAGCTCAAAAGCAAAAGAAAGAAATCGATCGATCCAAGCACTAAGGGAACGATCAATCGATCGAAGTGAAACGGACCACCAGATGACAAAACGATCGACCGATCTCATCCACGACCAATCGATCGAGAAATCTCGATCAGACATAAGACATAACGATCGATCGATCCCAGTTTCGACCGATCGATCCTTTGCCCCATGACTCAATTTCTTTGCAACGTCTGGTGAGGTCAAACAAGCTTTCGTTTCTAAGTAACCTCTACTTATGTTTGTTTTTAAAGAGGTTCTTAGCAGCCTCACTAACCTTGAACCAGTGCTACCGAGTGAAATGAGATCTCTATTGTAGGAATATGAGGACGTGTTTCCCGGAGACAATCCCAAGGGATTACCGCCAATAAGAAGCATTGAGCATCAGATCGATTTCATGCCTGGTGCTTTACTTCCAAACCGTCCACCATACAGAACCAATCCTGTAGAAACTAAGGAGTTGCAACGACAAGTCAGTGAGCTCATGGAGAAAGGATACATCAGAGAGAGCATGAGTCCATGTGTTGTACCTGTCTTGCTCGTGCCTAAGAAGGATGGAAGCTGGCGTATGTACGTCGATTGCAGAGCCATCAATTATATCACGGTGAAGTATCGACATCCTATTCCTAGACTTGATGATATGTTAGATGAACTACATGGCTCTAGCATATTTTCTAAAATTGATTTAAAGAGTGGATATCATTAGATTAGGATGAAAGAAGGTGATGAATGGAAAACTGCTTTTAAAACTAAACAGGGACTTTATGAATGGTTAGTAATGCCATTTGGGCTAACAAACGCACCTAGTACGTTCATTAGATTGATGAATCACATTCTGAGATCATTTATAGGCGTTTTTGTTGTTGTGTACTTTGACGATATTCTGATCTATAGCAAAAACCTTGAAGAACATATAGATCATGTGCAATCTATTTTGGATGTGCTTAGAAAGGAACAGCTTTTCGCCAATCTTAAGAAATGCACATTTTGTACGGATAACTTGGTCTTTTTAGGCTTTGTTGTGAGTGCAGATGGAATCAAAGTGGATGAAGAGAAAGTCAAAGCAATAAGACTGGCCTAGTTCGAAATCAGTAGGAGAAGTGAGGAGTTTCCACGGTCTTGCTGGATTTTATGACGTTTTGTACGGGACTTCAGCATTCTAGCTGCTCCACTTACTGAAGTGATCAAAAAGGATGTTGGTTTTCGATGGGAAGCGGCTCAAGAAGAGGCATTCCAGGCTTGGAAAGAGAAACTCACTCACGCTCCTCTCTTGTCATTACCAGATTTTATTAAAACTTTCGAAATTGAGTGTGATGCGTCTGGTGTAGGTATTGGTGCCGTTCTGATACAGGACAAGAAGCCTATTGTGTCCTTCAGTGAAAAGCTTGGAGGAGCCACTCTTAATTATCCCACATACGACAAGGAGCTGTACGCCTTGGTGAGAGCTCTCCAAACGTGGCAGCACTACTTGTGGCCCAAGGAGTTCGTTATTCATACTGATCACGAATCCCTCAAGCATCTAAAAGGTCAGCAAAAGCTTAACAAGAGACACGCCAGGTGGGTTGAGTTTATTGAGACTTTTCCGTATGTCATCAAGTATAAGAAATGTAAGGATAATATAGTTGCTGATGCACTATCTCGAAGGTACGCACTTCTTTCTACTCTTGATGCTAAGCTGATGGGATTTGAACAACTTAAACACTTGTATAATTCTGATTCTGATTTTCAAAAAGTGTTCAAATCGTGTGAGAAATTTGCTACTGGTCATTACCATCGAAATGAAGGATTCCTCTTTTACGATAATCGTCTTTGTGTTCCTAACTGCTCTATTCGAGATTTACTTGTCAGGGAAGCTCATTGAGGAGGTTTGATGGGTCATTTTGGGATCGCTAAAACGCTGAAAGTGATGCAAGATCACTTCCATTGGCCTCACATGAAGAGAGACGTGGAGAGAATATGCAGCAGATGTGTTACGTGCAAGCAAGCTAAGTCTAAGGTTCAACCTCACGGTCTGTATACTCCTCTCCCTATTCCTTCTCATCCTTGGACTGATATCTCAATGGATTTTGTTTTGGGATTGCCTAGAACTAGAACAGGGAAAGATTCGATACTTGTGGTGGTAGATCGCTTTTCTAAGATGTCTCATTTCATTGCTTGCCATAAGACTGATGATGCATCTCATATAGCTAGCTTGTTCTTTAAGGAGATTGTGCGTCTACATGGTATGCCTAGGACCATCGTATATGATCGTGATACTAAGTTCCTTAGTTACTTCTGGAAAACGTTATGGTCTAAGTTAGGTACTAAGCTATTGTTTTCTACTACATGTCATCCACAAACTGATGGTCAGACAGAAGTTGTTAATAGGGCTCTAGGAACACTTCTGCGTTGTTTGATTAAAAAGAATTTGATTTAACACTCAAAATTCTTCTAATTACCCTTTTAACACTCAAAATTCTTCTAATTACCCTTTTAACTACCCAAATCCCAACAATTATCCGTTTCAAAATCAGTCTTCCAACCAACCCCAACATATACCAAATTATGGGTATCCACCAAATTTTTTCATGCCATCAGCTGTTCCAAACCATCCTCCATATTACGGATCGATGATGCCGTATTCATCTCAACCACCTCCATATTCTTCTACTCCAACGGGTAATGAATTTCCGGAATTTTCTACACAAATGGCTCTTGGTGGAATGAGCAATGTTCATGAAGCCACTCCAGATGCAGAAAATTCAACTTCTACTCGTCGGAGAAGCCCAAAATGGACCACTGAGCAAAATTTGGTGCTCTTACGCGTATGGATTAAATTTGGAACAGACAGCGTTGTTGGCAGAAACCATAAAGGTGATTCATATTGGGGTAAGATTTCTGAGTACTATAATGAACATTGCTCATTTGATCCTCCGCGTGATGGAAAATCATGCAGAAACCACTACAACTACATGAACAAAATATTAGCCAAATGGGTTGGCGCATACGATAACGCTAAGCGTATGCAAAGAAGCGGGTGGTCGGAGGATGATGTATTGTCAAAAGCGCATGAACTATATTCAAGTGCTGGTACTGGAAATTTCAATTTAATGAAGGAATGGCTCGCTGTCCGTGATCAACCACGTTATGGTAGTCAGGTTGGAGGAAATACTGGCTCTGGAAGCAGCGGATCTAAGAGAACCCACGATAGTGATGCTAGTGACTCCAACTCTGTAGGATCCAGTGCTCGTCCAATGGGGAGGGATGCATCTAAGAAAAAGGTTAAATAGAAAGGTAAGGGTGAATCCTTGGCAGCGGTCGAGGAAGATATGAATGAATTCCGACAAATCAAGGAGCGAGAGTTTGAACGATTGGACAAAATACTCAAGATGCAAGAGGAGGCAAACCGGTTGATGCAAGAAAAGACTCAAGCAAAGAAGATGAAGATGTATCTGAAGCTTAAGGAGAAGAAGGATCTCGATGACCAGAGCAAAATGCTGTTGGAGAAGTTGGGCCACAATCTGTTTGATTAATTGTTGTCAAGTTATTGTATTGCATTTTGTGTGTGTTTTGCTTTAATAATGTTTGTCTGTCATTTTCTGCTTCAGTGTTTGTCAAGTGTCAGTTTGTAATTTGTCATTTACTTTAATGTCTCTTTGTCTGTAATCCAATGTTATTGGGAGAATCCAATGTAACTTCAATAATGTTTATTTGTTAAGTAATCCGTGAATTTTTCATCACTGTAATCTGTGAATTTCAAAGAAGGTGATAATTGATGTGACTGATAAAAGCAACGGTTAGATCTTTACCGACAATATTGATCTGTATTTTTCAGAGAAGGTGATAATTGAGCTAAAGTTTATGTGATTGATCAAAGCAACGGTTAGATCTTTGCCGACAATATTGAACGACTTAGATTGATCCGTATTTTTCAGAGAATGTGATAATTGAGCTAAAGTTGATGTGAGTGATCAAAGCAACGGTTAGATGATGTTGAACAAGGAAATACTCCAAGAGTAAACTTCTTCGTGAACCAACGTCCGTATAATATGACATACTATATAGCTGATGGTATATATCCTTCTTACCCTACTTTCGTCAAATCGATTAGGCTTCCTCAAAGTGAACCAGACAAGCTATTTGCACAACGTCAGGAGGGATGTCGGAAGGACATCGAACGTGCATTTGGAGTGTTGCAGGCTCGATTTAAAATCATTCGTGAACCAGCTCGCCTTTGGGACATAGCCGATCTGGCTATCATCATGAGGTCATGTATCATATTGCATAATATGATTGTTGAGGATGAACGAGAGACATATGCTCAACATTGGACCGATTATGATCAATCTGAGGCAAGTGGGTCTACTACACAACCATCATTCTCGACTGAGGTGCTACCTGCATTTGCAAATCATGGTCGAGCTAGATCCGAGTTGCGTGATTCAAATGTGCATCACGAATTGCAAGCAGATCTAGTCAAACACATATAGGCACAATTCGAAATGCTCTGTGGTTAATGAGATTTTTAAGTTTGTGAGTTGAGTCTATTGTGCTAATTAAATTATGTTTGTTTCATTGGTGTTGTGTGTTTATTGTATTGCATTTTAATTTTTCGTTATTGTATGTGTTTTAATTATAATTATCTATATTTCTTATTTTTATTACCTGTATTTTTTTTAATCAAAATTTATTTCATAAAACTATTTAAATTTTATTATTTTAATTTTAATTTTAATCGATAATTAATTGTTTTAGCTAAAATATGTAATCACAAAAAAAAACATAAGAAAATATAATATAAATAGTGGGGTAGGGTGTTGTAATATTTTTAAAACAAAACCATTGTAAGTGGGTGTTGAATAATAGGTGTTGAATAATGAAGTGGAAGAGAGAGAAGATGATGTGGAGTGTTAAAAGAGAAAAATAGGGTGTTGTAAACTTTAACCATTGTAGATAGTCTAATAGGTTATATGTAAATGGGTCATGGGTCGACACACACCTCTCGTTTAACCTAAGAACCGCCGTCGAAGAAAGCTTCATCAATTCGCCCCAGATCCGGCCGGCGCGGTGGCTCCCACAGCGCCGGCGCCGGACCACAACGCTTCTGTCTTTTAGTTTAGTTCAATAAAGGCGGTTTGGAGGCGGTTTAAGGTGGTTTCGAAGCCGAGCGAGGGGAAAACAGCGTCTGCTCTCAGTGCTCCGGCGTGAACAGGACACGCCCTCCATCCCGGATTGAAGAAGGAGGTCTCCGGCGACGAGGACAGCCGTACCAGCCCCCTCTGGATGGAGAGCAGCCGTCGATTGAGATGGTGGCAAGGTTAACGGAGGATGTTTTAGCGGCGTGGTTCCTTCCCTGTCCCTCATCGGGTAACGGGTGGTGATGGCACGGTGGCTGGGTTCTCTTCAGGGTGAGCGACACCGGACGGTCCGCAGGTGCTGGTGTGGTCTGATGTGCTAGGGGACGGCCGTTGGATCCCTTTCAAGTCTCTATGACGGTTCTGGTCAAGCTCTCGTTAGCCCGTCACCGTTGTCAAAGCCGGTTTTGTGTCATGGGCGTGAGTCGTGTGGTTTGAGGATGAGGGTCGTGGCGTGAGGTGGCTACTTGCTCCAGTTTCTGTGAGGACGTAGGCCGGGCAAGTATCCTCCTAGTGCTTTTCCTTGTAAAGCCTGAGGCTCCTCGTGTTCTGCTTTGTCGTTTTTGATCGGATGTTGCGTTGTGGCACGACGGAGAGATTGGCTCTAGGAAAGAGGGACGTCGGATCTTATCGACCGTTGTAAAGGTAAAGCCTTGAGGACGGCGGATCTATGAAACAGAGCTTTGTTGATGGTGTTCTTCTCTTCTCGGGCCTCTCCTCCTTCCCGTTGTGTACCCGACAAGACGGATGGGTCAAGCGTGGCTGCTCTCGGGGATCTCTATGTCCCGGATTTCCTTGAGCTAAAGTTGACAAGACGGATGGGTCAAGCGGGATGTTCATGCTCGACGGTTTCTGCTCCAGCGGTTCCACTTCCTGCTGCCCCGGTTATGTACTTGTTTTTCTTTTTCAGTAGGTTTCGTGAGGTCGGAGTTGCGTTGTTGCAGCCGGGTTCTCGTAATTAGCGGAGACGTGGCGGTGTGGCAAAGCTTTGGGTCGTCTGACTTTGGTGAGCTGCACGTCGGTCTTCCGTGTTATTGGTCTTCTACGGAATAATCGGGAATGAGCAATGGGGTCTTCTGTCTGTTGCCGCCATCCCACCAGCGTGGAGTTCGAATCCACCCTCCCTCGTGTTGGGCTTCTCCCACGTGATGGGTCCCTCAAGATTGTATCTCACTACGGTAAGGTATTTTTCTTATGTAAGGGTTTGGCTACTGGGCCGGCCTTTATGGCTCAGTATCCTTGTAAGCCAGACAATGTCGGTGAGGTTTAACCTTGTCGGCACAACTTGATTTACTTAAATGAAATTGTTGACAAAAAAAAAAAAAAAAAAAAAGGGGTCATGGGTCACATGAGTGATCGGTCAAGTGTCATTCATGACCTATCTAATTACATGGGTCATGAATCAAATTAGTGAGCCATGAATCACAAAAATTTATTTAAATAAATATTATTAATAATTTAGAAAAATTAAAAAGTTAAAAATGGTGAATAATATTATAATGTACTTATATTATGAATCGATAAATTTTCTTTAATTATCGTGAATTAGTACTGAATTCGTCGAACCGTGTCTTTGACGAGAAATATGAATTTAAGTTTTTAGTGGGGAAAATACGAAATAATGTTTTGGCGGGAAACGAGTGACGTTTTAGGCAAAAAAATACATAATTACGTTTTTGGCTCGAAAACACGAAATAACGTTTTTGGCACGAAAACGCAGAATAACGTTTTTGGTAGGAAAACGCAAAATATCATCTTTGCTTGGAAAACACGGAATAACATTTTTGGCGGGAGAACGCGAAATAACGTTTTTGGCGGGAAAACGTGAAATTCCGTTTATGGCGGAAAAACGTGGAATCACGTTTTTGGCGGGAAAACACGGAATCACGTTTTCGGAGGAAAAACGTGGAATCGCGTATTTTTTTGGCGGGAGAATGTGCAATAGTGCTTTTTGGCGGGAAAACGCGGAATCGCGCATTGGGCAGTTAAACGCGGAATCACGTTTTTTGCGGGAAACCGTGAAATCGCGTTTTTGGCAGAAAAATACGGAATCGCGGTTTTGGTGGTAAAACACAGAATCACGTTTTTTGGCGGGAAAACGTGAAATTCTTTTTTTTGCGGGAAAATGTGAAATCACGTTTTTTGCGGGAAAACGCAGAATCAATCTTTTGGCGGGAAAACGCGAAATCACATTTTTAGCAGGAAAACGCGGAATCTTGCTTTTGGCGGGAAAAAACAGAATCACGTTTTAGCGGAAAAATGTGAAATCTCGTTTTTTGCAGGAAAACGCATAATATCGTCTTTGCTGGGAACACACAGAGTAACATTTTTGGTAGGAAAATGCTGAATAAAGTTTTTGGCGGGAAAACGCGGAATCGCGTTTTTGGCGAGAAAATGTGGAATTTCGCTTTTGGCAAAAAACACAGAATCACTTTTTTGGCGGGAAAACACGTAATCATGTTTTTGCTAGGAAAACGCGGAATCAGGCTTTTGGGAAGAAAACGTGGAATCGCGTTTTTGGCGGAAAAATGCGGAATCGCGTTTTTGGCTGGAAAACACGGAATCATGTTTTTGGCGGAAAAATGTGAAATCACATTTTTGGCGTGAAAACGCAGTATCACGTTTTTGGCATTAAAACGTTGTATCGTATTTTTGACAGAAAAACGCAAAATAACGTTTTTGGCGGGAAAACAAATAATCATTTTTTGGCGGAAAAATGATGTATTGTTATTTTTTCGAGAAAAAAAGGATGGTATGATCCATCATTTTTTGGCGGATGATGTCATACCATCATTTTTTTCTCGAAAAAACAACAATCCATCATTTTTCCGCCAAAAAATGATTATGTGTTCCCCACCTCCCACCTCAAAACGTGATTCTGTGTTTTCCCGCCAAAAACGTTATTTTGCGTTTTTCTACCAAAAATGCGATACAACGTTTAAATGCCAAAAACGTGATACTGCGTTTTCACGCCAAAAATGTGATTTCACATTTTTCCGCCAAAAACATGATTCCATGTTTTCCAGCCAAAAACGCGATTCTGCATTTTTCCGCCAAAAACGCGATTCCACGTTTTCTTGCCAAAAGTGCGATTCCGCGTTTTCCTACCAAAAACATGATTACGTGTTTTTCCGCCAAAAACACGATTCCGTGTTTTCCCGCCAAAAGCGAAATTCAGCATTTTCCTACCAAAAATGTTATTCCGTGTGTTCCCAGCAAAGACGATATTATGCGTTTTCCAGCAAAAAAATGAGATTTCACATTTTCCCGCTAAAACGTGATTCTGTTTTTTCCCGCCAAAAGCGAGATTCCGCGTTTTCCTGCTAAAAACGTGATTTCGATTTTTCCGGCCAAAAAATGATTCTGTGTTTTCCCGCAATAAACATGATTTCACATTTTCCCGCAAAAAAAAGAATTTCACGTTTTCTCGTTAAAAAACGTGATTCTGCGTTTTACCACCAAAAACGCGATTCTGTATTTTTCTGCCAAAAACGCGATTTCACGGTTTCCCGCAAAAACGTGATTCCGCGTTTTACTGCCAAATGCGCGATTCCGCGTTTTCCCGCCAAAAAGCACTATTGCACATTCTCCCGCCAAAAAAATACGCGATTCCACGTTTTTCCTCCAAAAACGTGATTCCGTGTTTTCCCGCCAAAAACGTGATTTCACATTTTCCGGCCAAAAACGTGATTCCACGTTTTTCCGCCAAAAACGGAATTTCACGTTTTCCCGCCAAAAACGTTATTTCGCGTTTTCCTGCCAAAAATGTTATTCTGTGTTTTCCAAGCAAAGATGATATTTTGCGTTTTCCTACCAAAAACGTTATTCTGCGTTTTCGTGCCAAAAATGTTATTTCGTATTTTTGAGCCAAAAACATAATTATGTATTTTCTTGCCTAAAACGTCACTCGTTTCCCGCCAAAACATTATTTCGTATTTTCCCCACTAAAAACGTAAATTCATATTTCTCGTCAAAGACACGGTTCGACGAATTCAGTACTAATTCACGATAATTAAAGAAAATTTGTCGATTCATAATATAAGTACATTATAATATTACTCACCATTTTTAATTTTTTTAAAATTATTAATAATATTTATTTAATTAAATTTTTGTGATTCATGGCTCACTAATTTGATTCATGACCCATGTAATTAGATAGGTCATGAATGACACTTGACTCATCACTCATGTGACCCATGACCCATTTACATATAACCTATTAGAGTCATAAGAACCCTCATTACACAAAACATTATTTTATAGAGTTGAGCTCCATTGCCACCTCCTAGAATGATTGCAACCACATTTTTTGGGTCTGCCTTTCTTCTCTCAAACATGGAATGTTTTTGTGATAACCCAAACCGGTTCGATTTCTAAGTTTTACCTAAACCGGATTAAGATCTTTATAAACCTAAAGCGAGGAAAATAAACACTAATTTCTCTCTCTCTCTCTCTCTCTCTCTCTCTCTCTCTCTCTCTCTCTCTCTCTCTCTCTCTCTCTCTCTCACCGCGGCTCCTTTGCTCTCTCTCTTTCCCTTGAGCTCACCGCCGCCGCCAGCCTCGTCGCCAGCATCGCCGCCGCACCACCTCTCCTCCCTCATGTTCGCACCGCCGCTGCAACCACCGAGAGAAACCGCAGAGATCTTCTTCTCCCATCATTGCGGGCCGTTTTCCCGATGAACTGCTCTGGAACCAGATCACATATTACCTATCAAATTGAAGCCCCGAGTCTCTTTTTCCGTGAAGCCTGAGATCGTCTGAATCGGAGATCTGTGCCGGACGTTATGGCTATTCCAGTGTACGGTGTCAGATCTGAATCTTGTCCTTCATCGCCAAGTTCCTCGGATGAGATCAGAGGCGAGCTGTTCACGCCACCACCACCGTCTCCACCTCCTCCTCCACCGCATGCAGCCAAGTGAGGGCATGATGCGTTTTCCCTTCTTTCATTATTCGATTTGATGTCGATAATCCATTCTTAAACCGTTGCTGCATTTTTACATGTCTTGTTGGGTAATGGGTAATGGGTAGAACTTAGTGATGATATTCGTTTGATTGGTTGTACCAAATTGAACTGTCTGGTTTGCTTGTTGAATTGTCTTGTGTGTGTGTCATGCACCTCGATGAATGTTTGTGTGTTAGGATTAAACCGGTATTGCTTGAGATATTAGTAAACGTTAGGTCTTCGACACTATGATGGGATCAGTGGTTCGATTTGTTTGCGCACCCAAGACCAGTTGTGGTTGGCTTGCACGGGGTTAAAAGGAGCTATCCCAATGCTCTAGGTTTGAGAAAAGGCCAGTTAGCCAAGTATGAGAAAAGGCCAGTGAGCCAGATGGATTCCCATTGTGTGTTATATTGCGTGTGAGCATTGGTAGAGTGTGTTGTTTGAGAACCGGAAAGAAAAGAAGAGTATTGAGAAAAGAGATTATGTGATGAAATAAGAAAGACTAATTAAAAAGGAATATTGTGTGGAACCTTGATTGAGCTCGTTTTAGGTTTAGACTGTTGGTCATTATTTCGTGTACTGTTGGAAGGGTTAAGTGAGTCTTTGAAGGCTCATCCTCACTGGGTAATCTCGATTACTCAACCCTCTCCCCTTGTTTTCTTTTCAGGTTAGTTTGGATCGTGTTGTTGTATTGTTGTTGTTACCGGGCGTTTTCCTGGCGATTATGTGCTGTTGGCCATTGGTCGACCTAACATGCCCGATTCTCGGTCATTTCCGGAGACCAGGGATATGGTTAATGTCTGACAAAATAAAAGCAACACACAGAATTAAGACCTCTGGACTTTTGCAAGACATGAAAAGAAATCGATTAAGCAATTCTTAATCCAATAACTCATCAATCCAATATCAACCGAGTCTCATCGCAAAATTGTACACTAAGAATCAGCAAATCCATAGTCAAAACATTTGCGTAGAAGTATTATTATTATCTTGAAAGCAGCAGACAATGGCTTACGAAGAATCTCCATGTAGGAATCCCACTCTTCTCCCTTGACTATCCTTTGCTCCTAGGCACCAAAACGAGACAATACAATTTTAGGGACAAACTTTCGCATCCATGGAAAGGCCAATTTTATAAACAAACGGTCAATAGTACTTTGTAATACTCCTCGAAATCAAGATTCGACCAAATGCGATTCTGGATGTTTGAATCAAAGGAAGCATCAGATTTGAGGACTTTACGGATTTGCTTTGCTATTTTCTAATTGTTTTCTCTGCGACCGCGAACGACCTCCTCTGTGTCGTCTTCCTCTTCCAATTCTTGTTGACTGCGTCGTCAAGTTTCAGTTTTAGCTGGAGACGTCGTAGATTTTCCGTCTCAGCGATGGATTTGGTGTAGTTAAGAAAATATGCTTTTGAAATCAACCCAATCGTGGAGATTTTTTATTAGAATTGGCATCGGAATCACATCGGAATAAATTTTACTTCTGAAAATTGTAAAAACAATAAATTTTGCGGTTTAGACCACAAACCCGTGACGGATCAACCAGTAAACCGCACGGGTCCAACCCGCGAGGCCCGCTTTTTCATGGACATATTTATATGTCTAAGCCTGCCCCGCACGGGGCCAAAGCCCGTTTTGACACCTCACACGTCCATAAAAATCTTGAACCCAGACAGGTTTAGATCAAGTCAAGTCGGGATGCCCATTTTGACACCCCTACTCATACGGTCTGAGTTTAAAAGCACATAATAAATATTACTAGTCCGTAACTGATTTTAAGAAAATTTATGAGTAATCTAGCATCGGACTCGAAAGACAATATATACAAAAAAAACCAGTTGTCTTTGGAGACAGTTGTTCCCCAACTATAGCCATTCATCGATCATTCCAGACTTCATATATATATTTATATATATAGTCACAAACCAACAGAGAATAAACATACACTGCAAACCAAAAGAGATATATTAGTGCTTGAGCGTTCTCCTCACAAAGCATTAGAAGACGTCTGGATGGTACCGCCCCGGGATGGAACTGTTCTGCTGTGCTTGTTTCAGATGAAGCGTCAGGGCATAGTTGTTCACCTAATTAGAGCAATCATGGACAAAATTTAATCATAATCGACAAAAAGACAAAAACATTTGTACACGTTAGGGCCAAGACAGCAATACATACCTCTAGAGTTCTCAATTGCTCCTGGTATTGAGTAACTAGCTGCCTCAAATGCTGCAATTCCTGACTTTGATCTTCAGATTCTTTTTGCCGCTTCTGTTGCGTCACCACAGCTCGTTTAAGTAGGCTGTTTTCCTGGACAATGGCTTCTAATTGCTGCCTCAGCATCAAGTTTTCCTGCAAAACAAAGCAAATCGATGAATTAGATTAGAATCATTAGATATCCATCTCCCGCAACAACACTGAGTACCATCGAAAGAAACAGAGAAAGAGACAGAGTCCAATCACAGATAGATCGATGAAACACCTGTTGGAGACTTTGCATTGCTTCAGCACCAGCACGTGCATTGATGGACTTCTCCAAAGCTTCCAATGCTCTTGAAGCACGGTCTTTGGCGTCCTTCATGTCAGAAGCATTCATCATTTCCCTAACAAACAGCTCAACCCACTCAGTGCCATTCAAGTTCAAGACATTTGGTTCTCCACTCGATAAAACTTCCTCCTTGGCTGATCCTACAATGACAAGGACCAGTTTTCATAATCAGAACATGCAGTTGTCTGAAACTTATGTAAAATACACTGAAACTAATAAAGTTGATGAACACAAGCACCATGGAAAAATATACTTTCATAAATATAAAGAAAACACAAACAAGTATTACAAAACTCCAAAACTACCTTGCGGATGAGCTTCACCATTTGCTTCTTGGGTTAAAGGAGACTGGTTTGTAGCAGAGTCCGAATTCTTATTTGCAGATTCTAAACGAAGCTGATTCAAACATCTAATGGCTGAATCAAGATCATCTCCACATTCCTCGATTGCCCGCTCAAGAATCTAAGACTCACACAAAAATGTCAACAATTGGTAGAAAAACGATCATTTAGTTGGTAGAAATGACAATAAATCTACAAAATTATCTGATCGCAATACAAAAACAAGAAAAGTCCAATAAGAATATAAACTAAATCACAATCTCGCAAACCCGAATCTTACACGCAAAACAAAATCATGAGCGAAAAAGATAATTCGATAAAAAGCGATATCGAAAAATCACCTGTTTATCCATATCGGGGAAGATCGCGGCGAGGTGATCGAGAAGGAGCGAAGAGGAAGGAGGAACCGGAGGAGAGAAACGAGCCGGAGAAGACGAAGAAAAGCAACGGATTTTCTTGGAGACGGGAGGAGAAGCGGCGGCCAAGTCCTCGAACAGAGATCTCTTACCGCAAACAATCGCAGACATGTTATCTGCTTCCCCCTTCTTCTTCCTTCAGATCTCACCTTTCCTTTTTATTTTCCCTTGTAATTCCTCTGATTCTCGGAAACCAAGCAAACCCTTGAGAAGAAGTCTTTTATCGGATCTTACAGATCTACGCATCTAAATGGGATCCAACATGATGTTTAGGGTTATAATGAACGGACTCGGACTCGGACTCGGACTCGGACTCAAACTCGGACCCGTGAAATCGGTGATTGGTTTTTCATAATGTTACTTTTGATGGGACATCACCTAGTTTACCACTAAAAAAAAACACTAATTTCCTATCTCCCTAGTTAATCTACCATCTCCCTTTTATATGTGTAAAGACAATTAAACCCTTATTCTTTTAATTAAAAATCAAAAAGAAAAAAAGAAAAAAACAAACCCCGCTCCCGACAATCGGGTCTTGAGCTTCCCCTGATGCCGATCTGTTTCTTGGCCGCCGCCGTTCTTCATCTCGTCGAGCTGTAGCTTGAAAATCCAGGTATGTTGTTCTTCAACCTAAGAATTGTTGAGCTGCATTCCGGATATGGTGGTGCAAATTGGGGGATTGAATCCCGGGATTGAATGGGAATCCCGAATTCGATTTGATTATTTTATTTTAGTACTTCCCCTCACATTCCCCTCACATTGGGTGTTTTAGCATGGTTTCGGGGTCGACTTTAATTTGGTAACAATGTATTTCAATGATTGAATCGTAGTGAATTGTAACGATCCTCTTATTTGCCATAAGAGAACTAGGTAAAACTAGTATTACTGATAAATTTAGTAAAACTAGTCAAACTAGTATTACTAAAAATCATTATTTATTGAGTAAAACTTGGTGCAACTGGTATTACTGAGTAAAGAGAATGTAAACTGTAGATAACTAGTATTACTGAAAGAATTTTTGTATTGTTTTGGCAGGATACAATGAACAACAACGTCAGCATACATTTTAAATGCGAAGATCGTATGTATAGTTTAATGTTGAAAACATCAGTGGGGGAGATAACTCTGTCGATGATAGAAGCTAGGATATACAAGAAGCTTGCGTTAGATGAAAGCAAGGTTAAATTGCAATTGAGTTACTTTCCACTGTTGGTTGGAGTTGAGGAACAGTGGACTATTTCTGATGATGAGGATCTGTGTGTTTTTCTGACGTCCAGTGATAAAGAGAACCGTAGATGTATTTTGTATGTGAAGGTCATGATTATTTCGGAACTGCCCGAGCAATTATCGAGAGCAAACAATAGGAATGATGATGAAATTGGTTCTAATGCGATTACTCTGTACGTAGCCAACGATCAAGCAAAACAACAACATGAGGTGATAGAGGATGATGATGATACATCACGTGATGAATGTGTGGATAGATCAGATATGCGTCATGAATATATTGAGCCTCCCCTTGCTGTAGAATCTGGTCAGTTTAGAGTCAGCATCATGAATTTCCAAATAAGAAGGCATTGCAAGAGTTCGTGGATAGAGCCGCATTTGAAAACTCATTTGGTTATGCTATTAAATGGTCGGATAAGACGAGATACGTGGTAAAATGTTCTCAAGAAAAGTGTAAATGGGGTTTACGAGCTGCAAGAATTAAAAAAACAGATATTTTCTCGATTAAAACACACACGAAGATGCATACATGCTCTCGGGTTAGTCAGAGTACCAGCAACTCTAAGAGGAAAGGCAATCCACGATTAGCTGCATGTCTTTTGTATGAAGATTATCCAGGACAAATGAAAACTACAAGTCCTAAAGTTATCATGGAGCGTGTTAAGACAAAATTCGGTGTGAAGATATCATACTCCACAGCGTTGAGAGGGAATTATCTAAATGCTAGTGATTTGCGTGGTAATCCGGAAGAAAGCTACAAGATGTTGTATTGTTATTTGTACATGTTAGAGGAGGTCAATCCTCGTACAATAACAAGTGTGAAATTGGATGAGAAGGGAAAATTCAAGTACCTATTCATAGCTTTGGGAGCTAGCATTGAAGGATTTGAAGTCATGAGAAAGGTGATAATTGTGGATGCAACTTTTCTCAAGAATGGATATGGTGGTGTACTAGTTTTCGCCTCAGCTCAAGATCCTAATCGCCACATTTATCCCATAGCGTTTGGAGTACTCGATGGTGAGAATATTGCAAGTTGGACCTGGTTTTTTTAGATGCTAAAAACCGTTATAGGGGACTCTTCTGAATTGATATTTATGAGTGACAGAAATGCAAGTCTCATCAACGCTATAGGTAATGTGTTTCCTCAAGCACATCATGGATATTGTGTATGGCATTTGTCCAAAAATGTGAAAGGTCATGCTACTAACGTCAACAGAGACGTAGTCGCATGGAGATTCATGGAATGCAGTAGGATTTACACGGTGGCTTAGTTCAACTTTGTTTATGCGTCTTTTAAAATGAGATATCCTTCCGCGGCCAAGTATTTAGAGGACAGTACCGTAAAAGAAAAATGGGCAAGGTGTTGTATTCCAGGTGACAGATACAACATAGACACAAGCAACAGTGTGGAATCTTTGAACAGTGTTTTTGAGGATGCAAGGAAGTACTCCTTGATACCCATGCTCGATACGATCATTAAAATATTTTCTCAGTGGTTTAATGAACATCGGAAGGAGGCCGTGTCTGGATCGATTGATAATAAACTGGTACCTTTAGTGGAGAACTACTTGCACGATTTATGGGCTGTTGCTGAGAAATTAACTGTGACGGAGTTAAACCATTTCGAGCTTGAATACGACGTCACCGGTACTGATGGAAAATCTTATTTGGTGAATTTGGTATTGAAAAGGTGTAGTTGCAGGTTTTTCATATTGAGAAGTATCCTTGTCTGCACGCAATAGCCGCTTTCATTGAATTCAAAAACGATGGTATTAGTGTTTGTGATATCCAATTAGAATTGTCTGATTTGTGTTCAAAATATTATTGGACGGAGTTGTGGGCATTGGCATATCACAAGATAATTTATTTAGTGCCGAATAGGTCTGAATGGAATGTCCCATATGGTGTTGAAAAGATGTAGATCATACCTCCGGATCTCCTCAAAAAGAAGGGAAGAAAGAGACTTAAAAGGTTTCCATCGGCTGGAGAACGGCGTCCAAGGACACAAAATAAAAGGCGACCAAGACAAGCACTCCAATGGTTGTTATTTGGAAATCGTAGTACTGTTTGATTGTATCTTTACATTTGGTTTTTCTTTATGTAATACTATGTATTGGTTCTGTAGAACTGGTTTTTCCTTATGTAATACTATGTATTGGTTCTGTAGAACTGGTTTTTCCTTATGTAATACTATGTATTGGTTTTGTAGAACTGGTTTTTCGTTATGTAATACTATGTATTGGTTCTGTAGAACTGGTTTTCCTTATGTATGTATTGGTTCTGTAAAACTGGATTTTCCTTATGTAATACTATGTATTGGTTCTGTAAAACTGGTTTTCCTTATGTAATACTATGTATTGGTTCTATAAAACTGGATTTTCCTTATGTAATACTAAGCCAAGAACGTGCAACTGGTAATAAAGCTAAAATTACTCTACATATTTGGGATGTTAATGTACAAACCAAAAATGTTATCAAATGTATTAAGTAGGAAATTACAAAATAATATCATATTAGAATGTCAATTGTATAATCTATCCTTATATCTCCTTATACTTTTAAGATCATTTTGTAAATAAGAACCAACATAGGATGCAAAAGTTACACAAAAATTGATTTTAAACATATTCCTGCATAGTTCAATTAGAAATAGATTCTAATCGACTAAAATCATCTGTAAAACTACAAAAATAAAAAATTAGGGTAAGTAATACTAATTTAAGTGGAAAACACCCAAAGTAAAACTATTTGTAACTTTCGTACAACTACTATATTTCGTATAACTACGTCTAAATGTTTTGGCGCCAAACCCAAAAATTCCCCAAACTTTTTGGCGCCCAATACTCAAAAGCAAAATACCCCAAATTTTGGAATTATCTACTTTTATTTCTTTCTCCCCCCTCTCTCTCTCATTTCACTTCTCTCCCTCTCATCCACGATTTCTCTCTCTTTCACTTCTCTCCCTCTCGAGACTCATTCCGATTCTTCTCTTTTTCATTACTCTCAAACTCTTGATTATGGACCCGAGCTATAGCGACGACAAGAGAACCAAGAGGCAAATCGACAGGCTTTATTTCGTAGCCGACGGTGACTATGGCATTCCAAAAATTTGTCCATGTGGTGGACGAATCATCCATGAGACCTCTCAAGGCAGTGAGGACACTTTACCAGGAATGATATACTTCACCTGCAATGTGTATGAGGTATAGTTTCTAAATTTCGTTTTAGGGTTTACTATTTTTAATTTATGGGTTTAGGATAAATAAAAGCAGTAGGATTTCTGTCTTTATGTGTAGAATGATGGTTACCACATTCGGAAAAAATGGGTTGAGGCTTTCGAAGAAGAGATGGATAAGTTAAAGAATGAGGTTCGACAAAAAGTAAATGCGTGTCATGGAATCCATGAATTCCAGATCAAGCAAATGCGTATGGAGCTGAACAACAATACTGAAGAGATTGCAAAGTTGAAGGAATTATTGGCGACTGTTGTGGGCCGAAATGTTTAGCTTATTTATCTTTGTTTTCCAAGACAATTTCTATGTTCTCCTAATGTTGACTATCCAATGTTTTTGTTTTTCTAATGTTTTGTAAACCTATGTTTCTATGTCTTTTTTTCTAATGTTTCTATGTCTTTGTTTCAATCAATGTTCTCTGTCTTTGTTTCAAATAGTATTACCACTAATGTTTTCAAATAGTTATACCTAGTATTACCACTAATGTTTTCAAATAGTTATACTTAGTATTACCAGTTGCATTGCACGAAATCGAATACCCAAAACAAACAACATAGTTTTACGCAGCATTACCAGTTGTACGAAATAAAATACAAAAACAAACAAAGATTTAGTCTTCTAGTCTTCATATCTGCTTGACCGTGTCCGCTTCCTCTTTCCAGCAGCCTGCAATCAAACACAGTTATATTTTAGTACCAACTAAACAACAGAGTTTAATAATACAAGATGGTTACCTTTGACGTCTCTCCTTCTCCTACTTGCTCATTCACAAAAGATTCCAACAGTTGGACTCTTTCGGCCAATCCACCAACCTTGCCCTCAATTACATTCAACCGTTCTCCCATATCTGCTTTCATGGTGTTTAACAGCTCCACCAATTCAGTTAAAGGTGTGTTTACCGGGCTTTCATTTGCGGTATTCTCATTTAAAGGCAGGTTTGGTGGTGCTAATCGGGAAGCCACATCTTGGTTGCGTAACTCTTCAAATAGTACGGTATATCCTTGGCGAAGACGCTGCATCCAATCGTTAACAACCATATCATGCTTATCATCGTCGTCATCTTTTTCTGTAATTCGAGCCAGAAGAGAATATTCTTCATCTCTAGCTACCATGATACTTTCAATGTCCTGTGAATGTAAACAATGAATATAAACATTTACATGAACAATGTAAACATATGCAAAAGATAACTAACTGTGGTTTCACCAAGTTCTGCATTTATTTTCTCAAGAGGAAACCCTTTCAATTCGCTTTTCTTAAACTTTGTCTTGCACATCCTAGGGCAATTCATGTCTGCGCCTGGAATACTTTCTCGGAATCTAATCCCCAAATCTGCAATTGCCTCAAATGCTAAAAGCTACACAACACACATATAGTTAGAGTTAGCTTCAATATAAGAAGTAATAACAATGACTAATACCTCAAACAAATTTTACTTACCTCTAAAGGAATACAGAAACTTGGAATTGGCCACAATACACCCTCTTTGACGACCCCTTCAAAATGCGTCATAGTGTGAGAGATCTCACTTAGCATGTGATCAAATGACAATCTCCCCCAAGGAAAGCTTTTACAAAACTGAAGATCACCCACCGCTCTTTGAAAGAATTCCAACACGGGCGTAGCATCTGGTCCAGTCTTTGTCTGCCCTATAACAATGCTGGATAAGAAGTAGAGGACCAACATCTTTAACCTATCTCGAGAAGGTTCCATTTCCTCTAACTTTTCTTTCATGTCTTGATGTCTAATTGTTGATTTCCCAAAATGCTTAATCACGAAGTCCGTACTGCCCGCTTGCATATAATTCAGTGGATAGTTACGGCAGTCTAATCCCGAAATCAAGGCGTGTTCCCTTAGACCATAGCGGATGGGAACGCCATTTACGACAAACCAAACTTCATTCTCCCTCTCGATGCATGCCGTTCGAAGAAGGAGCATCCACATGCCCATAAGCTTGTGGTTTTTGTCTTCTGGCAAGTGGAAAATGTGTTTGAACTGCGGATGCTTCTCAAACCATTTCTTCTCAACACTATTGAGTGGATGCTTCAACTCCTTTAACGTTTTCAAAAAATCGTAGATATAACACCTCGTCGATATCTTAATTTTCTTCTTATACTCCGTTGCCGGAAAGTACAATACACCCTCTTTGACGACCCCTTCAAAATGCGTCATAGTGTGAGAGATCTCACTTAGCATGTGATCAAATGACAATCTCCCCCAAGGAAAGCTTTTACATAACTGAAGATCACCCACCGCTCTTTGAAAGAATTCCAACACGGGCGTAGCATCTGGTCCAGTCTTTGTCTGCCCTATAACAATGCTGGATAAGAAGTAGAGGACCAACATCTTTAACCTATCTCGAGAAGGTTCCATTTCCTCTAACTTTTCTTTCACGTCTTGATGTCTAATTGTTGATTTCCCAAAATGCTTAATCACGAAGTCCGTACTGCCCGCTTGCATATAATTCAGTGGATAGTTACGGCAGTCTAATCCCGAAATCAAGGCGTGTTCCCTTAGACCATAGCGGATGGGAACGCCATTTACGACAAACCAAACTTCATTCTCCCTCTCGATGCATGCCGTTCGAAGAATTGAAGGAGCATCCACATGCCCATAAGCTTGTGGTTTTTGTCTTCTGGCAAGTGGAAAATGTGTTTGAACTGCGGATGCTTCTCAAACCATTTCTTCTCAACACTATTGAGTGGATGCTTCAACTCCTTTAACGTTTTCAAGAAATCGTAGATATAACACCTCGTCGATATCTTAATTTTCTTCTTATACTCCGTTGCCGGAAAGTACATTCGCGGTTGTACTACTGTCGTTTCCTCCTCGAAATCCTGCAACAAATATTTATTTGTACCAAGTTATGCTAGTATTACATATTAAATATGTCTTGTTCTACATAGTTCTACCAGTATTACTTAGAAAATCAACATAGTTATACCTAGATCTACCAATATTACTTAAAACTCACAATTTAGTTTTCCCTAGTTCTACTTAACTGCAAATCCAATCCAAGTACTTACCGTTTCATCCATGTTTGATATTTCTCTCGAGTTTTCTTCTTCTTCTTCTTCTTCATTTGCGTCCTCTTCTTCTTCATTCGCGTCCTCTTCTTCTTCTTCTTCATTCCCGTCATCTTCTTCTTCTTCTTCTTCATTCGCGCCCTCTTCTTCTTCTTCTTCATTCACGTCCTCTTCTTCTTCTTCTTCATTCCCGTCATCTTCTTTTTCTTCTTCATTCGCGCCCTCTTCTTCTTCTTCTTCATTCGCGTCCTCTTCTTCTTCTTCTTCATTCGCGTCCTCTTCTTCTTCTTCTTCTTCTTCAACCTCATTGTTCGTTTGTGATGCCTCAACAATCGCCGGAAGTAGAGTTCGCTCCATCTCTACTTCTTCTTGAACCTCATTGTTCGTTTGTGATGCCTCAACAATCGCCGGATCCGTACTCCTCTTCGCCGTATCTTTTGGAGCACTCTTTTTCTTTTTCCTCGTCCATCTTGTTTTAGGACCCATCTTTGGATCGGATCGGAAGCACGACTGAGATTTTCGGAGAATCGATCGAAAACAGACAGTAGTTTTCCCTAGTTTCACGAAGAGAAGATCGATAGAGTTCCATTATCAAAAATTAGGGATTTGATTTGGGGAAATGAAGGGGAATCGATAGATTTTTTAAAAATGTAATATTCGTCGGGTTAGATCCGAATTGTTTGGATGGGCGGGGTGAAGGGTAAATCAAGTTAAATTGTTTGGGTTTTAAGTAATTTACCAATTTTAAAGATTAAAAATAATTGCTAAGAAAATTAAAAGTAATAGAGGGAGATATGGGATTGGTTTTTTCTGAGGGTGGTAAACTAGGTGATGTCCCACTTTTGATCGGAACATTCATAATTATCAATTTTTTTTTTTAACATCTATATATATTTTTTTTGTTAAAAGGCTTTCATTAAGATAAAAGTTTTACAAAGAAACAACCAAGAACCAAGAACCAAGAACCAAGAACCAAGAACCAAAAACCAAAAACCAAAAACCAACAACCAACAACCAATAAACAAGAAAGGAACCAGAAAAAGGAGTGGCAATACAAATGCACAAACGTAGATGATTACCTAAAGTAGAGGACGGGGAGGAAAGGACGGAACAACAACGCTACGGAGGGGGTAAGATCCCTGTCAACTAGTAGACCAAATACGTAGAAGACGGGGACTTGAATCTCGACCCAAATTCTTCAAAGCCAATGCTTTGTTCTTGACCACCAGCAAAACTTTCTTTAAAATAAGTTGGGGAGGAAGAGTGATTCCGTGATGATACCTGCAATTCATCTCTTTCCAGATTTCGTACATACAAGCCTGCCAGCCTTGAATGAGAGCTTAAGATCGATCTGATGAAGAGGTTGCAACAGAGAGCCAAGGAACATTTTGTTCCCAAGTCGTGTGGATGGTCGGTAGTTGAAGGCGATTAAGCATACCAGTCCAGATAATCGAAGAGAAGCAGCATTCAAAGAATAAGTGATTACGAGACTCTTGTGCCGAACCACATAGGAGACAAGTAATCTCCACATCCAACCCCCAAGAAACTAAAATGTCTAAGGTTGGATTTCTGTTTTGGATGAATAACCAAGAAGTAATAGAATGCTTCAGGATTTCTGCCTTGAACCAAATCAGTTTGTGCCAAGGAACTTCAGGCCTCACACCCCTAATCACCATCCACACATCTTTTGATATGAATTGACGACAAACTTTATTATCAATCAGCCATTGAATAGAATCTGCCTCTGAAGTCAACGTCAAAGAGGCAATGAAAGTGAGCAAATGTAGATGCAAATCTGATATTGCTGGTGGTAAAATCCATCCACCCGGAGAGCGGATGTTCTTTACTAGAGCGTTAAGCGGGATGCCTAGAGTTGCCGGTCCCGAGGGACCCAGAAAATTAATCAGCGACCCGAATAGGGTCCACAGATCCCACCAAAAGAAAGTTTCATCTCCACGACCCAACTTGATATGGAGAAAGGAAACAACTTTTTGACGGAGTTGAAGAATCTTGCGAAGCATCCAAGAGAAAGCCATATTATTCTCATTCAACGACCAAAATCAAGCTTTAGAGAGATACTTGTACCTGATCCACGCCACCCAAATGGAACCGGCACAGAAGTATAGAATCTAAATCAACTTTAAACCACAAGTATCGTTCCAACTCGGTATTGAACTCAAACCCAGACTACCTTCTGCCCTTGGAGTAGTTACCGTTGCCCAAGAGACTTTAGCAGAAGTTGCTCCATCCAGCTTACCATGCCATAAGAAGGCTCCACATAATGAATTTATTTTCTAGATTACCTTCTTAGGTAGAAAGAAAGCTGCTGTCCAGAATCCAATCAATCCAGAGATGACAGACTCCAAAGCCTTAATAGACCAGCTAGAATCAGATGCCTATACAGCCACCCATTCATCTTAGCTCTGATTTTCTGCAAAAGAGAATCACAATCCGAGATGGATAGTTTTCTCGTACATAGAGGCAGACCCAAATATATGATGGGCAGAGTTCCGGGAGACAGAGCAAACCTGTTTTTTAATGAGTCCAACACCAGCTCATTGACCCCTGAACAGAACATCGACGTTTTGGTCATATTCACACCTGGACCAGACATTTTCTTAAACTGAGACGGGACCGTGAACACCCCAACAACCGATTCAGCATAACGTTCCACAAAAATCAGGAGATCGTCCTCGAAAGATAGGTGAGTCAATCTTTGCGATTCACAGCATGGATGATATCTGAAAATCCCGTCAACCGCTGCTCTATTCAACATTAGAGATAACACATTCATGGCTAGGACGAACAGAATTGGTGACAACGGATCTCCTTGTCGAAGACCAGACCGCCCTTTAAAGTAACCTGAGGTGATGCCATTGATGCTCACCGAGAAGGTTGAAGAGCAAATACAAGCACGAATCCAGTCAATAAAAATCGGTGCAACCTGATTCGCAACCAGCGTTGTAAGAATGAAGTCCCAACGGATTGTATCGAACGCCTTGGCAATGTCAATTTTCAGCGTTATTCTTAGCGGTTGAAGAGGATTATGGTAACCCTGAACTACCTCAGCTGCCAGTAAAACATTTTCTAATAGTAACATGTCCTTGATATAGGCTATTTGGTTAGGTGCCACAATCGCCGGCAAAATCCTATTCAGCCTAGATGAAAGCAGCCTTGTGACCAGCTTGTACACAATATTTAAACAAGAGATGGGCCTGAAATCCTTCAAATCATCTGCACCAATTCTTGGTATAAGTACCAGGGAGGTTGCGTTCATTGATGTCGGAATAAAAGCTGTCTGAAAAAAATCTTGAACAGCTGCGATCACCTCATTACCAATTAAATCCCAAGAGGCTTTAAAGAATTCCACCGGAAAGCCATTAGGACCCGGGGTCTTGTTTAAAGGCATTTTGAAAAGAGACTATTTGATGGCATCTTGTTTAACATCTATATTTATTAATATAAAAAATTAAACTACATCACGAATACATAAAATCAATGTTCAAAATTGCGATAGGCGCTAGTCGGGCGCTCAGATTGGGCCTAGCGCCTAGGCAAAAAATCGAGGATTAATCGGGAATTAGTTTTAAGGTTTTTTAATATTATATTTAATTACTTTTAAAATTATCAAATTTAGTAGTTATATATTTAGAGTACCGAGCTAAATACTAAGATTCTTCGTAGCACAGTGGTTAATCTCCAAGCGTGTTGTTATAAGTTGTTGGGTTCGAATTAGGTTTATGCAAATCTAATCTATGGCCGCCAAGAGCTTTTTAAGCTAGTTTTCCATCAATTTTACCTCATATTAACTTGTGTTTGAGAATAAAATGGTAGATCTGGCATACATCTTCATATTTCGAACCAAATATAATAAATATCGATTTTTTTTCTTCGGTTTTTCCGATTTTTCCTCCGATTTTGGTATAATCGCGGCGGAGCTCCACCGCCTAGAGCATAACCGGCGCCTAGGCGGCCTCCGTGACCGACTTTTCGAACATGGCATAAAATAGTAACAATATAAAGTGATAAAACAACTAAATTAAATTTTGACGATTCTTTTCTTCGAGAAATTTTAGTCGCAAAGAGAGTGTCCATCTCCTTCCATTCCTCAAATTCGCATTCAATCTGATGCGATCTTCATCATTGGCTATTATTCATACTGCCAATTTTCAACGACTGTACGAATGTCGCCATACAACAAGGGTGCATCTTCCGCTCCAAACCGTCATACCCTCCATGGTGTTAATGTCATATTTAGCAGAGTAAAATCACCGGAAAAAATCGAACTAGAAACAACATAAACATATGATTTTCCGGGATCCCAGATTCTTCGACCAATGCACCATTTGCAAGGAAATACTGCTACGAATGCAATAGAAAATTGGCAATATCTTACCAAAGTGACGTCGCAGTGGGCCTTTTCCACCACAGAGATGGAAGATGCATGAATGGAACCATTGTAAAATCGCTTCACACAGGCATCAAGATCGGAAATCATTATTCTCCTAAAGAGAAGGTGAAGAAAATCATGGCTATGTCTACTGTTTTCTCTCTCTATCACTAGTACAAAGAAGAAACGAATCAAAAGAAAATAAAAAGGAAGAAAATCATCATAAGAAAGGGTAACATATCTTCCTCTCTCAATAGAAATCGATTACGACCTCGTAATCGCAAAGTCGATTGTCTGGATAGAGGATAGCTGATAACACCAGTTTTTGACCATTTTTATGAATCACTTTAATATATTTTGCTGGTGTTTTAACTCCGTTTTCAATGGTTTTAAAGTGATTTCCATGTTTTAGAGTTTTGAAAGACATTTCAGGTAACTTGGGATAAAAGAGTGCATTTCGGAATTAAAGTATATTTTTGGATAAACTCGGACTGTCAGAAGTCTTGCAATCAAAGAAGAACTTCTCACCGTCTGATCATAACCAAATTTGGACACAACAAAGTAGATACAACCAGATTTCAAATGTAATTGGATTGGAGATGATCCAATGGTTGGATCCTTAAATACACCCGAAGCACTGAAGGCAGATGAATCAGCCTCGAAGAGAAGTCCACCACGGCAGGAGAGCCCCGACCCCCGGCCAAGCACCGTTTCGCCGTTCCTGGAGGAGCTCGACCCGCGGCTAAGTATCAGTTCACCTCGGCCAGAAGGCCCACACCCGTGGCACCTCTCTGTCCGTCCAAAACGAGCTCTCGTTTCTTCACCCGATGCCAAAACCGTCTTTTCACATCAAACCCTAACCGAAGTGAAGACTATAAATACTTGTTTTAGGTCTTTTAGACAAACACACATATTATTTTCACGCTTAAAGCATAGGTGAATCCCTTGCAAACTTGTTACTCTTGTTCTTCGGTGTGGAGCAAGGATTCTCGATCGGTGTTTTTCGATAGAGAAGCCTTCTTCACCTCTCTTCTTTATTGTTTTTTTTCAATATATTGATTATGTTTATCCCAGCTATGGTTGAGTGGTTCTCTTGTTGGGTATATGGTTTCAAAGGGGCTCTCATGGTTTGATTATTCATTGAGTTTTTAGACTAGGATACCGATTAAGGTTCTTCGTTAATTTTATCCTCTTTCTTAATGCATGTTTGCTTGATTGATCTCCTTGCAACAAAACTTAGGTATTTTTAGAACTACGAAAGTACTTGATCCATATGCTTGACCTAGGGTAGACGAGCAAAACCGTCACAAGATATGAAAGCATACTTGTGGAGGGATTGTGAGCGTTAACGACTTTTTAGTATAATCACTAACTTTTTGCACGGTCGGAGACGAAAGCTACCGGTCGAATACTAAAGTAGTAGGTGTGTAGGGTGTACGAAAGTAGACTACACATAGTGTCCATGTTCCAAGTTCAAGAATTCAAAGACGAAAAAAGTCGCTTTATAAATCCTATCAAATTCTTAGTGAAAAATCGGCCATGAACCCTAAAGATTACTCGTTGCCCAACGCTTTGTTTAAATTATTTACAACCTCGTTTTATTTATTTTCTTAACTTACTTGCTGTTTTATTTCATCACTTAATTTAGTTTAATTTTCTAGTTACAATCGTGACAAACAAAACCCATAAAAATTTATTTACGTCTAGACACAACATAGAAGTCTATAGAAATTGACAACGATCACCCCGTGGGTTCGATCCCTAAATACTACTGCATTTGCTGTGCACTTGCAGCCTAGCTAAAGGGTAAAACCCGTGTCGGGAGCAATCCCGACGCATCAAGTTTTTGGCGCCGTTGCCACCGGGGATTGTTTGATTTCGTATTCTAATTCAAAAATCGGGATTTCGTCTAGTAAACGGTCCAATTCAGACCCAAAACGGCAATAAATGGCCAAAATGCTAAGAACGGACCGTAATTGAGTAAGACATACAAGAATGAGAAGCATCCATTATTTGTTTACTCATTTCTTTGAAGAAACCTCAACGACCTTTTGAAAATTTGAAAAATGGGATTTTGTCAAGTAAACGGTCCAATTCAAAACCAAAACGGCAATATATGACCAAAATGCTAAGAACGTGCCGTTATTGAGTAAGGTATACAAGATGGAGTGCTGAGACTAGAAATAGGAACTAGAGCCTCCTAAGGAATGAGAAGCATCCATTACTTGTTTACTCATTTCTTTGAGGAAACCTCAACATCCCTATGAAAATTCGAAAAGTGGGATTTCGTCTAGTAAACGGTCCAATTCAGACCCGAAACGATAATATATGGCCAAAATGCTAAAAACTGACTGTTATTGAGTAAGACATAAATGATTGAGACTAGAAATAGGAACTAGAGTCTCATAAAAGAGGAATGATAAGCATATGTTACTTATTTTCTCATTTCTTTAAAGAAACCTCAAAGTCCCTATGAAAATTTGAAATCCGAGATTTCGTCTAGTAAACGGTCCAATTAAAACCCAAAAAGGCAATATATGGCCAAAATGCAAGAAAATACTGTTATGGAGTAAGACATACAAGATGGAAAGCAGAGACTAGAAATAGGAACTACAGCCTCTTAAAGGAGGAATGAGAAGCATCCATTACTTGTTTACTCATTTCTTTGAAGAAACCTCAACATCCCTATGAAAATTCGAAAAATGGGATTTCGTCTAGTAAACGTTCTAATTCAGACCCGAAACGGCAATATATGGCCAAAATGCTAAAAACTGACCGTTATTGAGTAAGACATAAAAGATGGAGACTAGAAATAGGAACTAGAGCCTCCTAAAAGAGGAATGAAAAGCATATGTTACTTATTTTCTCACTAATTTAAAGAAACATCAAAGTCCCTATGAAAAGTTAAAAACCGGATTTCGTCTAGTTAACGGTCCAATAAAGACCCAAAACGGCAATATATGGCCAAAATGTTAAGAACGGACCGTTATTCATTAATACAGAAAATATGGAGTGCTGAGGCTAGATATTGGAACAAGAACCTCCTAAAGAAGGAATGAGAAGCATTTGTTACTTGTTTTCTCATTTCTTTGAAGAAACCTCAACGTCCTTATGAAACTTTGAAAACGGGATTTCGTCTAGTAAACGGTCCAATACAGACCCAAAACGGTAATATATGGCCAAAATGCTAAGAACGGACCGTTATTGAGTACGACCTACAACATGGAGTGTTGAAACAAGAAATAGGAACTAGAGCCTCCTAAAGGAGGAATGAGAAGCTTATATTACTTGTTTACTCATTTCTTTGAAGAAACCTCAACGTCCCTATGAAAATTTGAAAAATGGGATTTCTTTCAGTAAACGGTCCAATTCAGACCCAACACGGCAGTATATGACCAAAATGCTAAGAACATACCGTTATTGAGTAAGACATACAAGATGGAGTGCTGAGTCTAGTAATAATAACTAGACCCTCCTAAAGGAGGAATGAGAAGCATCAATTACTTGTTTACTCATTTCTTTGAAGAAACCTCAAAGTCACTATGATAATTCAAAAAACAAGATTTCGTCAAGTCAACGGTCCTATTCAGACCCAAAACGACATTATATGGCCAAAATGCTAATAACGGACCGTTATTGAGTAAGACATTTAAGATGGAATGTTGAGACTAGAAATAGGAACTAGAGCCTCCTAAAGGAGGAATGAGAAGCATCCATTACTTGTTTACTCATTTCTTTGAAGAAACCTCAAAGGTCCTATGAAAATTCGAAAAATGGGATTTTGTCTAGTAAACGGTCCAATTCAGACCCGAAACGGCAATATATGGCCAAAATGCTAAAAACTGACCGTTATTGAGTAAGACATAAAAGATGGAGACTAGAAATAGGAACTAGAGCCTCCTAAAAGAGCAATGATAAGCATATGTTACTTATTTTCTCATTAATTTAAGGAAATATCAAAGTCCCTATGAAAATTCGAAAAACTGGATTTCGTCTAGTAAACGGTCCAATAAAGATCCAAAACGGCAATATATGGTCAAAATGCTAAGAACGGACTATTATTCAGTAATACATAAAATATGGAGTGCTGAGGCTAGATCTAGGAACTAGAGCCTCCTAAAGAAGGAATGAGAAGCATTTGTTACTTGTTTTCTCATTTCTTTGAAGAAACCTCAACATCCTTATGAAAATTCGAAAACGGGATTTCGTCTAGAAAACGGTCCAATACAGACCCAAAACAGCAATATATGGCCAAAATGCTAAGAACGGACCGTTATTGAGTAAGACATACAAGATGGAGTGTTGAGACTAGAAATAGGAACTAGAGCCTCCGAAAGGAGGAATGAGAAGCATTCATTACTTGGTTACTCATTTCTTTGAAGAAACCTCAACGTCCCTATGAAAATTTGAAAAATGGGATTTCTTTAAGTAAACGGTTCAATCCAGACCCAACATGACAATATATGACCGACATGCGAAGAACATACCGTTACTGAGTAAGACATACAAGATGGAGTGCTGAGACTAGGAATAATAACTAGACCCTCGTAAAGGAGGAATGAGAATCATTCAATACTTGTTTACTCGTTTCTTAGAAGAAACCTCAAAGTCCCTATGATAAATCAAAAAACGGGATTTCGTCAAGTCAACAGTCCTATTCAGACCCAAAACGGCAATATATGGCCAAAATGCTAAGAACATACCGTTATTGAGTAAGACATACAAGATGTAGAGCTGAGACTAGAAATAGCAACTCGAGCCTCCTAAAGGAGGAATGAGAAGCATATGTTACTTGTTTTCTTATTTCTTTAAAGAAACCTCAAAGTCCCTATGAAAATTCGAAAAATGGGATTTTGTCTAGTAAACGGTCCAATTCAGACCCGAAACGGCAATATATGGCCAAAATGCTAAGAACAGACCGTTATTGAGTAAGACATACAAGATGGAGTGTTGAGATTAAAAATAGGAACTAGAGCCTCCTAAAGGAGGAATGACAAGCATCAACTACTTGTTTACTCATTTCATTGAAGAAACCTCAACATCCGTATGAAAATTTGAAAAATGGGATTTCGTCTATTAAACGGTCCAATTCAAACCCAAAACGGCAATATATTGCCAACATGCTAAGAACGGACCGTTATTGAGTAAGGCATACAAGTTGGAGTTCTGAGACTAGAAATAGGAACTAGAGCCTCCTAAAGAAGGAATGATAAGTATCCATTAATTGTTTACTCATTTCTTTGAAGAAACCTCAACATCCCTATCAAAATTCGAAAATGGTAGTTCGTCTAGTAAATAATCCAATTGAGACCTGAAACGGCAATATATGGCCAAAATGCTAAGAACGGACCGTTATTCAGTACGACATAAAAGATGGAGCCTAGAAATAGGAACTAGAGCCTCCTAAATGAGGAATGAGAAGCATCCATTACTTGTTTACTCATTAATTTAAAGAAACCTCAAAGTCCCTAAGAAAATTCGAAAAACAGGATTACGTCTAGTAAACGGTCCAATAAAGACCCAAAACGGCAATAAATGGCCAAAATACCAAGAACGGACCGTCATTGAGTAAGACATACAAGATGGAGTGTTGAGATTAGAAATAGGAACTAGAGCCTCCTAAAGGAGGAATGAGAAGCATCCATTACTTATTTACTCATTTCTTTGAAGAAACCTCAACGGCCCTTTGAAAATTTGAAAATGGGATTTCGTCAAGTAAATGGTCCAATTCTAACCCAAAACGGCAATATATGGCCAAAATGCTAAGAACGGACCGTTATTGAATAAGGCATACAAGATGGAGTGATAAGACTAGAAATAGGAACTAGAGCCTTCTAAGGAAGGAATGAGAAGCATCCATTACTTGTTTACTCATTTCTTTGAAGAAACCTCAACATCCCTATGAAAATTCGAAAAATGGGATTTCGTCTAGTAAACAGTCCAATTCAGACCCGAAACGGAAATGTATGGCCAAAATGCTAAGAACTGACCGTATTGAGCAATACATAAAAGATGGAGACTAGAAATAGGAACTAGAGCCTCCTAAAAGAGGAATGAGAAGAATATGTTACTTTTTTTTTTTTTGTCAACAGCCTTGATACCTATCTCTATTCGGTGAACCAAATCGGGGGTATCGAGTTTACATAAGTGAAATCTGATGGGTAGACTCGAGCACCTCGTGCTAACTTGTCTGCCACTGTGTTGCTCGTGCGTGGGATTTGTGTGATAGAAAAATAGGTGAAAACCTCCTTGCTCCTTTTGAACTCCTCCAACTGTAATGTAAAAGCCGGCCACTCCTTCGGTGTAGACACCATCTTCACCAACTCTGAGCAGTCTGTAGCAAAGGCTATCGCCGTCTTGTGATTTGCAATCATGCAATGCATCGCCCAGATGAGCGCTTCCAATTCCACGTGTAGCGGGGGTAGGCTTCTTTTGTAGATTACGGGACCCCATAGTCTTTCCTTCGATTCCCTCCTGAAAGCAAAACCATCCTAAACCAGAAAATTTATCATTTCCCTTCCAAGACCCGTCAATATAGCATGTGAACCCGTTATATTCATTTTGTTCATTTATTCCCGTATTGAGACCCGGTTGTTGGGGAGATATGTCAGGTTCACTATTTTGTGCCGCTTCCCAAATTGCTATTTCTGTTTCCGCTATCCTCAGTATCTCTTGTGGGTTTCTATCCACATTTGAGAACACCTTGTCATTTCTTGCTTTCCAAATGTTCCACACAATCCACGGAAACATTATGTTCCTTTCCTCATCTGGAAGTCTCCAAAATAGATGATCAAAATTGGCGAAAACCGATGTCATCGGGAAGACTCACGGGGCCGATGGAATATGAGAGAGTGCCCATGTTTGTAGTGCTGGTGGGCATTCAAACAAAACATGGTTAATCGTTTCCCCCTCCACACCACACCTAGCACATTGTGTGTCACAATTTATTCGTCTAGCACGTAGGTTCGCTGTGACCGACAGACATCCCAAGATTGCTTGCCATATAAAATATCGCAATTTCGGTGGACAAGTCAATTTCCATGAGTGTGCCTGTAACTTCTTTATATCTGGACCGTAGAAGTAGTTGTCGCTGTTGTATGTGATTTTTTGGCCAACTTGATATCCCGACTTTACCGTATATTTCTCTGATTTCGTATAGTGCCAACCAGGCGTATCTGGTCGATATGTACTACTGATATGTATTCCGCGTATATGTTCCACATCGGCCGGTTCGATGATTGCGTTTATCAATTCCAGGTTCCACGTTTGTGTCGCTGGATCAACCAAATGATTAACCCTGAGATTTGGGTAATAATTGTACCCTTTGCATGTTGCTGACCTCGGGGGAGATGATGGTATCCATGGGTCATTCCATACTGATATGGTGCCTCCTGAACCAACTCTTTTGATGAGCCCTTTTGTAACCAGAGGTCTAGCCGAAATGATACTCCTCCATCCAAAGGACGGGGAGTACGACTTAATAGGATCTAAAGGGTCTGTGTTCCGATAGTACCTCCCCTTAAAAACCCGAGCGAAAAGCGATTCCGGTTGTTCCATTAACCGCCATAGCTGTTTTGCTAGTAATGCTGTATTGAATTCCTCTATTGATCGAAACCCGATTCCGCCGTCTAACTTATTCCGGCACATCTTCTTCCATGTCATCCAATGCATTCCTTTCTGTTGACCGTCTGAGCTCCACCAAAACCACGCTACCGCACTGGTTAGTTTTGCGGTAATAGACTTGGGTAACCGAAAACATGACATGACGAAAGTCGGCATAGCCGTGGCTACCGATTTAAGTAGGACCTCTTTACCTCCTTTAGTCAGGAGTCTGGATGTCCATCCGTTGACTCTATCATTGTGTCTTTTGACAACAAAATTGAAGATCTTACTCTTTGCCCCTCCGAGAATTTCCGGCAGACCCAGATAAACACCCATCCCACCCATATTTTGGATTCCTAGCAATTGCTTTATCTCGTCCTGTGCCGCTTCTGGAACCGTGTATCCGAAGTTTAAAGAAGATTTTGAATAATTAATTTGTTGCCCTGAGACCAACTCGTATTGCTTAAGTATATGTAATATAGTGTGACACTCTTGTACCGTAGCCTTGCATAAAAAAAGGCTATCGTCCACAAAGAGTAAGTGTGAGATCGCTGGACCTGCCCTCGCTACCTTTATCCCCGTAAGCGATTTCT
Organism: Eutrema yunnanense; assembly: GCA_002933935.1. Lineage (NCBI taxonomy): Eukaryota > Viridiplantae > Streptophyta > Magnoliopsida > Brassicales > Brassicaceae > Eutrema > Eutrema yunnanense. Next base: position 962,548 of record PKML01003403.1, read on the forward strand.
CCCTTTCTGCTTTCCGTATATTGGCTATCAATACCTCCGTGCAGAGAATGAACAAGTACGGAGATAATGGGTCGCCTTGCCGCAATCCTCTGAATGGTGTTATTTGTCCTTTGGGATTACCGTTAATGAGTACCTTATATTGTACCGATTGTATGCACCACATCATCCATGAAATCCACTTCTCCGCAAATCCAAATTTCCTCAAGAGGTGTTCAATGAAAATCCATTCAACTCGATCATATGCTTTGCTCATATCCGTCTTGATTGCCATGAACTTACTTTTGCAAGATTTATTGGTTCGGAGTCCGTGAAACATCTCCTGGGCAATCAAAATATTATCCGATATCAGTCGCCCGGATACAAAGGCTGATTGGGTCTCTGAAATCAGATCCGGTAGCAATATCTTTAACCTCTGACATAACACTTTGGAGATGATCTTATACCCCACATTACACAAGCTTATAGGTCTTAATTCCGTCATGCGAGTTGGTCTTCCCATCTTTGGTATTAGGCATATGTTAGTCATATTCAGCCTTTGATCAAAAGAACCCGTTTCCAGGAAACCGTTAACCAGTTCTACTACATCTGCCTTTATTATATGCCATGACCTCTGAAAAAATAAAGCCGTCATTCCGTCTGGGCCCGGGGCCTTCTCTGGATGCATCATGAAAAGTGCTCTACGAACTTCCTCTTCCGTGGCCATTGCCGTGAGCATATCATTATTTTGTTCTGAAACCAATTCTGGAATCTCACTGAGGGCCTCCTCAAATTCCGTCGGTGAAGTGGATGTGAATAAATCCTCGAAATAGTTTACCGCTACTTGTTCTACATCTTTGTCCGAGGTAACCCAAGCTCCTGATGCATCGTGTAGTCCCGTGATTCGATTTCTCGCCATGCGTTGCTTAACTTGCGCGTGGTAAAACTTTGTATTTCTGTCCCCCACTGTTGCCCATAAGGTTCGACTCTTCTGTTGCCAGAATAATTCCTCATCCAGATAAGCCTCTTTCAGTTTCCTCGTGATATCCATGAGTTTCTCGTTTGTACTGTTATCATCATTTTGGATCTCCTCCAATGCTTGTTGTAAATCCCTAATTATATCTTTGCCATATGGCAAATTATTTTTCCGCCATTTTGAAATTTCTCTCCTGTAGTTATTTATTTTCTCTGTAAAGAGAGACCTGCTTCCCGCTGTGTTAATTTCCCAGCCCTGTGCTATTGTTTCCATAAGACCATCCCGCCCAATCCGCCGTTTATCGAACCGAAACTGACCCTGTTTCCGGGGTATTTTGTCCTCTCTAGTGGCGACAATCGGCCTATGATCCGACCCAATCATTGCTAAATATTCTACGAAAGAATGGGAAAATATCTCATGCCAATCCTCGTTTGCTAAGGCCCTATCCAGTCGACACCGCACAATTTTCGAGTTTCGTCTTCCTCGCCAGGACATTATGTTACCCAAACATTGAAATTCTAGAAAACCGCAGTGTTGTATCATCAGGTTAAAAGACATAAAGGAGGAAGCGGGTCTTAAATTGCCTCCTTGTTTCTCGTTATTCCCTGTTATTTCATTTAGATCACCTATTATAAACCAAGGATCCGCTCTTGTTAGACTCGTCCGTGTTAACCGTTCCCAAACTTGGTCTCTGTTTTTTGGTATCGGATCACCATATATAAATGATAAGAATACTTTTTTTCCTTGTATTGTTGCCACAATATCAATTATTCGATTAGTTGAGTATAATACCGTAACATTAAACGAATCATCATAATATAAAGCTAGTCCTCCGCTCGCACCACGCGGCTCGACCGTGAACAATTTATTATAGCCGAAATGATACTGAAATTTTTGCATAAAAGAAAAATCTTGTTTGGTTTATGAGAGAAACAAAAACTCAGGTTTATGTTTCTTCCACACCTCCCTAAGATAACCTATTGTATATTTATTCCCAAGTCCCTGGCAATTCCAACTTAGGATTATCATAAATTAACCAATATGTAATGTTTTTTGCCCCACCTCTAAGATTGAAGATCCATTTGGAGCCACTTGACCTAATCTATTCTCTAGACGACCCGAAGTCATTCCGCTATCCTTCCAATGTAAGTCCGCTCTCATAATGCGAGGAAGATTCTTTTGTAGTAAGAAATAGATCTCTAAATTGTTATTATAAAGAAAAGAGAAACCGCCAATGAAACGACACTGTACAACCGGATTAACATTAGTAGGTCCCAACAATTCCTGAAAAAAATAAGGCAACATAAGCCCTGACATAACCAACTGTTTCTGAAAGGACCGCATTTTTTTTTTTTTTGCATTAAACAAACAAAACATTAAACAAACATTAAACAATAATCAATTAAACAAACATTAATTATTTATTACAACACCATGCTACAGCTTATACACAAGCTAAAGGTTCTATACAACAACCACTACCACTGGTATCGATCGATACCTCCCAGTGTCGATCGATACCCAACAACAAAAGCAAGCCCCCGGGTCCTAATCATCCCTCTCTTCATTGCCTCGATTCCACGATCGCCACATCTTTACCTGCATCGACAAAAGTGATGCATCAACATTTGGCTAACCAAATGCTGAGTGAGATTGATCATCCCAACAACAGGCTATCACTAAGCATAAACAACAAGTATTAAATATCACCAAATAA
>PKML01003403.1:971353-1010547 GCA_002933935.1 Eutrema yunnanense
CGACCTCTAAAACGATCTTTCCAAACTCAAGATTGATCTCCCTCCAAAACCAAGCTTCTCTCAAGCTCAACCTTCTTTCGATCTCGCAAGATCAACGCTTACTAAGCTTCCTTCTCTCTTTTTCTCCTTCTCTCTCTCTCTCTGCTTCTTTCACGAACCTTCTCGACCAACCTTGGTCTTATCTTCCAACGATAACTTTTTATACTCGAAGAAGAAAGAGAAGAAGAAGAAGATAACTACGAGCAAAACCCGGCTGGTATCGATCGATACTGACCGGTATCGATCGATACTGGCCCCTTCCGGACACGGGCATTACAGTTTCAATGGACCCTTATTCAACCGTTTCAATGGCGTCTTCACTTTCTTCCCCGGACCATCATCCTTGAGCAAATTACTTTGTGACTTCCAAAAAAAATAAAGAACCCGAGAATTTGAGCAACTGTTGTGTAAAATAGATAAATGAGTAAGTAATTCCCAACAAAGATGCTTCTCATCTCCTTTAATTACACAACTATATGAAATCCATTTTGATTTAGTATAACGAAGGGATCGAGAAATCAAGCCATGATTTTTGCCATAAATTAATGCACTAAGCCATTGGATCTCGCAAGATACCGAATATTCAATCTCTACAATCGGGGATAACCAACCTTCTTCAGCATCAATGTCGACCATTCTGATAACCCGGTGAAGCCGTAAGGGGAATAATTGATTAGGTATGTCAAGGTAGTGTTTCCCTGGGACTTCCAATATAATACCAAGTCTTCGCCTAGTTGCTAGTGAAAAATAAATGCAAACATTCTTTTTATAAAAAAAACTGATGCCGCCAAACATATCACCTGATATAACAGGTCCGATATTGTTAAAACCAACACATCCTGAAAAGAGATTACATAAACGGAACGATAGATTTTTCTTCCGAAAATAAAACCATGGCCAAAGCGTCTTCTGGATAACCCAGAGGTAGCTTAGTGACCCCTTATTCTTCCAAACAAGAGACCTCTGATACACAGCTCTCATTCCTGTATGTCAGGTTTTGAAATCTCTGCCTCAGCTCTTGTTTTTGTTGGCGGCTTGCCAGCAGCCTGATGAGCCTCACCTGGACGTCCCGAGTGCTTTGGTATCCCCTTCTTCCTCGGAGATATGATACCCTGCACGAACCTCTTTTTTGAACCTGCAGCCATAAACTTATTCTTCATTTTGAGGGTCTGGTTCCTCTTAACATCATTGAGCTTGACATCGTTGACCTTCCTTAAACTCTCCTCAGTCACCTTACCATCCTCCGATGCTAACACTACATCTTCATCTGCTTCGTCTCCCAGCAATAGCTCAGCCCCTACCAGATTACCCTCCTCTAATTCCATATCAACATCCGGGTTTTCTAAAAATCCATTAGATTCATGACTCACTAAATCCGCTAGTTCCAAATCAACACCAGCATTTTCAATCATCTCTAAACCATTAGGGAGAGTTTCCGATGAGATTAAGGTTTCAGAAGTCTCACCTTTAGGACCCTCCACTACAGGTGAGTCCGTTGTTTCATCCTCAAAAAGAATGCCCCTGTGGACAGCTTTTCCCTTGGCCTGTGCTACCTCACCACGAGTCTCTAAGACTACATCTGCACTTTGGACCTGTCTGTTCCCGACTTTACCGCTATGAAAAGCTTCTAGCATTTTCTTTTCATTATCAGATAGACCATTCCCGACTCCTGGGACTCTCAGCTCATTCAATCCCGAAGGAGACATCGCATACCTTTTGTTCAACTCCTTAGGGGGAAAGAAACTCGATGACGAGACATAATTTGAGTTTCTGTCTTTGTATCTTCTGTCCCCTTGCCAAAGACCATGTCGTATCTCTTTGCCAGCGGGATTATTTGTCCCCTCATCTCTGGAATCCAGAGCCTTCCCTTTCCCCTTCTCCTGCCCGTGTTGATTCTTGCTTGACATTGCAAATTGATGTTTAAACTGATTCTCACTCATACCGTGGGTTGCCGCAGCTTTGTAGCTAACTATATTAAACCCCTGTTTCGATGCCTCTGCAATGTGAACCTGATCCTCTGCCCGTCCTTCCCGACGAGGGTTGGCTAATTGGTCATGGCATAGGCTGAAGCAGCACCTGCAATACCCGAACAGCCTCTCATACCTTAATGTGATGATTGTCTCTTCACCGCCGTGGAATTCGACCGAGGTCTCGAAACATAGGGGTTTGAAACAGTCCAAAATCACCTGTACTCTGCCATTATCGATGTCCACCTCCTTCACCACGCCCAAAGCTTCTCCGATGCTGCGAAACGTCTGATCCGCCCAGTAGTGGAGTGGAATTCCCATAACCCGGATCCAGAATGTGATGGCTGAGGGATAGCTGCTGTCCACAATAGGTTCCCATCGAACCAGCGAGACCATCCAATAATCGAAGTGGAACGGCTCCAGCTTCAGAATCTCCGCGATATCTTCCTCTCTGTAAAAATTGAATTGAAATCGACCCATTCCTAAATCCGCCGCAACTACTCTCTCCTCCACGTTAAGAATCCGGGGAAGCATATGGAGTAGACCCTTCATATCCTGCTTTTTGGGATTCATGCACCTCCCAATCAGCGTTTTGGAATAACCCGCTATAAACTCAGAATTGTCGAATTGGGGCACCCAAATCTTCAACCTTTTGAGACTCGTTTCCATCTTCATCGATGAACCGTCTCTCTTAACCAAATGACTCTGAGACATCCTGAGAGAAATGATGCAGAAAGCAATCACCGTACTTATGTAATAGTGGGTAGATATGGTGTTAGGATCGTGTCTCTGTAGCTCCCATTTATACCAGTGTACCCTACTGCTGTTCCGCAATATCTCCGCGATCGGGAACCGAAACTCTCCGTAAAAATTCATCTGAAAATTAGCCTCCATAATCTCTGATTGATTCCCTGTATCTTCCCCGAGACCTACTGCCCTGATATCTCGTGCTGCTGATTCCAAGTTTCCCTGATCAGAATCGATTCTTAGATCCTTGTACTTCGCGATTTGCCTCAATCTCTCCATTGATAACGCTCTCTCGTGGGACCGAATCAAAATTATCGGATTTGATTTCCCGTGAGGATCGGGAGGAAATCTAACACTTACTGCACCTTTGTTGATTGAAACGAGAAGATCCTCAAATGCCAGAACTCCCCACACTGACCCGGGCGTGAGTTTCAGGACCACCAAATCACCCCTCAGATTCCACCAAACCCGCAAATCCACCAAATCAGACCGTATCAAACCTCCCCAAAACAATCTGAAGATCTGTAACTCCCGAAAACATGAAAGAAATGGATCCCATTGCCCTGCAGCCATGATAGACCGAGGATTACCGAAATTAAATCTGAAATCAAAAACGTGATATGCCCCCTCTGAAATAGATCGGAGATGAATCTCGCTGGCCCCATCATGCGTTTCCCTTATTTGAGTCGACAGAAGGATGACTGTACACCGGATCCAGAGAGGATCGAAGCTCATCCTCAACAGTCTTCAGTCGCCGCTGTCGCCATTAGGTTCTTTCTTTCTTTTGTTTTTCCAATAATATATATAATCTATCTTTTAGTCCGAAGAATATGTTACTTATTTTCTCATTTCTTTACATAAACATCAAAGTCCCTATGAGAATTTGAAAAACGGGATTTCGTCTAGGAAACGGTCCAATTCAGACCCAAAATGGCAATATATGGCCAAAATGCAAGAACAAACTGTTATTGAGTAAGACATACAAGATGGAGTGCAGAGACTAGAAATAGGAACTAGAGCCTCTTAAAGGAGGAATGAGAAGCATCTATTACTTGTTTACTCATTTCTTTAAAGAAACCTCAATGTCCCTATGAAAATTCGAAAAACTGGATTTCGTCTAGTAAACGGTCCAATAATGACCCAAAACGGCAATATATGGCCAACATTTTAAGAACTGACTGTTATTCAGTAAAACATACAATATGGAGTGCTGAGGCTAGAAATAAGAACTACAGCCTCCTAAAGGAAGAATGAGAAGCATTTGTTACTTGTTTTCTCATTTCTTTGAAGAAACCTCAACGTCCTTATGAAAATTCAAAAAAGGGGAATTCGTCTAGTAAACGGTCCAATACAGACCGAAAACGGTAATATATGGCCAAAATGCTAAGAACGGACCGTTATTGAGTAAGACATACAAGATGGAGTATTGATACTAAAAATAGGAATTAGAACCTCCTAAAGGAGGAATGAGAAGCATCAATTACTTGTTTACTCATTTCTTTGAAGAAACCCCAAAGTCCCTAGGAAAATTTGAAAAATGGGATTTCGTCAAGTAAACGGTCCAATTCAGACCCGAAACGGCAATATATGGCCAAAATGCTGAGATCAGACCGTTATTAAGTAAGACATACATGATGGAATGCTGAGACTAGAAATATCAACTAGAGCCTCTTAAAGGAGGAATGAGAAGCATTCATTACTTGTTTACTCATTTCTTTGAAGAAACCTCAAAGTCCATATGAAAATTCAAAAAACTGGATTACGTTTAGTAAACGGTCCAATTCAGACCCGAAACAGCAATATATGGCCAAAATGCTAAGAACGGACCATTATTGAGTAAGACATACGAGATAGAATATGGTGACTAGAAATACGAACTAGAGCCTCCTAAAGGAGGAATTAGAAGCATCCATTACTTGTTTACTCATTTCTTTGAAGAAACCTCAATGTCCCTATGAAGATTTGAAAAATGGAATTTCGTCAAGTAAACGGTTAAATTCAGTGCCAAAACGACAATATATGGCCAAAATGCTAAAAACGGACCGTTATTGAGTACGACATACAAGATGGAGTGTTGAGACTAGAAATAATAACTAGAGCCTCCTAAAGGAGGAATGAGAACCATCCATTACTTGTTTACTCATTTCTTTGAAGAAACCTCAAAGTCCTTATAAAAATTCAAAAAACGGGATTTCGTCTAGTAAACGGTCCAATTCAGACCCAAAACGGCAATATAAGGCCAAAATATTAAGAACGGACCGTTATTGAGTAAGACATACAAGATGTAGTGCTGAGACTAGAAATAGGAATTTGAGCCTCCTAAAGGAGGAATGAGAAGCATATGTTACATCTTTTCTCATTGCTCTAGAGAAACCATAAAGTCCCTATAAAAACTCGAAAAACGAGATTTCATCTCGTAAACAGTCAAATAAATGGCCAAAATGCCAAGAACGGACCGTTATTGAGTAAGACATACAAGATGGAGTGTTGAGATTAGAAATAGGAACTAGAGCCTCCTAAAGGAGGAATGAGAAGCATCCATTACTTATTTACTCATTTCTTTGAAGAAACCTCAACGTCCCTATGAAAATTCGAAAAATGGGATTTCGTCTAGTAAACGGTCCAATTCAGACACGAAACGACAATATATGGCCAAAATGCTAAAAACTGACCGTTATTGAGAGCGACATAAAAGATGGAGATTAGAAATAGGAACTAGAGCTTCCTAAAAGAGGAATAATAAGCATATGTTACTTATTTTCTCATTAATTTAAAGAAACATCAAAGTTCCTATGAAAATTCGAAAAACCGGATTTCGTCTAGTAAACGGTCCAATAAACACCCAAAACGACAATATATGGCCAAAATGCTAAGAACGGACCGTTATTCAGTAATACAGAAAATATGGAGTGCTGAGGCTAGATAAAGGAACTATAGCCCCCTTAAAAAGGAATGAGAAGCATTTGTTACTTGTTTTCCCAATTTTTTGAAGAAACCTCAACGTCCTTATGAAAATTTGAATACGAAATTTCGTCTAGTAAACGGTCCAATTCAGACCCAAAACAGCAATATATGACCAAACTGCTATGAACAGACCGTTATTGAGTAAGACATACAAGATGGAGTGTTGAGACTAGAAATAGGAATTAGAGCCTCATAAAGGAGGAATGAGAAGCATCCATTACTTGTTTACTCATTTCTTTGAAGAAACCTCAACGTCCCTATGAAAATTTAAAAAATGGGATTTCTTAAAGTAAACGGTCCAATTCAGACCCAACACGGCAATATATGACCAAAATGCTAAGAACATACCGTTATTGAGTAAGACATACAAGATGGAGTGTTGAGACTATAAATAATAACTAGACCCTCCTAAAGGAGGAATGAGAAGCATTCATTACTTGTTTACTCATTTCTTTGAAGAAACCTCAAACGCCCTATGATAATTCAAAAAACGGGATTTCGTCATGTCAACAGTCCTATTCAGACCCAAAACGACAATATATGGCCAAAATGCTAAGAACAGACTGTTACTGAGTAAGACATACAAGATGTAGTGCTGAGACTAGAAATAGCAACCCGAGCCTCCTAAAGGAGGAATGAGAAGCATATGTTACTTGTTTTCTCATTTCTTTAAATAAACTTCAAAGTCCCTATGAAAATTCGAAAAATATGATTTTGTCTAGTAAACGATCCAATTCAGACCCGAAATGGCAATATATGGCCAAAATGCTAAGAACGGACCGTTATTGAGTAAGACATACAAGATGGAGTGTTGAGATTAGAAAAAGGAACTAGAGCCTCCTAAAGAAGGAATGAGAAGCATCCACTACTTGTTTACTCATTTCGTTGAAAAAACCTCAACATCCTTATGAAAATTTGAAAAATGGGATTTCGTCAATTAAACGGTCCAATTCAAATCCAAAACGACAAAATATTGCCAATATGCTAAGAACGGACCGTTATTGAGTAAGGCATACAAGATGGAGTTCTGAGACTAGATATAAGAAGTAGAGCCTCCTAAAGAAGGAATGAGAAGTATCCATTACTTGTTTACTCATTTCTTTGAAGAAACCTAGACATCCCTATCAAAATTCGAAAATGGTATTTCATCTAATAAATAGTCCAATTGAGACCTGAAACGGCAATATATGGCCAAAATGCTAAGAACGGACCGTTATTCAGTACGACATAAAAGATGGAGACTAGAAATTGGAACTAGAGCCTCCTAAAGGAGGAATGAGAAGCATTCATTACTTGTTTACTCATTAATTTAAAGAAACCTCAAAGTTCCTAAGAAAATTCGAAAAACAGGATTACGTCTAGTAAACGGTCCAATAAAGACCCAAAACGGCATTATATGGCCAAAATATTAAGAACGGACCGTTATTCAGTAATACAGAATATATGGAGTGTTGAGATTAGAAATAAGAACTAGAGCCTCCAAAAGGAGGAATGAGAAGCATCCATTACTTATTTACTCATTTCTTTGAAGAAACCTCAACGGCCCTTTGAAAATTTGAAAATGGGATTTCGTAAGAAAATCCAAAATGCTAAGAACGAACCGTTATTGAGTAAGGCATACAAGATGGAGTGATGAGACTAGAAATAGGAACTAGAGCCTTCTAAGGAAGGAATGAGAAGCATCCATTACTTGTTTACTCATTTCTTTGAAGAAACCTCAACATCCCTATGAAAATTTGAAAAATGGGATTTCGTCTAGTAAACGGTCCAATTCAGACCCGAAACGGCAATATATGGCCAAAATGCTAAGAACTGACCGTATTGAGTAATACATAAAAGATGGAGACTAGAAATAGGAACTAGAGCCTCCTAAAAGAGGAATGAGAAGAATATGTTACTTATTTTCTCATTTCTTTACATAAACATCAAAGTCCCTATGAGAATTTGAAAAACGGGATTTCGTCTAGGAAACGGTCCAATTAAGACCCAAAACGGCAATATATGGCCAAAATGCAAGAACAAACTGTTATTGAGTAAGACATACAAGATGGAGTGCAGAGACTAGAAATAGGAATTAGTGCCTCTTAAAGTAGGAATGAGAAGCATTTATTACTTTTACTCATTTCTTTAAACAAACTGGATTTCGTCTAGTAAACGGTCCAATAACGACCCAAAACGGCAATATATGGCCAAAATGTTAAGAACGAACCGTTATTCAGTAAAAAATACAATATGAAGAGATGAGGCTAGAAATAAGAACTAGAGCCTCCTAAAGAAAAAATGAGAAGCATTTGTTACTTGTTTTCTTATTTCTTTGAAGAAACCTCAACGTCCTTATGAAAATTCAAAAAAGGGGAATTCGTCTAGTAAATGGTCCAATACAGACCGAAAATGGTAATATATGGCCAAAATGCTAAGAACGGACCGTTATTGAGTAAGACATACAAGATGGAGTGTTGAGACTAAAAATAGGAACTAGAACCTCTTAAAGGAGGAATGAGAAGCATCAATTACTTGTTTACTCATTTCTTTGAAGAAACCCCAAAGTTCCCAGGAAAATTTGAAAAATGGGATTTCGTCAAGTAAACGGTCCAATTCAGACCCGAAACAGCAATATATGGCCAAAATGCTAAGAACAGACCGTTATTGAGTAAGACATACATGATGGAATGCTGAGACTAGAAATAATAACTAGAGCCTCCAAAAGGAGGAATGAGAAGCATTCATTACTTGTTTACTCATTTCTTTGAAGAAACCTCAATGTCCCTATGAATATTCGAAAAATGGGATTTCGTCTAGTAAACGGTCCAATTCAGACCCGAAACGACGATATATGGCAAAAATGCTAAAAACTGACCGTTATTTAGTAAGACATAAAAGATGGAGACTAGAAATAGGAATTAGAGCTTCCTAAAAGAGGAATGATAAGCATATGTTACTTATTTTGTCATTAATTTAAAGAAACATCAAAGTCCCTAGGAAAATTCGAAAAACCGGATTTCGTCTAGTAAACGGTCCAATAAAGACCCAAAATGGCAATATATGGCCAAAATGCTAAGAACGGACCGTTATTCAGTAATACAGAAAATATGGAGTGCTGAGGCTAGATATAGGAACTAGAGCCTCCTCAAAAAGGAATAAGAAGCATTTGTTACTTGTTTTCTCAATTCTTTGAAGAAACCTCAACATCCTTATGAAAATTTGAATACAGAATTTCGTCTAGTAAACGGTCTAATACAGACCCAAAACAGCAATATATGACCAAACTGCTAAGAATGGACCGTTATTGAGTAAGACATACAAGATGGAGTGTTGATACAAGAAATAGGAACTAGAGCCTCATAAAGGAGGAATGAGAAGCATCCATTACTTGTTTACTCATTTCTTTGAAGAAACCTCAACATCCCTATGAAAATTTGAAAAATGGGGTTTCTTCAAGTAAACGGTCCAATTCAGAACCAACACGGCAATATGTGACCAAAATGCAAAGAACATACCGTTATTGAGTAAGACATACAAGATGGAGTGCTGAGACTAGAAATAATAACTAGACCCTCCTAAAGGAGGAATGAGAAGCATTCATTACTTGTTTACTCATTTCTTTTAAGAAACCTCAAACTCCCTATGATAATTCAAAAACGGGATTTCGTCAAGTCAACAGTTCTATTCAGACCAAAAATGGCAATATATGGCAAAAATGCTAAGAACGTACCGTTATTGAGAAAGACATACAAGATGTAGTGCTGAGACTAGAAATAGCAACTCGAGCCTCCTAAAGGAGGAATGAGAAGCGTATGTTACTTGTTTTCTCATTTCTTTAAAGAAACTTCAAAGTCCCTATGAAAATTCGAAAAATTGGAATTTGCCTAGTAAACGATCCAATTCAGATCCGAAACGGCAATATATGTCCAAAATGCTAAGAACAGATCGTTATTGAGTAAGACATACAAGATAGAGTGCTGAGATTAGAAATAGGAACTAGAGCCTCCTAATGGAGGAATGAGAAGCATCCACTACTTGTTTACTCCTTTCGTTGAAGAAACCTCAACATCCTTATGAAAATTTGAAAACTGGGATTTCGTCAATTATACGGTCCAATTCAAACCCAAAACGGCAATATATTGCCTACATGCTAAGAACGGACCGTTATTGAGTAAGGCATACAAGATGGAGTTCTGAGACTAGAAATAGGAACTAGAGCTTCCTAAAGAAGGAATGAGAAGTATCCATTACTTGTTTACTCATTTCTTTGAAGAAACCTCAACATCCCTATCAAAATTCGAAAATGGTATTTCGTCTAGTAAATAGTCCAATTGAGACCTGAAACGGCAATATATGGCCAAAATGCTAAGAACGGACCGTTATTCAGTACGACATAAAAGATGGAGACTAGAAATAGGAACTAGAGCCTCCTAAAGGAGGAATGAGAAGCATCCATTACTTGTTTACTCATTAATTTAAAGAAACCTCAAAGTCACTAAGAAAATTCGAAAACAGGATTACGTCTAGTAAACGGTCCAATAAAGACCCAAAACGGCAATATATGGCCAAAATGTTAATAACGAAACATTATTCAGTAATACAGAATATATGGAGTATTGAGATTAGAAATATGAACTAGAGCCTCCTAAAGGAGGAATGAGAAGCATCCATTACTTATTTACTCATTTCTTTGAAAAAACCTCAACGGCCCTTTGAAAATTTGAAAATGGGATTTCGTCAAGTAAATGGTCCAATTCTAACCCAAAACTGCAATATATGGCCAAAATGCTAAGAACGGACCGTTATTGAGTAAGGCATACAAGATGGAGTGATGAGACTAGAAATAGGAACTAGAGCCTTAATGAAGGAATGAGAAGCATCCATTACTTGTTTACTCATTTCTTTGAAGAAACTTCAACATCCCTATGAAAATTCGAAAAATGGGATTTCGTCTAGTAAACGGTACAATTCAGACCCGAAACGGTAATATATGGCCAAAATGCTAAGAACTGACCGTATTGAGTAATACATAAAAGATGGAGGCTAGAAATAGGAACTAGAGCCTCCTAAAAGAGGAATGAGAAGAATATGTTACTTATTTTCTCATTTCTTTACAGAAACATCATAGTCCTTATGAGAATTTGAAAAAACGGGATTTCGTCTAGGAAACAGTCCAATTCAGACCCGAAACGATAATATATGGCCAAAATACTAAAAACTGACCATTATTGAGTAAGACATAAAAGATGGAGACTAGAAATACGAACTAGAGCTTCCTAAAAGAGGAAAGATAAGCATATGTTACTTATTTTCTCATTAATTTAAAGAAACATCAAAGTCCCTATGAAAATTCGAAAAACCGGATTTCGTCTAGTAAACGGTCCAATAAAGACCCAAAACGGCAATATATGGCCACAATGCTAAGAACGGACCGTTATTCAGTAATACAAAAAATATGGAGTGCTGAGACTATTAATAGGAACTATAGCCTCGTAAAGGAGGAATGCGAAGCATCCATTACTTGTTTACCCATTTCTTTGAAGAAATCTAAAAGTCCCTATGAAAATTCGAAAAACGGGATTTCGTCTAGTAAACGGTCCGATTCAGACTAAAAACAGTAATATATGGCCAAAATGCTAAGAACAGACTGTTATTAACTAAGACATACAAGATGGAGTGCAGAGACTAGAAATAGGAACTAGAGCCTCCTAAAGACGGCATGAGAAGCATCCATTACTTGTTTACTCATTTCTTTGAAGAAACCTCAACATCCCTATGAAAATTCGAAAAATGGGATTTCTTCTAGTAAACGGTCCAATTCAAACCCAAAACGGCAATAAATGGCTAAAATGCTAAGAACGGACCGTTATTGAGTAAGGCATAAGAAATTGAGTGATGAGACTAAAAATAGGAACTAGAGCCTCCTAAAGGAGGAATGAGAAGCATTCATTACTTGTTTACGCATTTCTTTGAAGAAACCTCAAACTCCCTATGATAATTCAAAAAACGGGATTTCGTTAAGTCAACAGTCCTATTCAGACCCAAAACGGCAATATATGGCCAAAATGCTAAGAACGGACCGTTACTGAGTAAGACATACAAGATGTAGTGCTGAGACTAGAAATAGCAACTCGAGCCCCCTAAAGGAGGAATGAGAAGCATATGTTACTTGTTTTCTCATTTCTTTAAATAAACTTCAAAGTCCCTATGAAAATTCAAAAAATATGATTTTGTCTAGTATACGATCCAATTCAGATCCGAAACGGCAATATATGGCCAAAATGCTAAGAACGGACCGTTATTGAGTAAGACATACAAGATGGAGTGTTGAGATTAGAAATAGGAACTAGAGCCTCCTAAAGGAGGAATGAGAAGCATCCACTACTTGTTTACTCATTTCGTTGAAGAAATCTCAAAGTCCCTATGAGAATTTGAAAAATGGGATTTCTTCAATTAAACGGTCCAATTCAAACCCAAAACAGCAATATAATGCCAACATGCTAAGAACGGACCGTTATTGAGTAAGGCATACAAGATGGAGTTGTGAGACTAGAAATAGGAACTAGAGCCTCCTAAAGAAGGAATGAGAAGTATCCATTACTTGTTTACTCATTTCTTTGAAGAAACCTCAACATCCCTATCAAAATTAGAAAATGGTATTTCGTCTAGTAAATAGTCCAATTGAGACCTGAAACGGTAATATATGGCCAAAATGCTAAGAACGGACCGTTATTCAGTACGACATAAAAGATGGAGACTAGAAATAGGAACTAGAGCCTCCTCAAGGAGGAACGAGAAGCATCCATTACTTGTTTACTCATTAATTTAAAGAAACCTCAAAGTCCCTAAGAAAATTCAAAAAACAGGATTACGTCTAGTAAACGGTCCAATAAAGACCCAAAACGGCAATATATGGCCAAAATGTTAAGAACGGACCGTTATTCAGTAATACAGAATAAATAGAGTGCTGAGGCTAGAAATAAGAACTAGAGCCTCTTAAAGGAGGAATGAGAAGCATTTGTTACTTTTTTTCTCATTTCTTTGAAGAAACCTCAACGTCCCTATGAAAGTTCAAAAAACGGGATTTCGTCTAGTAAACGGTCCAATACAAACCTAAAACGGCAATATATGGCCAAAATGCTAAGAACGGACCGTTATTGAGTAAGACATACAAGATGGAATATTAAGACTAGAAATACGAACTAGAGCCTCCTAAAGGAGGAATGAGAAGCATCCATTACTTATTTACTCATTTCTTTGAAGAAACCTCAATGTCCCTATGAAGATTTGAAAAATGTAATTTTGTCAAGTAAACGGTTAAATTCAGACCAAAAACGGCTATATATGGCCAAAATGCTAAAAACGGACCGTTATTGAGTAAGACATACAAGATAGAGTGTTGAGATTAGAAATAATAACTAGAGCCTCCTAAAGGAGGAATGAGAACCATCCATTACTTGTTTACTCATTTCTTTGAAGAAACCTCAAAGTCCTTATGAAGATTCAAAAAACGGGATTTCGTCTAGTAAACGGTCAAATTCAGACCCAAAACGGCAATATAAGGCCAAAATGCTAAGAACGGACCGTTGTTGAATAAGACATACAAGATGTAGTGCTGAGACTAGAAATAGGAATTTGAGCCTCCTAAAGGAGGAATGAGAAGCATATGTTACATCTTTTCTCATTGCTCTATAGAAACCTCAAAGTCCCTATAAAACTAGAAAAACGGGATTTCGTCTCGTAAACGGTCAAATTCAGACCCAAAACGGCAATAAATGGCCAAAATGCCAAGAACAGACCGTTATTGAGTAAGACATACAAGATGGAGTTTTGAGATTAGAAATAGGAACTAGTGCCTCCTAAAGGAGGAATGAGAAGCATCCGTTACTTATTTACTCATTTCTTTGAAGAAACCCCAACGGCCCTTTGAAAATTTGAAAATGGGATTTCGTCAAGTAAATGGTCCAATTCAGACCCAAAATGTCAATATATAGCCAAAATGCTAAGAGCGGACCGTTATTGAGTAAGGCATCTAAGATGGAGTGCTGAGACTAGAAATAGGAACTAGAGCCTTCTAAAGAAGGAATGAGAAGCATCCATTACTTGTTTACTCATTTCTTTGAAAAAACCTCAACATCCCTATGAAAATTCAAAAAATGGGATTTCGTCTAGTAAACGGTCCAATTCAGACCCGAAATGGCAATATAGGGCCAAAATGCTAAGAACTGACCGTTATTGAGTAAGGCATACAAGATTGAGTGCTAAGACTAAAAATAGGAACTAGAGCCTCCTAAAGAAGGAATGAGAAGCACCCATTACTTGTTTTCTAATTTCTTTGAAGAAACCTCAATGTCCTTATTAAAATTCAAAAATTGGGATTTCATCTAGTAAACGGTCCAATTCAGACCCGAAACGGCAATATATGACCAAAATGCTAAGAATGAACCATTATTGAGTAGACAATAGAAGATGGAGTGCTGACACTATAAATAGGAACTAGAGCCTCGTAAAGGAGGAATGCGAAGCATCCATTCCTTGTTTACCCATTTCTTTGAAGAAACCTCAAAGTCCCTATGAAAATTTGAAAAACGGGATTTCGTCTAGTAAACGGTCCGATTTAGACCAAAAACGGTAATATATGGCCAAAATGTTAAGAACAGACTGTTATTAACCAAGACATACAAGATGGAATGCATAGATTAGAAATAGGAACTAGAGCCTCTTAAAGGTGCAATGAGAATCATCCATTACTTGTTTACTCATTTATTTAAAGAAACCTTAAAGTCCCTATGAAAATTTGAAAACGGGATTTCGTCTAGTAAACGGTCCAATAAAGACCCAAAACGGAAATATATGGCCAAAATGCTAAGAACGGACCGTTATTGAGTAAGGTATACAAGATGGAGTGCTGAGACTAGAAATAGGAACTAGGGCCTCCTAAAGAAGGCATGAGAAGCATCCATTACTTGTTTACTCATTTCTTTGAAGAAACCTCAACATCCTTATGAAAATTCTAAAAATGGGATTTCTTCTAGTAAACGGTCCAATTCAGATCCAAAACGGCAATATAAGGCCAAAATGCTAAGAACGGACCGTTATTGAGTAAGACATACAAGATGTAGTGCTGAGACTAGAAATATGAATTTGAGCCTCCTAAAGGAGGAATGAGAGGCATATGTTACATCTTTTCTGATTGCTCTAGAGAAACCTCAAAGTCCCTATAAAAACTCGAAAAACGGGATTTCGTCTAGTAAATGGTCTAATTCAGACCCGAAACGGCAATATATGACCAAAATGCTAAGAATGGACCATTATTGAGTAAACAATACAAGATGAAGTGCTGAGACTATTAATAGGAACTAGAGCCTCGTAAAGGAGGAATGCGAAGCATCCATTACTTGTTTACCCATTTCTTTGAAGAAATCTAAAAGTCCCTATGAAAATTCGAAAAACGGGATTTCGTCTAGTAAACGGTCCGATTCAGACTAAAAACAGTAATATATGGCCAAAATGCTAAGAACAGACTGTTATTAACTAAGACATACAAGATGGAGTGCAGAGACTAGAAATAGGAACTAGAGCCTCTTAAAGGTGCAATGAGAATCATCCATTACTTGTTTACTCATTTATTTAAAGAAACCTTAAAGTCCCTATGAAAATTTGAAAACGGGATTTCGTCTAGTAAACGGTCCAATAAAGACCCAAAACGGCAATATATGGCCAAAATGCTAAGAACGGACCGTTATTCTGTAATACAGACAATATGGAGTGCTGAGACTAGAAATAGGAACTAGAGCCTCATAAAGGAGGAATGAGAAGCATCCATCACTTATTGACTCATTTCTTTGAAGAAACCTCAACGTACCTATGAAATTTTGAAAAATGGGATTTCGTCAAGTAAACGGTCTAATTCATACCCAAAATGGAAATATATGGCCAAAATGCTAAGAACGGACCGTTATTGAGTAAGGCATACAAGATGGAGTGCTGAGACTAGAAATAGGACCTAGAGCCTCCTAAAGACGGCATGAGAAGCATCCATTACTTGTTTACTCATTTCTTTGAAGAAACCTCAAAATCCCTATGAAATTTCGAAAAATGGGATTTCTTCTAGTAAACGGTCCAATTCAAACCCAAAACGGCAATATATGGCTAAAATGCTAAGAACAGACCGTTATTGAGTAAGGCATACAAGATTGAGTGCTGATACTAAAAATAGGAACTAGAGCCTCCTAAAGAAGGAATGAGAAGCATCCATTACTTGTTTTCTAATTTCTTTGAAGAAACCTCAAAGTCCTTTTGAAAATTCGAAAAACGGGATTTCGTCTAGTAAAAACGGTAATATATGGCCAAAATGCTAAGAACAGACTGTTATTAACTAAGACATACAAGATGGAGTGCAGAGACTAGAAATAGGAACTAGAGCCTCTTAAAGGTGCAATGAGAATCATCCATTACTTGTTTACTCATTTATTTAAAGAAACCTTAAAGTCCCTATGACTATTTGAAAACGGGATTTCGTCTAGTAAACGGTCCAATAAAGAATCAAAACGGCAATATATGACCAAAATGCTAAGAACGGACCGTTATTCTGTAATACAGACAATATGGAGTGTTGAGACTAGAAATAGGAACTAGAGCCTGCTAAAGGAGGAATGAGAAGCATCCATTACTTATTGACTCATTTCTTTGAAGAAACCTCAACGTCCCTATGAAATTTTGAAAAATGGAATTTCGTCATGTAAACTGTCCAATTCAGACCCAAAGCGGAAATATATGGCCAAAATGCTAAGAACGGACCGTTATTGAGTAAGGTATACAAGATGGAGTGCTGAGAGGAACTAGGGCCTCCTAAAGACGGCATGAGAAGCATCCATTTCTTGTTTACTCATTTCTTTGGAGAAACCTCAACATCCTTATGAAAATTCTAAAAATGGGATTTCTTCTAGTAAACGGTCCAATTCAGACCCAAAACGGCAATATAAGGCCAAAATGCTAAGAACGGACAGTTATTGAGTAAGACATACAAGATGTAGTGCTGAGACTAGAAATATGAATTTGAGCCTCCTAAAGGAAGAATGAGAAGCATATGTTACATCTTTTCTGATTGCTCTAGAGAAACCTCAAAGTCCCTATAAAAACTCGAAAAACGGGATTTCTTTCCGTAAACGGTCAAATTGAGAACCAAAACGGCAATAAATGGCCAAAATGCCAAGAACGGACCTTTATTGAGTAAGACATACAAGATGGAGTGTTGAGATTAGAAATAGGAACTAGAACCTCCTAAATAAGGAATGAGAAGCATCCATTACTTATTTACTCATTTCTTTGAAGAAACCTCAACTCACTTATGAAAATTTGAAAAATGGGATTTCGTCAAGTAAACGGCCCAATTCATACCCAAAACGAAAATATATGGCCAAAATGCTAAAAACGGACCGTTATTGAGTAAGGTATACAATATGGAGTGCTGAGACTAGAAATAGGAACTAGGGCCTCCTAATGACAGCATGAGAATCATCCATTACTTGTTTAATTATTTCTTTGAAGAAACCTCAACATCCTTATGAAAATTCTAAAAATGGGATTTCTTCTAGTAAACGGTCCAATTCAGATCCAAAACGGCAATATAAGGCCAAAATGCTAAGAACTGACCGTTATTGAGTAAGGCATACAAGATTGAGTGCTAAGACTAAAAATAGGAACTAGAGCCTCCTAAAGAAGGAATGAGAAGCACCCATTACTTGTTTTCTAATTTCTTTGAAGAAACCTCAATGTCCTTATGAAAATTCAAAAATTGGGATTTCATCTAGTAAACGGTCCAATTCAGACCCGAAACGGCAATATATGACCAAAATGCTAACAATGAACCATTATTGAGTAAACAATACAAGATGGAGTGCTGACACTATAAATAGGAACTAGAGCCTCGTAAAGGAGGAATGCGAAGCATCCATTACTTGTTTACCCATTTCTTTGAAGAAACCTCAAAGTCCCTATGAAAATTTGAAAAACGGGATTTCGTCTAGTAAACGGTCCGATTTAGACCAAAAACGGTAATATATGGCCAAAATGCTAAGAACAGACTGTTATTAACCAAGACATACAAGATGGAATGCAGAGACTAGAAATAGGAACTAGGGCATCCATTACTTATTTACTCATTTCTTTGAAGAAACCTCAACATCCTTATGAAAATTCTAAAAATGGGATTTCTTCTAGTAAACGGTCCAATTCAGATCCAAAACGGCAATATAAGGCCAAAACGGACCGTTATTGAGTAAGACATACAAGATGTAGTGCTGAGACTAGAAATATGAATTTGAGCCTCCTAAAGGAGGAATGAGAGGCATATGTTACATCTTTTCTGATTGCTATAGAGAAACCTCAAAGTCCCTATAAAAACTCGAAAAACGGGATTTCGTCTAGTAAACGGTCTAATTCAGACCCGAAACGGCAATATATGACCAAAATGCTAAGATTGGACCGTTATTGAGTAAACAATACAAGATGGAGTGCTGAGACTATTAATAGGAACTAGAGCCTCGTAAAGGAGGAATGCGAAGCATCCATTACTTGTTTACCCATTTCTTTGAAGAAATCTAAAAGTCCCTATGAAAATTCGAAAAACGGGATTTCGTCTAGTAAACGGTCCGATTCAGACTAAAAACAGTAATATATGGCCAAAATGCTAAGAACAGACTGTTATTAACTAAGACATACAAGATGGAGTGCAGAGACTAGAAATAGGAACTAGAGCCTCTTAAAGGTGCAATGAGAATCATCCATTACTTGTTTACTCATTTATTTAAAGAAACCTTAAAGTCCCTATGAAAATTTGAAAACGGGATTTCATCTAGTAAACGGTCCAATAAAGACCCAAAATGGCAATATATGGCCAAAATGCTAAGAACGGACCGTTATTCTGTAATACAGACAAGATGGAGTGCTGAGACTAGAAATAGGAACTAGAGCCTCATAAAGGAGGAATGAGAAGCATCCATTACTTATTGACTCATTTCTTTGAAGAAACCTCAACGTACCTATGAAATTTTGAAAAATGGGATTTCGTCAAGTAAACGGTCTAATTCATACCCAAAATGGAAATATATGGCCAAAATGCAAAGAACGGACCGTTATTGAGTAAGGCATACAAGATGGAGTGCTGAGACTAGAAATAGGACCTAGAGCCTCCTAAAGACGGCATGAGAAGCATCCATTACTTGTTTACTCATTTCTTTGAAGAAACCTCAAAATCCCTATGAAATTTCGAAAAATGGGATTTCTTCTAGTAAACGGTCCAATTCAAACCTAAAACGGCAATGTATGGCTAAAATGTTAAGAACATACCGTTATTGAGTAAGGCATACAAGATTGAGTGCTGATACTAAAAATAGGAACTAGAGCCTCCTAAAGAAGGAATGAGAAGCATCCATTACTTGTTTTCTAATTTCTTTGAAGAAACCTCAACGTCCTTATGAAAATTCGAAAATTGGGATTTCGTCAAGTAACGATCCAATTCAGACCCGAAACGGCAATATCTGACCAAAATGCTAAGAATGGACCGTTATTGAGTAAACAATACAAGATGGAGTGTTGAGACTATAAATAGGAACTAGAGCCTCGTAAAGGAGGAAGGCGAAGCATCCATTATTTGTTTACCCATTTCTTTGAAGAAACCTCAAAGTCCCTTTGAAAATTCGAAAAACGGGATTTCGTCTAGTAAACGGTCCGATTCAGACAAAAAACGGTAATATATGGCCAAAATGCTAAGAACAGACTGTTATTAACTAAGACATACAAGATGGAGTGCAGAGACTAGAAATAGGAACTAGAGCCTCTTAAAGGTGCAATGAGAATCATCCATTACTTGTTTACTCATTTATTTAAAGAAACCTTAAAGTCCCTATGACTATTTGAAAACGGGATTTCGTCTAGTAAACGGTCCAATAAAGAATCAAAACGGCAATATATGGCCAAAATGCTAAGAACGGACCGTTATTCTGTAATACAGACAATATGGAGTGTTGAGACTAGAAATAGGAACTAGAGCCTGCTAAAGGAGGAATGAGAAGCATCCATTACTTATTGACTCATTTCTTTGAAGAAACCTCAACGTCCCTATGAAATTTTGAAAAATGGAATTTCGTCATGTAAACTGTCCAATGCAGACCCAAAGGGGAAATATATGGCCAAAATGCTAAGAACGGACCGTTATTGAGTAAGGTATACAAGATGGAGTGCTGAGACTAGAAATAGGAACTAGGGCCTCCTAAAGACAGCATGAGAATCATCCATTACTTGTTTACCTATTTCTTTGAAGAAACCTCAACATCCTTATGAAAATTCTAAAAATGGGATTTCTTCTAGTAAACGGTCCAATTAAGATCCGAAATGGCAATATAGGGCCAAAATACTAAGAACTGACCGTTATTGAGTAAGGCATACAAGATTGAGTGCTAAGACTAAAAATAGGAACTAGAGCCTCCTAAAGAAGGAATGAGAAGCACCCATTACTTGTTTTCTAATTTCTTTGAAGAAACCTCAATGTCCTTATGAAAATTCAAAAATTGGGATTTCATCTAGTAAACGGTCCAATTCAGACCCGAAACGGCAATATATGACCAAAATGCTAAGAATGAACCATTATTGAGTAAACAATACAAGATGCGAAGCATCCATTACTTGTTTACCCATTTCTTTGAAGAAACCTCAACGTCCCTATGAAATTTAGAAAAATGGAATTTCGTCATGTAAACGGTCCAATTCAGACCCAAAACGGAAATATATGGCCAAAATGCTAAGAACGGACCGTTATTGAGTAAGGTATACAAGATGGAGTGCTGAGACTAGAAATAGGAACTAGGGCCTCCTAAACACGGCATGAGAAGCATCCATTACTTGTTTACTCATTTCTTTGAAGAAACCTCAACATCCTTATGAAAATTCTAAAAATGGGATTTCTTCTAGTAAACGGTCCAATTCAGATCCAAAACGGCAATATAAGGCCAAAATGCTAAGAACGGATCGTTATTGAGTAAGACATACAAGATGTAGTGCTGAGACTAGAAATATGAATTTGAGCCTCCTAAAGGAGGAATGAGAGGCATATGTTACATCTTTTCTGATTGCTCTAGAGAAACCTCAAAGTCCCTATAAAAACTCGAAAAACAGGATTTCGTCTAGTAAACGGTCTAATTCAGACCCGAAACGGCAATATATGACCAAAATGCTAAGAATGGACCATTATTGAGTAAACAATACAAGATGGAGTGTTGAGACTATTAATAGGAACTAGAGCCTCGTAAAGGAGGAATGCGAAGCATCCATTACTTGTTTACCCATTTCTTTGAAGAAATCTAAAAGTTCCTATGAAAATTCGAAAAATGGTATTTCGTCTAGTAAACGGTCCGATACAGACTAAAAACAGTAATATATGGCCAAAATGCTAAGAACAGACTGTTATTAACTAAGACATACAAGATGGAGTGCAGAGACTAGAAATAGGAACTAGAGCCTCATAAAGGTGCAATGAGAATCATCCATTACTTGTTTACTCATTTATTTAAAGAAACCTTAAAGTCCCTATGAAAATTTGAAAACGGGATTTCATCTAGTAAACGGTCCAATAAAGACCCAAAACGGCAATATATGACCAAAATGCTAAGAACGGACCGTTATTCTGTAATACAGACAATATGGAGTGCTGAGACTAGAAATAGCAACTAGAGCCTCATAAAGGAGGAATGAGAAGCATCCATTACTTATTGACTCATTTCTTTGAAGAAACCTCAACGTACCTATGAAATTTTGAAAAATGGGATTTCGTCAAGTAAACGGTCTATTTCATACCCAAAATGGAAATATATGGCCAAAATGCTAAGAACGGACCGTTATTGAGTAAGGCATTCAAGATGGAGTGCTGAGACTAGAAATATGAACTAGGGCCTCCTAAAGACGGCATGAGAAGCATCCATTACTTGTTTACCCATTTCTTTGAAGAAACCTCAACATCCTTATGAAAATTCTAAAAATGGGATTTCTTCTAGTAAACGGTCCAATTCAGACCCAAAACGGCAATATAAGGCCAAAATGCTAAGAACGGACTGTTATTGAGTAAGACATACAAGATGTAGTGCTGAGACTAGAAATATGAATTTGAGCCTCCTAAAGGAAGAATGAGAAGCATATGTTACATCTTTTCTGATTGCTCTAGAGAAACCACAAAGTCCCTATAAAAACTCGAAAAACGGGATTTCGTCCCGTAAACGGTCAAATTGAGAACCAAAACGGCAATAAATGGCCAAAATGCCAAGAACGGACCTTTATTGAGTAAGACATACAAGATGGAGTGTTGAGATTAGAAATAGGAACTAGAACCTCCTAAATAAGGAATGAGAAGCATCCATTACTTATTTACTCATTTCTTTGAAGAAACCTCAACACACTTATGAAAATTTGAAAAATGGGATTTCGTCAAGTAAACGGCCCAATTCATACCCAAAACGAAAATATATGGCCAAAATGTTAAGAACGGACCGTTATTGAGTAAGGTATACAAGATGGAGTGCTGAGACTAGAAATAGGAACTAGGGCCTCCTAAAGACAGCATGAGAATCATCCATTACTTGTTTACTTATTTCTTTGAAGAAACCTCAACATCCTTATGAAAATTCTAAAAATGGGATTTCTTCTAGTAAACGGTCCAATTCAGACCCAAAACGGCAATATAAGGCCAAAATGCTAAGTACGGACCGTTATTGAGTAAGACATACAAGATGTAGTGCTGAGACTAGAAATATGAAAAGGAGGAATGAGAAGCATATGTTACATCTTTTCTGATTACTCTAAAGAAACCTCAAAGTCCCTATAAAAACTCGAAAAACGGGATTTCGTCTCGTAAACGGTCAAATTCAGAACCAAATAGGCAATAAATGGCCAAAATGCCAAGAACGGACCTTTATTGAGTAAGACATACAAGATGGAGTGTTGAGATTAGAAATAGGAATTAGAGCCTCCTAAATAAGGAATGAGAAGCATCCATTACTTATTTACTCATTTCTTTGAAGAAACCTCAACACAGTTATGAAAATTTGAAAAATGGGATTTCGTCAAGTAAACGGCCCAATTCAGACCCAAAACGGAAATATATGGCCAAAATGCTAAGAACGGACCGTTATTGAGTAAGGCATCTAAGATGGAGTGCTGAGACTAGAAATAGGAACTAGAGCCTTCTAAAGAAGGAATGAGAAGCATCCATTACTTGTTTACTCATTTCTATGAAGAAACCTCAATATCCCTATGAAAATTCGAAAAATGGGATTTCTTCTAGTAAACAGTCCAATTCAGACCCGTAATGGCAATATAGGGCCAAAATGCTAAGAACTGACCGTTATTGAGTAAGGCATACAAGATTGAGTGCTAAGACTAAAAATAGGAACTAGAGCCTCCTAAAGAAGGAATGAGAAGCACCCATTACTTGTTTTCTAATTTCTTTGAAGAAACCTCAATGTCCTTATGAAAATTCAAAAATTGGGATTTCATCTAGTAAACGGTCCAATTCAGACCCGAAACGGCAATATATAACCAAAATGCTAAGAATGAACCGTTATTGAGTAAACAATACAAGATGGAGTGCTGACACTATAAATAGGAACTAGAGCCTCGTAAAGGAGGAATGCGAAGCATCCATTACTTGTTTACCCATTTCTTTGAAGAAACCTCAAAGTCTCTATGAAAATTTGAAAAACGGGATTTCGTCTAGTAAACGGTCCGATTTAGACCAAAAACGGTAATATATGGCCAAAATGCTAAGAACAGACTGTTATTAACCAAGGCATACAAGATGGAGTGCAGAGACTAGAAATAGGAACTAGAGCCTCTTAAAGGTGCAATGAGAATCATCCATTACTTGTTTACTCATTTATTTAAAGAAACCTTAAAGTTCCTATGAAAATTTGAAAACGGGATTTCGTCTAGTAAACGGTCCAATAAAGACCCAAAACGGCAATATATGGCCAAAATGCTAAGAACGGACCGTTATTCTGTAATACGGACAATATGGAGTGCTGAGACTAGAAATAGGTACTAGAGCGTCATAAAGGAGGAATGAGAAGCATCCATTACTTATTGACTCATTTCTTTGAAGAAACCTCAACGTCCCTATGAAATTTAGAAAAATGGAATTTTGTCATGTAAACGGCCCAATTCAGACCCAAAACGGAAATATATGGCCAAAATGCTAAGAACGGACCGTTATTGAGTAAGGTATACAAGATGGAGTGCTGAGACTAGAAATAGGAACTAGGGCCTCCTAAAGACGGCATGAGAAGCATCCATTACTTGTTTACTCATTTCTTTGAAGAAACCTCAACATCCTTATGAAAATTCTAAAAATGGGATTTCTTCTAGTAAACGGTCCAATTCAGATCCAAAACGGCAATATAAGGCCAAAATGCTAAGAACGGACCGTTATTGAGTAAGACATACAAGATGTAGTGCTGAGACTAGAAATATGAATTTGAGCCTCCTAAAGGAGGAATGAGAGGCATATGTTACATCTTTTTTTATTGCTCTAGAGAAACCTCAAAGTCCATATAAAAACTCGAAAAACGGGATTTCGTCTAGTAAACGGTCCAATTCAGACCCGAAACGGCAATATATGACCAAAATGCTAAGAATGGACCGTTATTGAGTAAACAATACAAGATGGAGTGCTGAGACTATTAATAGGAACTAGAGCCTCGTAAAGGAGGAATGCGAAGCATCCATTACTTGTTTACCCATTTCTTTGAAGAAATCTAAAAGTCCCTATGAAAATTCGAAAAATTGGATTTTGTCTAGTAAACGGTCCGATTCAGACTAAAAACAGTAATATATGGCCAAAATGCTAAGAACAGACTGTTATTAACTAAGACATACAAGATGGAGTGCAGAGACTAGAAATAGGAACTAGAGCCTCTTAAAGGTGCAATGAGAATGATCCATTACTTGTTTACTCATTTATTTAAAGAAACCTTAAAGTCCCTATGAAAATTTGAAAACGGGATTTCATCTAGTAAACGGTCCAATAAAGACCCAAAACGGCAATATATGGTCAAAATGTTAAGAACGGACCGTTATTCTGTAATACAGACAATATGGAGTGCTGAGACTAGAAATAGGAACTAGAGCCTCATAAAGGAGGAATGAGAAGCATCCATTACTTATTGACTCATTTATTTGAAGAAACCTCAACGTACCTATGAAATTTTGAAAAATGGGATTTCGTCAAGTAAACGGTCTAATTCATACCCAAAATGGAATATATGGCCAAAATGCTAAGAACGGACCGTTATTGAGTAAGGCATACAAGATGGAGTGCTGAGACTAGAAATAGGACCTAGACCCTCCTAAAGACGGCATGAGAAGCATCAATTACTTGTTTACTCATTTCTTTGAAGAAACCTCAAAATCCCTATGAAATTTCGAAAAATGGGATTTCTTCTAGTAAACGGTCCAATTCAAACACAAAACGGCAATATATGGCTAAAATGCTAAGAACAGACCCTTATTGAGTAAGGCATACAAGATTGAGTGCTGATACTAAAAATAGGAACTAGAGCCTCCTAAAGAAGGAATGAGAAGCATCCATTACTTGTTTTCTAATTTCTTTGAAGAAACCTCAACGTCCTTATGAAAATTCGAAAATTGGGATTTCGTCTAGTAACGATCCAATTCAGATCCGAAACGGCAATATATGACCAAAATGCTAAGAATGGACCGTTATTGAGTAAACAATACAAGATTGAGTGCTGAGACTATAAATAGGAACTAGAGCCTCGTAAAGGAGGAAGGCGAAGCATCCATTATTTGTTTACCCATTTCTTTGAAGAAACCTCAAAGTCCTTTTGAAAATTCGAAAAACGGGATTTCGTCTAGTAAAAACGGTAATATATGGCCAAAATGCTAAGAACAGACTGTTATTAACTAAGACATACAAGATGGAGTGCAGAGACTAGAAATAGGAACTAGAGCCTCTTAAAGGTGCAATGAGAATCATCCATTACTTGTTTACTCATTTATTTAAAGAAACCTTAAAGTCCCTATAAAAATTTGAAAACGGGATTTCGTCTAGTAAACGGTCCAAAAAAGACCCAAAACGGCAATATATGGCCAAAATGCTAAGAACGGACCGTTATTCTGTAATACAGACAATATGGAGTGTTGAGACTAGAAATAGGAACTAGAGCCTGCTAAAGGAGGAATGAGAAGCATCCATTACTTATTGACTCATTTCTTTGAAGAAACCTCAACGTCCCTATGAAATTTTGAAAAATGGAATTTCGTCATGCAAACTGTCCAATTCAGACCCAAAGCGGAAATATATGGCCAAAATGCTAAGAACGGACCGTTATTGAGTAAGGTATACAAGATGGAGTGCTGAGACTAGAAATAGGAACTAGGGCCTCCTAAAGACGGCATGAGAACGGTATGAGAAGCATCCATTACTTGTTTACTCATTTCTTTGAAGAAACCTCAACATCCTTATGAAAATTCTAAAAATGGGATTTCTTCTAGTAAACGGTCCAATTCAGACCCAAAACGGCAATATAAGGCCAAAATGCTAAGAACGGACTGTTATTGAGTAAGACATACAAGATGTAGTGCTGAGACTAGAAATATGAATTTGAGCCTCCTAAAGGAGGAATGAGAGGCATATGTTACATCTTTTCTGATTGCTCTAGAGAAACCTCAAAGTCCCTATAAAAACTCGAAAAACGGGATTTCGTCTCGTAAACGGTCAAATTCAGAACCAAATCGGCAATAAATGGCCAAAATGCCAAGGACGGACCTTTATTGAGTAAGACATACAAGATGGAGTGTTGAGATTAGAAATAGGAGCTAGAGCCTCCTAAATAAGGAATGAGAAGCATCCATTACTTATTTACTCATTTCTTTGAAGAAACCTCAACACAGTTATGAAAATTTGAAAAATGGGATTTCGTCAAGTAAACGGCCCAATTCAGACAATAAAACGGAAATATATGGCCAAAATGCTAAGAACAGACCGTTATTGAGTAAGGCATACAAGATGGAGTGCTGAGACTAGAAATAGGAACTAGAGCCTCCTAAAGACGGCATGAGAAGCATCCATTACTTGTTTACTCATTTCTTTGAAGAAACCTCAACATCCCTATGAAATTTCGAAAAATGGGATTTCTTCTAGTAAACGGTCCAATTCAAACCCAAAACGGGAATATATGGCTAAAATACTAAGAACATACCGTTATTGAGTAAGGCATACAAGATTGAGTGCTGATGCTAAGAACGGACCGTTATTCTGTAATACAGACAATATGGAGTGATGAGACTAGAAATAGGAACTAGAGCGTCCTAAAGGAGGAATGAGAAGCATCCATTACTTATTGACTCATTTCTTTGAAGAAACCTCAACGTCCCTATGAAATTTTGAAAATGGGATTTCTTCAAGTAAACGATCCAATTCAGACCCAAAACGGAAATATATGGCCAAAATGCTAAGAACGGACCGTTATTGAGTAAGGCATACAAGATGGAGTGCTGAGACTAGAAATAGGAACTAGAGCCTCATAAAGACGGCATGAGAAGCATCCATTACTTGTTTACTCATTTCTTTGAAGAAACCTCAACATCCCTTTGAAAATTCGAAAAATGGGATTTCTTCTAGTAAACGGTCCAATTCAAACCCAAAACGGCAATATATGGCTAAAATGCTAAGAACGGACCGTTATTGAGTAAGGCATACAAAATTGAGTGATGAGACTAAAAATAGGAACTAGAGCCTCCTAAAGAAGGAATGAGAAGCATCCATTACTTGTTTTCTAATTTCTTTGAAGAAACCTCAGCGTCCTTATGAAAATTCGAAAATTGGGATTTCGTCAAGTAAACGGTCCAATTTAGGCCCAAAACGGCAATATATGGCCAAAATGCTAAGAACGGACCGTTATTCAGTACGACATAAAAGATGGAGACTTGAAATAGGAACTAGAGCCTGCTAAAGGAGAAATGAGAAGCATATGTTACTTATTTTCTCATTTCTTTAAAGAAGCCTCAAATTTCCTTTGAAAATTTGAAAAACGGGATTTCGTCTAGTTAACGGCCCAATACAGACTCAAAACGGCAATATATGGCCAAAATGCACGAACATACTGTTATTGAGTAAGACATACAAGATGGAGTGCAGAGACTAGAAATAGGAACTAGAGCCTCCTAAAGGAGGAATGAGAAGCATTTGAAGAAACCTCAAAGTCCCTATGAAAATTCGAAAAACGGGATTTCTTCTAGTAAACGGTCCAATAAAGACCCTAAACGGCAATATTGATATATCATGGTTTTTACCCTATTTAAGCCATGATATAAGTCCATTTTATAGAGTCTTTCCGCTATTTCGTAGTGTTCTAGAGCCTTTTACAGGTCTTAGCACGTTTGGAGCATAATTGAAGATATTGGAGCTTTCTGGAGCAGTTTGGAGCACAACTGAAGATCGTGTTGCTGAGTACCCGATTTCACGTCGAGCATCGATCGATTCCC
This sequence comes from Eutrema yunnanense, assembly GCA_002933935.1. Taxonomy (NCBI): domain Eukaryota; kingdom Viridiplantae; phylum Streptophyta; class Magnoliopsida; order Brassicales; family Brassicaceae; genus Eutrema; species Eutrema yunnanense. The sequence continues at coordinate 999,604 of PKML01003403.1, forward strand.
CCTGGTATCGATCGACACTCATCGCAGCAGACACGACCCACAACTTTAATGAAGAGTTGAAGAATTGCAACTTGGTCCAGAAGTCTTCAATATTTACAAGAAGACCCCAATCCGTGATTTAGGTTATTTATAGAGATTTTACAGCCACTTTGTTGGCTACGCTTATTTTATTCTGGATTTGAGAGAGAGCTTTTGAGGGAGACAAGTCTGATACTTTGTTCGTCTGAGAGAAGATTTCGAACCCTTTTGTTACTCTTTCTTATTATTTATTTGAGTATTTATTCAGTCATGTTTATTGTTTCAATCTCCATGTCTGAGTAGATCACCTGTCAGGTTTGGGGTTTTCTCATAGGGCTTTATTTGAATGCTAGGTTGATTAGCTTCTTAGGGTTCATAATCTAAATTAGTTCTTCACCTTACGTTGTTCTCAAAGCTAATTCTGGATTGATCACCTAGAACTTAGATCTTAGGATAATTGATTAGGCACGAGAGTGCGATTAATTAACTGATAGAACTTAGGGTGAGCAAATTGATTATTCGCAAATAGATTTGGTTTAATTGATTTGTGAACATATCAAACCTGAACTTTAAAGCTGATTTAGATTTTAAGATTCGCAAAGAGATTTGGATTTCTTAGGATTTAGATTTAGATAGTTTTCGCAACGAGAGTTGGTTAGCTATATTTCAGTGATTTGAGTTCAAGAACCGTGCGTAATCTGAATCATGTTAGTTAATTTAGGTGCATTCATTGATTTCCTGAGAAATACCCTAAACATATCTGTCTCCAACTGAATTTACAACACATTTAATTGCATACTTGTTTTCAATTACATCTTTTGATTTAGCGTATTTTGGATCTATATAATCTATTGTGTGATATCTTGAGTTATTGTGTTCGACCCCTGATTTACTGCAGCAACTGCTTTAGTACTATTTAGGGTATTAATTTGAGCATATCAAATTTGGCGCCGTTGCCGGGGACTTAATTCGCCATTAGATTTTAGCTAAGAAATTCGTCTAAATCGCACGAGTATCGATCGATACCCTATTCTCTAGGTGGAGATGCGACTATCTCTTCTGCAAGCTCTTCCCCTACTCTCTAGGTGGAGATGCGACTTACTGGCTGAGGCAGCTACCTCCTGGATCGTTGACTACCTGGGAGGACACTAAGAGGGCATTCCTGATTAACTTCTACGATGATGCACGATCTGAGGATCTGAGGAATAAAATCTCCACCTTTTCTCAAGGACCTACTGAGGCGTTCAAGGCTGCTTGGAAGAGATTCAGATCGTATCAGAGAGATTGTCCACATCACGGATACTCTGATGTGCAGCTGCTGGGTATCTTCTTCAGAGGGATAGATTGGAGGTATCAGATGGCTTTGGACGCTTCAAGAAATGGTAATTTCAACACCAGGTACCATGAGGACGCTTATGTCTTGATTGATAACTTTGCATCTAGCAGTAGCACCAAGAGTGCAGATTTCGAGCGCAAGAAGCTGGCTGGTAATCATGATGGGTCGCAGATCGCTGAAGTTAAGGCTCAGCTGGATTCTATGCACAATCTTCTGCTGGAAAAGACAACAAAAGTCGTTCACTTTGCTGAAGATGTTGAGGTGTTTAACGAGGGTGAAGCAGAAGATGTCAACTACATTGGTGGTTCTGGTTTTCAGGGACAGAGGAACCAATTCAACAACAATCGAAGCTTCAACAACAACTTCCAGCAAGGAGGATTCAATCAGAAACCTGCCCAAAACAGCGGTTACACCAGGAACTACGGAAGTTCTTCTTACGAGCCTGTGACTGCTAAAACAACAGAGAACAAGATTGAGGCCATACTTGAATCGCTCGTTGAAGGACAACAGCAGATCACAGTGACCTTCAATGGTAAGATGGACGCCATGTACAAAGATCTTAGTGGAAGGATCGATGCTCTTGGTATTCATCAGAAGAAGCTGGAAACTCATGTATCTCAGACTTCAGAAGGTTCGAGAAGACAAGAAGGTTTTATTCTAGGAAAAGGAGAGAACCCAAGGGCACACATCAATGCAATTACCTTGAGAAGTGGTAAAGAGGTCACTTCAGGAGCGAGAATAGACCAAACTGCTGAAAATTTTGAGATGTCTGACGATGAAGACTCTGAAATCGCCAAGGCATCGATCGACACTACCCATCATCGATCGACACCGGTCAAAATTCTTACACGGGAAAACTCAAAATCTCGTGTATCGATCGATACCCCCCCCCATGTATCGATCGATACAACACTTAAGGTTACGAAGGAGAAGCCTAAAGCGGTTGCAGAGAGAGTCTACATACCGAGGATACCTTATCCCAGAGCTCTTGGGAAGACTAAGAAGGAGGTAGAGGACACTAGATGCAAGGAAATTTTGGACAAGCTGGTTGTTGAACTTCCCTTCATCGATGCTATCAAAACTTCTCCAGCTTTCAGGAGATATGTCAAGAAGATGGTGTCCAGCAATGTGAACCTTGAAGACGGTTGTCTGATGATCACTCATGAGTGCAGTGCAATCCTAACCAACATGATCCCAACGAAACTACCAGATCCAGTGAGCTTTGTCTTGGATTGCACAATCTTTACTAACAGGTTTGAGCGCTCTCTTTGTGACCTTGGCTCAAGTGTCAACCTCATGCCATACTCGGTTGCTAAGAGAATGGGAATGACAGACTTCACTTCTACGAGGATCTCGCTGATACTCGATGATCGTTCAGTTATACTTCCAGAAGGTTTGCACGAGGATGTTTCGATTAAGATTGGGAATTGCTTAATCCAAACTGATTTCATTGTCTTGGAGTATGATTCGGAACCCAGAGATCCACTCATCTTGGGAAGGCCATTCCTATCAACAACTGGTGCTCTGATTGATTGCGGGAATGGGAAGATAGCTCTTAACATTGGTGAGTTGGTCATGATTTTTAACATGGAGAAGATGATGAAGAGACAAACCATCGATGGACAGACTTTCTTCGTTGATACCTTCTGTGACATTGCTGAGGAGTACTTCCTGGAGATGCATCCTGAGGACCCATTGGAGAGGGCATTGGTCTGTTCAGCTGAGTCAGAAGTCCATTCGAGTGATGTTGTTGCTTAATACGGGAAGATGCTCGATACAGAACTGCCAATATCGATCGATACTCATCTAGTATCGATCGATACCCTGCGGCCAGAAAGAGGTTTGGCCGAAAGTACTAAGCAAGCTACTGGGCTTGTAGATTGGAGCAAGGAAAAAGCTCCTAAGGTGGAACTCAAACCACTTCATGCGAATCTGAGGTATGGTTTTCTTGGTCCTAATTCCACGTTCCCAGTAATCATTAATGCTTCCTTGAACAACGCAGAGGTTACCTTACTGTTGAGCAGGCTACGCAAGTATCGCAAAACTCTTGGCTATTCTCTTGATGATATTTCAGGTATATCACCGGACCTGTGCATGCATAGGATTCATCTTGAGGACGAGTCAAAGGCTTCAATTAAGCATCAAAGGAGGCTGAATCCGAACCTGAAGGAAGTGGTTAAGAAAGAGGTCATGAAACTCTTGGATGCATGAGTTATCTATGCCATCTCAGACAGCTCTTGGGTCAGTTCAGTGCACGTTGTTCCTAAGAAAGGAGGGATAACCGTGGTGAAGAATGAGAAGGATGAGATGATTCCTACGAGGACTATCACTGGACATCGAATGTGCATTGACTACTGGAAGTTGAATGCAGCTACACGGAAAGATCACTTCCCATTGCCATTCATTGACCAGATGTTGGAGAGATTGGCTAGTCATCCCTACTATTGTTTCCTTGATGGATATTCAGGTTTCTTCCAAATCTCTATCCATCCAGATGACCAAGGGAAGACCACTTTCACATGTCCATATGGCACATTCGCATACCGGAAAATGCCAGTTGGATTGTGTAACGCTCCAGCCACTTTTCAGAGGTGCATGATGTCTATCTTCACAGACATGATTGAATATTTTATGGAGGTGTTCATGGATGATTTCTCAGTTTACGGACCATCGTTCAAAGACTGTTTGAATAATCTGTGCAAGGTGCTCTAGAGGTGTGAAGAGAAACACTTGGTCCTTAATTGGGAAAAGTGTCACTTTATGGTTCAGGATGGCATCGTACTTGGGCACAAGGTTTATGAAGCTGGGATCGAAGTTGACAAAGCCAAGATTCAGGTCATGACAAGTCTCCAACCACCGACTTCTGTGAAGGATATTCAGAGTTTCCTTGGTCATGCTGGTTTCTACAGACGGTTCATCAAGGATTTCTCCAAGCTAGCTCGCCCACTCACCGCTCTGCTATGCAAGGTGATCAAATTTGATTTCACGCCTTATTGTCTTGCAGCCTTTGAGGAAATCAAAAAGGCTTTGGTTAGTGCTCCTATTGTGCAACCTCCTGATTGGACTCTGCCTTTTGAGATCATGTGCGATGCTAGTGATTTTTCTGTTGGGTCAGTTCTGGGTCAGAGGAAAGATAAGAAGCTGCACGTCATCTACTATGCCAGCAGGACATTGGATGATGCTCAGAGGAACTACTTGCAGTTGTCTTCTCCTTTGAGAAATTCTGATCCTACTTGATTGGGAGCAAGGTGGTTGTTCATACTGATCATGCTGCTCTCAAATATCTGATGCAGAACAAGGATCTCAAGCCTCGTCTTTGTCGGTGGGTTCTTTTGCTACAAGGTTTCGACATCGAAGTTAAGGACAAGAGAGGCATAGAGAACGGGGTCGCTGACCATCTCTCGAGGATGAGGATCGATACAGACGTCGCTATTGATGATCAACTACCTGAGGAATCCATTTACTTCATTGAAACTGGGTTTCAGATGAATTTCGCAGAGAGTCAGCAATTTTCACGAGTTACAGGTCTCAGTATCGATCGATACCCTGCTGGTAACGATCGATACCCTGGCGATTCCGGATTTGTTTTGATTGGTGATCATCTTGATGCTTCTGAAGACCATCTCGTCGCTGCAACCGATCCTGATGATCCATAGTATGCTGATATTGCCAACTACCTCACTGCAGATGCAGAGCCAAAACACCTCCAGAAATATAACAGGAAGAAGTTCATGCGTGACATAAAGAGATTCTTTTGGGATGAACCTTACATGTACAAGCATTGTTCTGATGGTATCTACAGGAGATGCATTGCTGCATCAGAGGTTCCTGGTGTCTTGTTTCATTGCCATGGATCCGAATATGCTTGTCATTTTGCCACTTTCAAGACAGTGTCCAAGGCTCTTCAAGCAGGCGTCTAGTGGCCTACCATGTTTAAGGATGCTCATGCTTTCGTTTCACAGTGTGATACTTGTCAGATGAGAGGGAAAATCAGTAAGAGACATGAGATGCCACATAATTTCATCCTTGAGGTTGAAGTTTTCGATTGCTGGGACATCGATTTTATGGGTCCATTTCCTTCGTCACACGATAAAAAATACATCCTGGTTGCTGTGGACTATGTGTCCAAATGGGTGGAAGCGATTGCTAGCAAGAAAAATGACTCTGTTGTGGTTCTTAAGCTGTTTAAGACCATCATTTTCCCTCGCTTTGGAGTACCTCGAATTGTGATAAGTGATGGTGGCTCTCACTTTATCAACAAAATTTTCGAGAGGTTGCTGAAGAAGTATGCTGTGAACCATCGTGTAGCTACTCCATATCACCCTCAGACGAGTGGGCAAGTCGAGGTCTCCAACAGGCAGATCAAGGAGATTCTGGAGAAGACAGTGAGTGCTTCTAGGAAGGATTGGTCTACGAAGTTGGATGATGCGCTATGGGCATACAGGACTGCTTTCAAGACACCGCTGGGTACTACACCATTCCACTTGCTGTATGGGAAAGCATGTCACCTTCCAGTGGAGATTGAGCACAAGGCTGCATGGGCGACGAAGTTGCTGAACTTTGATATCAAACCTGCTGCTGAGAGGAGATTGATTCAGCTGAACGAGCTGGATGAGATCATGCACCACGCTTATGAGAATTCGAAGCTGTACAAGGAGAGAGCCAAGACTTATCATGATAAGAAGATCATCTCCAGACACTTCGAGCCGAACGACCAGGTACTTCTGTATAACTCTCGTTTGCAATTGTTTCTAGGTAAACTGCGTTCTCGTTGGTCAGGTCCCTTCACAATCAAGCAGGTCAGACCACATGGTGTTGTAGTGCTGATCAATCGTACATTCGAAGAGTTCTTCAAAAATGGAATTTCGTCGAGTAAACAATCCAATTCAGATCCAAAACGGCAATATATGGCTAAAATGCTAAGAACGGACTGTTATTGAGTAAGACATAAAGATGGAGACTAGAAATAGGAACTAGAGCCTCCTGAAGGAGGAATGAGAAGCTTATGTTACTTGTTTTCTCATTTCCTTGAAGAAACCTCAAAGTCCCTATGAAAATTTGAAAAACGGGATTTCGTCTAGTAAACGGTCAAATTCAGACCATAAACGGTAATATATAGCCAAAATGCTAAGAAGGGATCGTTATTGACTAGGACATACAAGATGGAGTGTTGAGACTAGAAATAGGAATTAGAGCCTCCTAAAGGAGGAATGAGAAGCATTTGTTACTCGTTTACTCATTTATTTAAAGAAACCTCAACGTCCCTATGAATTTTTAAAAATGGGATTTCGTCAGGTAAACGGTCCAATTCAGACCCAAAACGGTAATATATGGCCAAAATACTAAGAACGGACCGTTATTGAGGCATACAAGATGGAGTGCTGAGACTAGAAATATGAACTATAGCCTCCAAAAGAAGGAATGAGAAGCATCCATTACTTGTTTACTCATTTCTCTATAAGAACCTCAACATCCCTATGAAAATTCGAAAAATTGGATTTCTTCTAGTAAAGAGTCCAATTTAGACCAAAAACGATAATATATGGTCAAAATGCAAAGATCTGGCCGTCATTAAGTAAGACATACAAGATGAAGTGCTAAAACTAGAAATAGGAACTAGAGCCTCCTAAAGGAGGAATGAGAAGCATATGTTACTTGCTTTCTCATTTCTTTAAATAACCCTAAAAGTCCCTATGAAAATTCGAAAAACAGGATTTTGTCTAGTAAACGGTCCGATTCAGACCCAAAACGGTAATATATGGCCAAAATGCTAAGAACATACTGTTATTAACTAAGACGTACAAGATGGAGTGCAGAGACTATAAATAGGAACTAGAGACTCTTAAATGTGCAATGAGAATCATCCATTACTTGTTTACTCATTTATCTAAAGAAACCTTAAAGTCCCTATGAAAATTTGAAAACGGGATTTCGTCTAGTAAACTGTCCAATAAAGACCCAAAACGGCAATATATGGCCAAAATGCTAAGAACGAACCGTTATTCTGTAATACAGACAATATGGAGTGCTGAGACTAGAAATAGGAACTCGAGCCTCCTAAAGGAGGAATGAGAAGCATCCATTACTTATTGACTCATTTCTTTGAAGAAACCTCAACGTCCCTATGAAATTTTGAAAAATGGGATTTCGTCAAGTAAACGGTCCAATTCAGACCCAAAACGGAAATATATGGCCAAAATGCTAAGAACGGACCGTTATTGAGAAAGGCATACAAGATGGAGTGCTGGGACTAGAAATAGGAACTAGAGCCTCCTAAAGACGGCATGAGAAGCATCCATTACTTGTTTACTGATTTCTTTGAAGAAACCTCAACATCCCTATGAAAATTCAAAAAATGGGATTTCTTCTAGTAAACGGTCCAATTCAAACCCAGAACGGCAATATATGGCTAAAATGCTAAGAACGGACCGTTATTGAGTAAGGCAATCAAGACTGAGTGCTTAGACTAAAAATAGGAACTAGAGCCTCCTAAAGAAGGAATGAGAAGCATCCATTACTTGTTTTCTAATTTCTTTGAAGAAACCTCAACGTCCTTATGAAAATTCGAAAATTGGGATTTTGTCTAGTACACGGTCAAATTCAGACCAGAAACGGCAGTATATGACCAAAATGCTAAGAATGGACCGTTATTGAGTAAACAATACAAGATGGAGTGTTGAGACTATAAATACGAACTAGAGCCTCGTAAAGGAGGAATGCGAAGCATCCATTGCTTGTTTACCCATTTCTTTGAAGAAACCTCAAAGTCCCTATGAAAATTCGAAAAACGGGATTTCTTCTAGTAAACGGTCTGATTCAGACCAAAAACGGTAATATATGGCCAAAATGCTAAGAACAGACTGTTATTAACTAAGACATACAAGATGGAGTGTAGAGACTAGAAATAGGAACTAGAGCCTCTTAAAGGTGCAATGAGAATCATCCATTACTTGTTTACTCATTTATTTAAAGAAACCTTAAAATCCCTATGAAAATTTGAAAACGGGATTTCGTCTAGTAAACGGTCCAGTAAAGATGATATGCTCAAATTAATACCCTAACAGTACTAAAGCAGCAGTTGTAATATAGTTAGGGGTCGAACCACAAAGACTCAGAGAAATCACATAATAGATTGTATAGCGTCAAATCAAGCTAAGCAAATAGGATGAAATAAAGGCAATAAATAGTAACGAGTTGTAAATTCAATAGAGAGAATATAGGCCCAGGGTTTTTCTCAGGAAATCAATGAACGCAGATAAACTAACTAACATGATTCAGATTTAGTGCGGTTCTTGAACTCAAATCACTAAAGTATAATTAACCAACTGTCGTTGCGAGAATTATCTAAATCTAAATCCTAGGAATTCCAAATTTCTTTGCGAATCCTAAAGTCTAAATCAGCTTTAAAGTTCAGGTTTGATATGTTCACAAATCAATTAAACCAAATCTCTTTGCGAATAATCAATTTGCTCACCTAGGTTCGATCAGGTAATAAATCGCACTGTCGTGCCTAATCAATTATCCTAAGATCTAAGTTCCAGATTCGTCAACCTAGAATTAGCTTTGAGCACAACCTAAGGCGAAGAACTAATTCAGATGGTGAATCCTAAACAGATAATCAATCTAGCATTCAAAAAAATCCTTGTGAGAAAACCCTAAACCTAAAGTGGATCTACTCAGACATGGAGAATGAAACAATTAACATAACTGAATAAATCATCAAATAAATAATCAGAAAGAGTAAAACAAGGGTTCGAAATCTTCTCTCGGATCAACAGAGTTTCAGACTTGTCTCCCTCTAAATCTCTCTCAAAAACCAAAGTAAAATAAAGCATAGCCTAAAAGTGGCTGTAAAATCCCTATAAATAACATAAATCACGTTTTGGGGCTTCTTGTAAATATCCAAGACTTCTGGACCAAGTTGTAATTCTTTAACTCTTCATTAAAGTCGCGGGTCGTGTCTGCTGTGATGAGTGTCGATCGATACCAAGGGGGTATCGATCGATGCTTGACGTGAAATCAGATACTCAGCAACACGAACTTCAGCCTTTGCACCAAACTGCTCCAGGAAGCTCCAATAACTCCAATTATGCTCCAAACATGCTAGAATCTGTAAAAGACTATAAAAAACTACGAAATAACATAAAGACTCTATAAAACGGACTTATATCATGGCCTAAAGGGGGTAAAAACCATGATATATTAACTCCCCCAGACTTAGCCTTTGCTTGCCCTCAAGCAAATAGAAGACTAAACCAGAGAAAGAGGTTTGAAAACACGGAGACTCACCTGTTCAGGAACCATCGCAGAGATCCTTTTCCCAAGCACCCAAATGTCACCTAACCGGCTTTTGATCTAACCACCATGTACTTCTCCGTAGACATTCGCAGCTTTTCCAGACTCCACACATTATCTCGCAACATAGTTCACATAAAGCCCTCATCACCAGTTCCATCGCTGCAGCCAATGTTCAAGAACCTTCTAGATTCTTTACCATACAATATCATGACAAGGAACCACCCTTTTTCTCACTTTTTATATCACTTTCTCTCCCCCAAACTTATTTCTTATTATGTTCTTTCTTTTATTTTCAGCTTTTCATATACACATCAAGGTCCGAAACGCGAGTACGGATGGTGTTTGCCACCGAATCCCCGGTTCTTCCCTATCTATGTATCAAGGTTTTGGCGAATAGTGGTATCACGGGAAATTTTCCTAACCTCGCTGTCAACCTTTGTGTGATCATTCCCTCTTAAATAGAATAATGGGATCGCTGGAAATTTTCATAGCCCTCTACTCAGAAGAAAATCATTTCAATCTTTTATGCTCTTATTTATCAACTTATAACAGGGGAGAGAGATACCATAACTCTAAACACATGGGTTCCTTTATCAGATATGAATGATGAATCAAGCTCTTTAAAAACTAACCACATTGATGAAGTGCAAAAATTTGGCTCAGACATCAGAAGAACTCTGCTGGAGACATGGATGTTTTCAAGTCAACTGGTCAGTCTTTGGATTTTTCATTAGTCGATCTAGAACCGATCCTGTAACACTGTGCACTCAAAAATAAACACAATGTCAGCAGACACCTCCCCCAGACTTGAACAACACTGTCCCCAGTGTTATCTAGCCTAGAGTCAGTGAAAGAAAACAAAAGAACATAATAAAATTGGGAAAAACAAGAAGTTACCTTGCTGGAACATCGAGTATCGATCGACACACAGCCTGGTATCGATCGATACCAGGCTTAAATCGACTTGATAAACTTTTCATCCGCAATATGGAGTGCAAAGACTAGAAATAGGAACTAGAGTCTTCTAAAGGAGGAATGAGAAGCATCCATTACTTGTTTACTCAATTCTTCGAAGAAACCTCAAAGTCCCTATGAGTATTTGAAAAACGAGATTTCGTCTAGTAAACGGTCCAATTCAGACCCAAAATGGCAATATATGGCCAAAATGCTAAGAACGGACCGTTATTGAGTAAAACATGCAATATGGAGTGCAAAGACTAGAAATATGAACTAGACGAAGCATCCATTACTTGATTACTCATTTCTTCGAAGAAACCTCAAAGTCCCTATAA
>PKML01003472.1:0-64961 GCA_002933935.1 Eutrema yunnanense
CCAGAAAGAATAGAAGAAAAGAATGAATGAAGAACAAACAAAAAAAAACTTACCGAAGACAAGTTCATCGGAGGAGACAACGGAGAAGCAAGTGAAGGGATTGAGGAAGAGAAGCAGGGCAATGAAAATTGAAAACGAAGATGCACCGACTATTCTTGATGTAAATCTTATCCGCCACAGCTAATCAGCCAATGACCTGCCTCAAGCCCCGAATTCATCATCCTGTAAACCGTTGTTGGTGTCCATAGACGACGACGTTAGAGACCGGATTATTGATTGACTTAGGCATGACCAAATCTGAAAATCTCGAATCAGAAAAAGAAGTTGAGAAATCTCGCGAGAAAGACGAGAAATTGAACTAGTCCGATGATGACGAGAAATCCGGCGACAGAATATAGGGATCGAAGTCCCGGAGAAAAGGGAAAACGCTCGGCCTCAACGAGAGAGAAGATAGATTTGCAATGTGGCTTTTCTTTTTGATAGTGTGGTTTATTAACAAAGAGGGATAGTTGAGTCTTTTTCTCTTTTAATGAATGCTAGTTTTGGGATTTTTATCCTTGTGTGTTAAATCATTGAACTTGAAGTTTTTTGGTGCTATTTTGTAGAATTGCCCTTAAAATTATAAATTTTTTTTTACATATTAATGAATTAGAATTTTTACATATTAAACTTTTTTTTTAAGAACCCCTAATGAGATTCACCATTGGAGGTTCAAAAANCTACTTTTACACATGAGATGTCGCTTTCAAGACTGGGAAAAAACAATGTCTATAATAAGGGACCAAGGGCTTTTTCGACAATTTTTCTTATTTTGGATAGTTGACTACTGTTATAAACTTAATTGACTGCATTGCTATGCTAGTCACCTCAATAACAGTTGCAAACATAATATTCTTGCAATTCACCCTAGAATATTTGGAAATTGAGATATCTCTATATTAATTAATTATAAAAGATTTATAAATTGATCTATTGATGGTTAATTAGTTTTGAGTTGAAAGATTATAATTCCTATTATATATAAATAAACATTTTAATTGACTTTGTTTATTTATTTATATGTGTCATTGTTTGGTTCACATCATCATCCACCTATATTTGTTAATATTAATTGATATTTCTTTTACAATTTCATTGTGCAATGCTGGATTTTTCTGAAATCGAATTTTTTATAATTTCCGGTAGCTGTGTAGCACTATAAAAAAAAATAACATTTGCGGAAAATTTATAGGTTTTTTATTAAAAATCTATGCTCTAAATCTTATGTTTGATTTGTGGTAACAATAGTTACCGTAGATTCCGTGGTAAATTTATACTATTAAAACATGAGTAATTTTGGCAGCCGTTTCCAAACACTTTTTTAAAAAAAAATTTGAACCTATTACTAAATATGTATTAAACATATTGTCAAATATTTATTAAATTTATTAGAAATGTTAAAAAATTACAAATTAAACATATTTGAATCAATAACACTTAAATTAGTTATTATTCCTCATTTTATATATTACAAAAAAAATTATCCACCAATTTTATACCATGTTCTAAAAAGCGGCCGCCTAGCCGCCTAAACGCTAGTCGGCGGTGCACCGCCTAGCCGCCTAAGCGCTAGTCGGCGGTGCACCGCCGCGATTAGTGTCTAGGCGGTGAATTAGGCGGTCAAGCGATTTTTTGAAAATGTTAACGATTTTTTCAAAAAGTCAACATTTTTTTTTTGTGACGGACATATGGTCTGTTACAAAATTTTGGAAATACATCTAGAAGTACAACACACATGATAATTTGATCATTGAAAAAGATGATGAAGATTTTTCTCTCCTTGTACTTTTTTTTGTCTCTCAATGTTAAGACAAATCTATTTTTTGCATCATATGTTTGTGCTTCTTTTTTGTTTTTGGAATTTAGATGTGAATTTGAACTTAATTTCTTAATGTTTTGTTACTTTGATAATCAAAAAAACTTATTTCATACTNTTGAAAATGTTAACGATTTTTCAAAAAGTCAACATTTTCTTTTTGTGACGGACATATGGTCTGTTACAAAATTTTGGAAATACATCTAGAAGTACAACACACATGATAATTTGATCATTGAAGAAGATGATGAAGATTTTTCTCTCCTTGTACTTTTTTTTGTCTCTCAATGTTAAGACAAATCTATTTTTTGCATCATATGTTTGTACTTCTTTTTTGTTTTTGGAATTTAGATGTGAATTTGAACTTAATTTCTTAATGTTTTGTTACTTTGATAATCAAAAAAACTTATTTCATACTTGTTTTGATTCATATATTCATAACTTATAACTTATATACATATAAAGTTTAAAATGTTCAAAAAAATGTTCAAAATTAATCGATGATTAATCGGTGATTAATCGGTGATTAATCACCGTTTTTCGACCTAGACACAAATTGGTGCCCGACCGCCCGTTTAGCGCCTAGCGCCTTTTCGAACTTTGATTTTATAATGTAGACTCTAGTTATTGGATTAAAACTCATTTTAAATCTAGTTATTGGATTAAAACTCATTTTAAATCTTAGTTCTGAGTTTTATCAACTTTTATATTAAAGTATTTTGTTTTATTTTCCTTAAGATAAATTTTTGTAGGGAAAAAAAAAATAAAGATCTGGTATATACGTCTTGGTGCAGAAGCAGGGCAAGCACGACTCAACTCTTTCCAGCTACATTTACCAGTTTTGGCTTTTCTCCGAGTTGAGTTATCTCCGGATCCCACAATGAATCGTCCCCTTTCTCTCTTCTCCATCGCTCTGATCGCTTTCCTCTGCCTCCATCATCGTGTTCTCGCAGCTTCCCACTTCGAAGGTTTTGATGCTGAAGACGACGATATTTTGGAGGATTCCACTGAGCTTCATCACTCGCTCCGTCCTCCTCTTGTGACTCAGTCTGAGTCAACGGTTCTGGATCTGGAACCATCGTCCGAATCCGATTCTACTCCGATATCTAGAACGGACCCTTCTCCGACTCAGACCGGTTCCCGGAAGCCCTCGTCAATCTCCTTCGATTTCTGGGATGAAGATGAGTTCGAGGGATTGCCGGAGGATGAACGAACGGCGGAATCTCCGGTTATTTCCGAAAACGCATCTCCTGCCGATCCACAGACGCCAGATCCAGAGTCTGCTTCAGAAAATCCAGACACTGCCATTCCGAAGAAGAAGCCGTCGTACACGGTGGAGATCGTCTGCGTCTCTATCTTGATTGGTTACGCAATCAACTATTTCACTGGAAAACGTGAGAACGAAAACCTCGCTTTGGCTTGGGCCTCTAAATTCGGTCTTAAAGACTCGATATTCGAGAAAAATTTCAGTTTGCTGGGAGTTGGTGAAGGAGAGGACTCTCCGTTGCTGCTGAAAGAAGGGACGAATGTGTTCAAGTTCTACGCGAGCGGGCGTAGGTATTGCCATGGGCTGTTGGCGACCATGGAGCTTAAGAGCAGACACGATCTGATCTCAAGGCTATTCAATTCGGTAGTACCTTGTAAAGATGAGATTAGTTTCGAGGTGTATATGAACGACGAAGCCATGGATCACATCGTGTTTGCGATGGCGAGGAAGAAGGCAGCGAAAACGATGCACAAGGAGCTGATGGATCTGCAGAGATTCGGAGGGATGGTGCCCATTCCCGGCGGGAGGAAGTGGGTATCGGAGGAGTTATCTGTGATCTCTGAGTCTAAGGAGGTAGCTGGGGATATGATCACAGATATTGTACTTGATCAGGTCAGATGCTGAATCTCTTGTGTTCTCTCGTTGTTTGATGATATTGACAATGATAGCAGTTTAGTTTAGTTTAAGTCTCTTCTTAGACTTCACCCTAAACATTTAATGGATGAACATGAAAGTTCATAGGAAGTTTTGAGAGAGTTAACTGGTTTTGACTCCATTTCCCTGTTTGCCGTGGCCTCACTTGTGACTTGGATTTTCTCTAATCATTTTGAATAAGAAAATGACACCAAAGGGACGTGCTTGATCACGTTAGTAACTCCAGTTATCAGTTAGCTTGGAACTATAGCTGGCAAGTTCCCTTTGCTAAGAACCATACCAGGTTCTTTATTTGTCTCTTTGTCAAACTGTACAGAGATGTAGGGTAAAGACTTGTGATGTACTGCAGAATCCCTTAGGTTCCTCTTGTTATGGGGATATATTTAGGCCCGATGGTATTAATATGTTGAAGGAAGGTCGCTTCTGAGTTCGGAATTAAATAAGGATGAAGTACGTCTAGTGTGTGTGATGTTCCTTTCTCTTACATGAAAAGATTCAATAGAGCGTTTGATACTGTGTTTTGTCTCTGATGTTTGATCTCTAATCTTTGGAGTATCATGCATACATGACAGTTAACCAATGCTGTTCCTGCAGTATGGCTGGTGTTTCATTGTCGAAAATTTTGACTATATCTCAATTTTATATGTCCAATAGTGACACAGTTGCCTTGAGTGAATTGGTGCATGATTCTCGTCATCTTGTCCTGTTGTGTAGATGTGGAAAATGGATCTCAATTTTATTGGACTTAGATTGTTTAACTTTGCTTATTGATGCGTGCTTTTTGTTCGAATTATCTGTTATACTAATCAAATTTCAATAACGCAATTGCGCTGTGTAGGTATTTGGTGACAAGTCTTTTGAAAAGTTTGGGAAGTTTTTCATCTCAATGCATTTTTCGGACCAACATCCTGGGAAACACAGGAAGATGCTGCTTTTCAAGTTTGCCCTACCTGATGCTAAACACATGGATGATATGGTTCGGTTGGTAGCGCTAATTCCGTATTACATTGACTTAGTTGGGCGGTACAAGCTCAGCTCCCAGGTATAGGAGCAAACTTGATTATCACTCGCCATGTGATGGCTATGTGTGACAGAGGTTGAATAAAAAAGCAAATTGATCTGTATGCAGGCACGGAACAAAACCGATGGTGCTAGACAAAAGGCAGCTCAGGAAGCGTACAAGGAACTTCAGAATGTGAGACAAGAGGCATTGCAGAGAAAGAAAGCCGAAAAGAAGAAAATATTGGAGGAAGCGGAGGCAAAGCTTAGCGCGGAGGCTCTACGGAAGAAAGAGGCGAAAGAACGTGCACGCCAGATGAAAAAGTCGATGCCAAAAGTTAAGATGAGCCGTGGTCACTAGACTCGAACCATAGGGACATCACTCGATTAGATCTTTTTTCTTTCTTTTATGAATCTCTCTACTTGCAGTTAATTTCCATTACGTTTTCCCTTATAGTGGCTTCCGATAATCCTCCTCCGGGACCTCTTTGAATAATATACATAATTTGAGTTTTGAAGTTCACTGAAAGTAACATCCTTTTTATTCTCAGAACGATTGAAGCATTAATGGCAAAAGTCAATCTCTAGAGTTACTGAATATGTTACACAGGGGCCAATCAAAAGAAACAAAACTCAAAACCCTGTTCCTAATTTTCACTTACATACTCGATTTACACTGAGCTCTAATGGCAGCTTCGGCCACCAAGCTGGGGAGAAGTCTGCAACAAAGACGCACCTTCGTGAATGCCAGAGTCAAATGGGTTTGTGACCCGTACCTCGACGAAGCTGTTGAGCGAGAGAAAAACCTCAAGCAACTTCTCTCTCTCAAGGATCGAATTGTATCTTCTCCTTCGAAATCGCTCCCTCTCTCTTCCCTCTCGCTCCTCAAGCCTCTCGTCAACCTCCACATAAACGCCGCCGCGTTTTTCCAGAAATACCCTTCTGTCTTCACCATTTTTCAGCTCTCCCCTTCTCTTCCTCTCCATGTTCGGCTCACTCCGCAAGCCCTTATCCTCCATAAAGAAGAAGAAGAGACGATTCACCTATCCCCGCCTCACCGTAACGTCACCGTTCAACGGCTGACCAAATTCTTGATGCTAGCGGGAGCCGGAAGTCTCCCTCTCAATGTCGTGGATCGTTTCAGGTTCGATCTAGGTCTCCCTCACGATTACATTACTTCGCTGATCGGCGATTACCCGGATTACTTTGAAGTAACGGAGATCAAGGATCGGTCGACGGGTGAAAAGACGCTTGCTTTGGCGCTTTCATCGCGGCGGAACAAACTCGCTGTGTCGGAAATGGAGAGAAGAGAAGCAACCATGGGTGGGTCTCGCGTGAGAAAAGGGTTGCGCATAAGGTATTCGATGAATTTCCCCAGAGGGTACGAGCTGGAGAAAAGGGTGAAGAACTGGGTGGAGCAATGGCAAAATCTTCCTTACATCTCACCTTATGAAAACGCGTTTCACTTGGGTCCGAGCAGCGATCAGGCAGAGAAGTGGGCGGTCGCAGTACTACATGAGCTTCTATGCCTCTTGGTATCGAAGAAGACGGAGACAGACAATGTGCTTTGCTTAGGGGAGTATCTAGGGTTCGGGATAAGGTTCAAGAAGGCTTTGGTGCACCATCCAGGTATATTTTACATGTCACACAAGATTCGGACCCAGACTCTTGTCCTAAGGGAGGCTTATCATAAAGCTTTCTTGCTTGAGAAGCATCCGTTGATGGGGATGAGACATAGGTACATTTATCTCATGAGCAGAGTAAAGAAACGAGATTATGTTAAGAGAGGCAAACAAAGCTTGTGAAATCAAATGCATATAACAGCCGGTGATCAGAGAGACATAGAATGAATGAGTCGCTATGATTGGTCAAGCTGAATTGACTTTTTCCCCAATTTATAATTTGTTTGTTCGACGACAATAATTCTATTTGAAATATCAACATTGTCTTTTTTATAAAAAGAATATCGCACATTGAGTGTATATTATTATAAGGTTGCTTGCGTTATTAAATTCTTCCACTCGACGAACGACCAAATTAAATATTTTATCAATATAGGAAGTAGATGAGAAGAAGGAACACAAATATAGATAGATACAAAACTCGAAATGATCGCACAAAACGAATTAGTCAACGAACCAATTTTGTTTGCAAGTAAATAACGAATCTAACGGCGACCCCCGTTTCCGGTGACCGGATATCCGATACCGTGTCTTCTCGCCGGGAAAACCAAGAACAACAAACCGCAAATAACACCAACACCCATCGGAACAATATCCAAAACCTTCTTGGTTCCTTGCTCCGGCGCCGGATAAAAACAAGTCACGGCGTTCTTGTCCCTCAGAGCCACCGCACCGAACACAAGCACAGACAAAACTGCGTGGATCCAGTCGACGATCCGAATCCGGTATTTACTTAGATCGGGCAAACCCAAACCGGAGGGGTCAGGGTAGTCAAAAACCCACAAACCCTTGCGAGTGGCAAACCCGTAATAAACGTTGCCGTCTTCAGCCTTGACGCTGTCGGTGAAGGAGCTGAGGAAGCAGGAGATGGAGAGAAGCGTAAGGAGCACTGCGGTCAAAACGCGGGTCGCGTAATCGCAGGAGCCGTTGGATGTGAAGACGGGCATGAGGAGCTGGAAAGCTAACAGAGTTCCGGTCGGAAGGAGGTTGGCTAAGTTTGCAGCTGACGTCATTGTCTGTGACATGGCACGTTGAGATGTCGAACGTTGTCTCTTTAGCTGTGCCTGTGGAGGAGGAGGCTCCGATTCCTCTTGATCGGCGCCATTCGGCTGCGAACTTATCGGGTTTCTCTGCGTCAGGGAAGAAGACATTTCTTTTTGCGTGGAGAATTAATGATGCGTATAACTCGCATTATATACAAAATTGAGTTAAAAAAATGGTGGACTTGACGTGATCAATGTTATTGATGATATAAGTCAAGAGGCAAGGGGCTGGTCTTTTTGTTTATTCTCGGCCGCCCTTAATTACGACTTTCTAGAATATTTTAGGAAAATTGATTCCCAATATACCATAATACATGGCTACACATCCGAAGTAAAATAATGTTCTAAAAACTATTTTGCATGCAATCTGACCGCTCAGATTCGAGACAGGAGACAGATTGTGAATCATATATCAAATGAACCATACATATATATATATCACGGGATGATTTTAAGTGGAATATTATTAGCCATGCGAACAAAAATCTCTACTCCAAAGACAGGAAATGTACAAGACACACACACACACACATCGTTACATTACATATGATAAAGACTGAAGAATGTACACAACCACCATACCATCTCTCTCAACCTTCATAGGATTCCTCTATCACTTCATCTTCCAATATCGCAGTCAATAGGGAATACTTCACCTTCAGTGAGATTTTGCCTTTCTCCACCATTAATCTTGCACCCGATACAACCCAATACCCCGGTGATTCTTGCGGTCCTCTTGTCATCTCACTTGTATCCACAAATTTCAAAAGCTTGGGAGCTTGCACCGGAACTGGTGGTCCCCCTGGATAGATAGCAGAGTTTATATTCACATCCGCAGGTCGTGGGGGTGGCTTTTGTGCTGCCGTGAAGTGATGGCTTATTAGCGTTGAGATGAGTCCTGATTTTGGAGCAAAGCCTACCGCTTCATCCCATTCATAATTCTTTACAATCGTCGCCCCCACTACTTTCGAGAAACAAAGCCGTAAGAAGAGCACGTTCTTGAATCCGTGGCTCTCTACATGAAGCTGCGCACCTGTTACTACCGAAAGATCATCATCTGATTCGACCGGTGCTGTGCAGACGTGCGAGTAGTTCTTCCAGTTTACTTTCTCATAGTATCGACGATCATGAGGCTCTTGTCGGATGCTTCTATTTCGATCATCTTCGAGCTGGAATATCTTGGGAAGAGAGGAAAGGTGCTGCAAATGAATTGCCAAGCGATTGCTTCTTCTGCCCTCTAGGTAAAGCCGCATGCCAGTGATTGGCCTCTTACCAACATCAACCTGAAACCAGATAAACGAGAAACAAACATCTAAAAACTTTAGTACTTCAAACAAAATCTGAACCTCACTGCCTGCAGAAAATCGTACACGTCAGACTTGGCTTACCAATCAATCACCTGCACCAGTAAGATATATATTTAGGGATGAAACAAACTCATACCGGAGTGGTGTTCACATATAGCTTTGGTCCGAAGAAACTGAATTGCAGAGACGCACAACTTTGTTGCTTCCTTTGCGGGCCAAGAGGAAGTTCACTAAACACTGGAGCCCACTGCCTTGGTAGCTGAAACTCTAAAAACTGATGCAGCTCTGCAATCGGTGGCTTATCTACAAAAACAAAACTCAAATAATATTGGACTGAACACCACAAAGCTTTTCTTTTCCCGTAAGTTTCAATTTATGCAAACCATAACAAGTGGCAGAAATATCGATATCTTGGACTTATAAAAACACGAGAATTATTAAGTACTGCACCTATTTATCAACCTATCTAACAAGCTGGGCTTGGAGTTTATGAAACTGCTACCTGTAACTCCACAAAAACTAACGAAAGTAAAAACTAAAACAAAATTTCACATTTTTGAAATATAACACATTTTTGAGTTTTTCATAAAATATTTTCTGCAAACTACAAACCTTCTGTTTGTGTTTGATTTAGGTTAAAATAAACAAAGAATTTTGCTTAAGATGCTTATTGTTATGGGTTGAATTGGAAAAATATACACTAAATGTATACGTAAATGCAAACACAAGCAAACAATCGAAGCCTAGAAATGAGACAGAGTAAACAGAACCCTAATTCTACAGTTCTTATTCATCACATAAACATGTTTTGGTTGTGTATAATAACTTTGCTCACTGCATTCATAGAATATGAGATCTTCTAACCACATGCTTCTCAAACTTAGGAAGCAAATCGAAGTGTCATAAACCAAGTCAGATTTTAGCCCACACAAGCATTTAAAACTTGAGTAGCCATACTAACTAAGGAATAATTGGAGTAAAAGGTAAGCAGAGCCTTACACAGATGAAATGAAGCAAAGACGGAAATTTCCAATAAGTATGTAAAATGGTTTTCTTAGAGTATATTTGTCAGTTGGGATTATACTATTCTTAAATTAATTCCTATATCAAACTTCAATCCCAAAGGTAAAAGAACTACTATGAAGAATAATTGAATAAAAGATTAAAAATGCACACAAAGAGAATAATATGTAGGCTTACATCTTAGATACAGATTTATGGCGTGGCTCAAGAATCCACTTCCTGGAACTCCATTAAGCAAAGAAGTAATTGGAATGAAGGACATTGAAATAGCATCCGGCTCCATCTGAACTGTTTGAAGCCACTCATTATGCATTAGATTTCTATTATCGTTTCCACCTCGTCTTTTGCCCATGAAGACAATGTCCTACAAATACATGTAATTCATGAGAAAAGAAGCAAACGCACATGATAACATGTCTATTAAGATCGACTATGGTAACAATAGAAGTCACCTCTTTATTTGCATAAGAGCCCAGCGAACTGGTATCTGCAAATCTCAGTCGTTGCTCCTTTGTTTCCACCTGAAACAAGGGGTAAAAGACAGGAATTACATACTTGAGAGTTGCAACCCAAAATTGTAAGTAGTAATTCTTTTAGATGTAAAAAATCCACAGCACATCTGGCATGCACAGTCAAAATATTCATAAGAAAGTTTTGATGATGCAGAGCAAAAAAGAATAATAAATGTTTCACAGACCTTATTAGTTGCATGTATTCTATCAGAAGCCATATTATGCACCCCGCTAGCTTCCACAAACCTCTTATCTGCCACCTCTTTTAACCTTTTCTGCAGATCATCAGGTTGAAGTTTAGAGGAGTGTTGCTGCTTCGCATAAATCACATCTTTCCCTCCCATCTTAACACCAACAATTATATGCGTCCCATAAATATCTATAAACCTGGTAAAGAAACATCTGATTAAATGTTAGTTACAAAATTCCCGCCCACGGAATAATAAAAGTATTGTTACCAACGAAACAATGCCAACAGCAAGTAAGAATCATTTCTTATCTAATCCTACAAAAACAGTTTCAGCCAGATACGAAGAAACTAGGCCAAGGAAATGAATTGTTGAAAGCCCCAAAAACCCGGACCAATATATATATATATATATATATATATAATGGTTGCAAAAAAAAAAACTTATCTATCTAAATATAGATTCTTGCCATGTTATTGCCAAAGCATCATACAATTTCACAGAAGAGCAGCAGCAAAAAAGTAACTTTCCATTAACTTTTATATACATATATACAACCGTGAATGAAAAAAATTCTACGATGGAAACAGCACATCACCTTGCCAATGCAGCAGGGTCCCATGATGATGGGACAGCCTGCTTTACATGCTCACGGAGTAACATCTGAGATTTGTCCAAAGCAACCGTGTAAAATGAGATAAATATCCCATCAAAAGCAAGGTTTTTGGTATATGCTGCATCTTTCTGCCAACAGCTCGAGAATTCAAACATCGCATTGAAGAGACCTGACGGGATTTTACCAGCCAAAGATAGTTCCTGGTTGAACTGCTCAGCCATCTAGAAAACCATAAGAAAATGAAATAAAATGTAAATAACTAAGCATCCAGAAGGCTATGTAGGAAATTCTCTCTCTGGAGCATTGCTGAGAGGAGTGACACTATAAAACTTACAAGCAATGTACGAGAAAGTAGCTACAGGTTTCAACATATCTACTCAAAAGTCAAAACACGAACCAATAGTTGATGGACCGACATAAACTAGATACTTTTTTTTGTGATAAGAATTGAAATCAGGGTAGAAATAAGAAACATTTACCTGTTGGAAAGAAAGAACATCAGACCTAAACCGCATGCGCTCCCCTTTATCGCATTTGATAGACTTTGAGACATTAGGGATGGAGATTCCACCAGGTAAAACAATGTCGCAACTGTCATCGCCGTCTTGAATGTCAAGTAATCGTGATTCTTTAGAACCTCCTTTGCAATACCTCAAGCGTACATCAATAGCTAAATCATAACCGCAGCCAATTGATCCTATCGCAACTTCAGCTGCTTTGGAAGCTGGTAGCCGAAGTGCCATGATGCTTCAGTGCAACGCTTCTTTATGCTAAACCAACCAACAACAACAACAACAAAATCAAAGATTGAGAAAATTAAGCCCAGAATGAGCACACAAAACAATCAAATCCACTTTGGATTTCTGAAAAAAAGTTGAATTACATTCTATTTATTGTCAAACAGAGACCCAGCAAATCTGAGCCAATAAGATATCATCGAAATCATAATTTCCAAGTATAGAGAAAAATCCTAGCTCGATGACCTAAGATTTGGGACAAACGACCAGGTCCAAATGTCTCGAAAATCAATCAATAGAAAAGTTAATTGTAGAGACTTAAAAACCTTAGACCTTGAAAGAAGAAGAAGAAGAAGAAGAAGAAGAAGGAGAAAACAAAGGTATTATACAGTGGAAAAGAAGAAGTTGGAGCTCAATTACGTTTTCAAGCATATATGTATGTCTTCACGAGAATCGCCCAAGCTTAGATATAGCCGGAAGAGAGCTCAAAAGCCACGATCTAAACGAATGCTGAGAAGAATCCTTGAACGGAAACGAGCGAGATGGAGTAGGTTTGCAGAGCTATGGACATCGATCGTGGAGAGATTTGGGAGGAAGGAAGAAGTAAATTAGGTTTCGTTGTGTAAAAACAAAAGTTAAAAATCAGAAGAAAAGTCAAGTGGTCAAAGAAGAAATGGGGAATTGTGTATGGCCCATTGTTCTATTCTATATATTTTTTTATAAATAGTTTTAGAGATTTTGTTTTGTATAAGTTGTTTTTATGTTTCTATGCAACTTTTACCTTTATCGAATATTGTGTGGTCAATAATATTCTGCAATTTTATTGGCTACATTATTTTTAATTTATATATTAAATGATATTTTTTGTAAAAAATGAGTTTCTTAAAATTTTGTGCTTTTAGACGAAACTATTTATAAAAAGGAACGGAGGGAGTATAAAAATCATATATACTAACATGCTGTTTGTTACATTATCACTTGGGGCTTCGCTGGGGTTTTTAATATTATTTATTTTTCAACAACAATCAAAATATATTTTCTTGCTCGCATATTTGAAAGAGAGATCTACTCAAAGGTGACATGTGACAATTTTACCAAGTTGCATGGGAAATGGGAAAAACTTAAACAAGTGAGCATCTATATTAGTTTGGAGTATATATTTAAGGGTTGATTCTGGTACACTACATGTATTATACAGTTTCTTCGATATATATCTTAGATTTTTCGTCTCTTTTATATACATCTCAAATAAATTTATTATTTACTAATTATCATAAACTTTGCATTTTCTTATAATTACAACATACATGCTATAAATTGTGATTGAGTTTAATAAACCGATAATCGCGTTTTAAAAAACTACAATTAAGATAATTTGATCCGTTCAACCCTTAATCCGACTCCCTAACCCGATTTAATGAGAGAGAGAGAGAGAGAAAGGGGGAAAAAGATCTTACCAGATTGAAAAAGTTATGGAAGAAGCGAAGATGAGATATAGTGAGAGGAAACGATGATATTGAGAGAAAGAGAGAAACAGATTTTTAGATTTTGTCACCAAATAAATTTGTTTATTTTATTAAGCCGGGTTAGAGGTTAAATGGATCGGATTATCTTAATTGTGGTTTTTTAACACGCGATTTTTAGTTTATTAAATTCAATCACAATTTCTAGTCGCTATTTTATAATTATAAGAGAATGCAAAGTTTGTGATGTTTAGTAAAGAATAAATTTATTTAGGGTATACAGAAAAGAGACAAAAAAAAATTATGATGTATAATCTAATAAGCTATATACTACATGTAATGTAGCAGAGTCAACCTATATCTAATTTAATTTTTAAAATACAAATGGTATAATGTGAATGTGTAAAGAATCCCAATAGTCAACCGTTGACTCTGAGATGTTTCGAATAACTTTGTTCTGGTCTAACGAACACCGTTTTTTTGCTGATACTAATACTAACGTAGAAGACCCTGTCAAATCTGACATTTGCTGATTTAAAACCAAATACAGATCATTGGGACCACTATTCACCTTTTTTTGTTTTTTTCTAATGAGTTTTTTTTTTCTTCTTTCTTACAATTATTACTTTCGTATCTAACTTACTACAGTTAGAATAGAATGATTCATTCTTGTCTGCTTGGCGAAAGTGGTTGAAATTGATCGACAAACTGGAGCAATATATATATATATATATATATATCTCTCTCTTTTGACGCAATTTACAATATATTGTGTGGAAGAGATTTTAATTGTTTTGATGTCTTCTTTTGTTTCACCAAAAGTTTTTGTCCAAACTCCAAAATGGCAATCCAAAATTTCAAGTTAATTGTTTCGGGGAATTTTTTGTCTTTTACACTAGAATCAGTAAATGAAGAAGAGAAGAAGAATCATTTCTCTAGAATTTCTGCATTGCGTCTCTTCATTGAAGTACTGTGTGAGAGGGAAAAGACTGCAACATTATTATTATTATGTATTGAAAATATGCTCTGTAACAACACTGCTTCCTTCTAACGGCAAATCAATGATCTTAACAAGCATTGCTCGAATCCATGTGCCTCTCAACTCAACCCATATTATCCAACCTACAAAAATCTGCATAGGATGTATGTATTTGATTCAAAGCCGTCCTAGTTCGTTCTCTCATTTGCTGTGTGTGAAGTCTGCCTCGATCACATCATCACCATCTTTGCTTGACGATGAATCTGTTGACGAAGCCCCCTCACCTCCAGGGGAAGGACCTGGACCTGGACCTGGACCCGCAGCTCCTGCTCCAGGCTGGTTGTACAGAGACTGACCAATCTGCATCACTTCTTGGTTAAGAGCAGCCATCGTATCTTTGATTTCTTGGGTTGATCCGCTTCCTATCTTGTCTTTCAGCTCTTGTAGCTTAGCCTCCACCTTCTCTTTCACTTCACCTGGGATTTTCTCTCCAAGTTCTTTAAGTTGCTTCTCTGTTTGGTACACCACTGAATCTGCTTGGTTCTTTGTGTCAATTGCATCTCTCTTTTCCTTGTCATCTTTTGCAAACCTTTCTGCTTCTTGGACCATTTGGTCTACCTATAACGTTCGTTCACAACCACTTTGTTACCATGAATATGAATATTAGCCCCCCAAAAAACACTCCTTTACAAAAGCCCTATGATCATGGGTTTTGACTGCTCCCCCATTAAGTGCAACCAATGCTTCCACTAACGTAAGATATTGGCTACCATTCTCATAATCAGTAGAAAATGGGGATGGAACTGTAAGAAAACCAGTTGATATTTGAAGCAATGTTGTTTGATTTTGTAAATTGTACGCACCTCATCCTTGGGCAATGTACTGGCACCAGTAATGGTGATGTCTTGTTTCTTTCCGGTGCCTTTGTCAATAGCGCTGACAGACAGAATTCCATTGGCATCAATGTCAAATTTGACTTCGATTTGTGGAACTCCACGTGGTGCTGGTGGAATACCATCTAGGCGGAAGCTGCCAAGAGACTTGTTATCCCGTACAAACTCCCTCTCACCCTGCAGCACATTAATCTCAACACTTGTCTGCCCATCAGCAGCAGTCGAAAAGACTTCTGATTTAGAAGTAGGCAGTGTAGTGTTCCTTGGAATAATCTTAGTCATAACACCACCAAGGGTTTCTAAACCAATCGAAAGTGGTGTCACGTCAAGCAGCACAATGTCACTCACATCTCCAGCAAGAACACCAGCCTAGAGTCAAGAAGATAATGGCACTTGATGAGTACTCATTGCAGTATATAAGGTAAAAGTTGCAAATTCACGAGAACACACCTGGACTGCAGCACCTAAAGCTACAACCTCATCAGGATTTACTGTGACATTGGGTTCTTTCCCAGTCAGCTTCCTGACGACTTCCTGAACAGCAGGAATACGTGTGGAGCCACCAACAAGGATAACTTCATCAATATCTTTGAAGCTGAGCTTTGCATCTCTCAGGGAATTCTCGACGGGAGTCTTACACCTATAAGATAGAGACATGGATAAGAATCTTAAGCCTCCATGATTAAGCAAAACCAATAGAACGAGTACATAGGGTTCTGTTGACTTATCTTAACCATAAGAACTGTAACAAAAATTACCTGTCAAGTAAATCTGAACACAATTCTTCGAACTTGGCACGGGTGAGGGTGGTTTCTATGTGTTTAGGTCCATCAGCTGTGGCCGTGATAAATGGCAAGCTGGGCACAGAATTCATATCAATCAGAATCCATATGCTTGTGAAATTACTAAGTCACAAATTTGGGCGAGAAAATTAATTGTACCTCATATTTGTCTGAGTCAGGGAGGAAAGCTCAATTTTAGCTTTTTCTGCTGCCTCTGTTAACCTCTGAAGTGCTTGCTTGTCTTTCAAAAGATCTATGCCTTCATCTTTCTTGAAATTCGAAGCGAGCCAATCAACAACTCTCTGCATTGCAAAACTCTAATCTGTAAGTAAAGCAAAGAAGAGAGGGTAAATAGACTCAAAGCTCTTTGACTAAGGACTTTACGATTAATTTTGACTAACCTTGTCAAAGTCATCTCCACCCAAATGTGTGTCTCCAGAAGTGGAAAGCACTTCAAACACACCATCACCAACCTCAAGCACTGCATAATAAGAAACATACCAAAATTAGATGGTGCTAATACATCAAAAGACTGTAGAAGCCAAAAAAAAATATTCTCCAAAAGATATAAAGAGCAATTTAGCAAAACTACAATGTGAAGTACCTGAGACATCAAAGGTACCACCACCAAGATCAAAGACTAGAATTGTTTCATTGCTTTTCCTCTCAAACCCATAAGCCAATGAAGCAGCTGTGGGCTCATTGATAATACGAAGAACTTCCAGCCCGGCAATGCGACCAGCATCTTTTGTAGCTGTTCTCTGAGAGTCATTGAAGTAAGCAGGCACAGTGATGACAGCCTTGGTTACTTTGTCGTTCAAGAATCTTGAGGCATCATCCACGAGTTTCCTCAAAACCTACACCAGACACAAACCCATAAGAAGGAGACCATCCACAGGAAAAGAAAAAAAATCAACAAACAAATGATTAACTACAATAGGACAACCACAAACACTATCAACTCTCGATCAGAAATTTTAGAATGACAAGCTGAAGATGACAAAACATACGAAAGAGTAGACAAGCTACACTGTTAATTTAAGTGCAGATAGCAAACAGAGAATGAAAGATAGTAGTCACTCAAGTTTCAGAACTATGAAGAGTGAAGAAAAATCCATAATTTAGTTCAGAAAATCATTACACTATCTTCGAGCATGTATCCAGTATCCGTAAGTGTACTAGATAAGAGCCACACATGCATTACCCAAAATTGGACGTACATGAAAGTAGTGAATGGATAAACTTCAATACCTGAGCTGAAATTTCCTCAGCGGCAAATTGTTTGCCAATGGCAGGGCACTCAAGCTTGACATTCCCGTTCTCATCCTTAACAACTCTATAAGAAATCTGCTTGGACTCCTCGGCAACCTCGTTCATCCTCCTACCAATAAACCTCTTAACGGAGAAGAAAGTGTTTTCCGGATTAACAACTGCTTGCCGCTTAGCAATCTGCCCAACAAGCCGGTCACCGCTCTTGGTGTACGCCACCACGGACGGAGTCGTCCTCTGGCCCTCAGCGTTCGTCACAATCGTAGGCTTGCCTCCTTCCATTGCAGCGACGGCGGAGTTAGTCGTACCCAGATCAATTCCAACAACTTTCTCGTTAACCACGCGCACGGGACCTACCTTATATCTAGAGGCACCGCCATTTCTGCTCCCCATTCTCAGAAAGGCAGAAGTAGGGGTAGAGAAAGGAGCGGTTCGTGTGCCGAAGAAGGCGCTTCTGGGCATGAAAGTACCTTTACCATTGAGATTTCTCTTGGAAGAAGAAGTGGCGAATCCAATTCCACCGAGAACGTGAATCTGGGCGGCGGACGAAGCCATTATGTCGAGCTTAATTGGAAACTAAGAGTGATGAAGGAAGCACTAGAAAAGCAAAGGAACGGAGAATAGACAGAGGGAGAGATAAGAAGGAGATAAACCCCAAGGAAGGGTTGAAGGAAGAGATATAGAGGAAGATAANGGCTGGGTTTGGATCAAACTTGGGTAGGGTATTTGGCTGGGTTTGGATATGGCAAATTTGTAATTTTAGTTATTCATTAAAAAGAGAAAGTGGTATTGAGATTAAGTGATGGTAGTGTTGGTTATTTGTTTTCAAATAGTGGTATTGGAGGTGATGTTCCGTTGGGGACGAAGGAGAAACACTGTGGGACCCAGTTGAAGTTTCCGGAAGGAGACTGAAGAAGTGAAGATTGGATGGATGGGCTTTGATAGGCCATACTAGATGTATCTCAGAAACATCCAGACTTTTCACAAAAGCCCACCCACTCCTCATAATCATATCATGTCTCTATAATATTATTTAAGAAAGACATTTTTATAAATAAATTTTATTTTGTAAATTATTACATAAAATATCATTACAATTAACAAAGAATAATTGAAATATGAAAGGATATAATAGTTTTTAAAAATTATTGATTAGAATATGAAAAGTATATATTTTACATTAAATAGGTTATTTGTTATTTAATTTCTTAATTATTTTTAATATTATATATTTTAAAATAATAATCAATTCATATATATTCAAAGAAAAAAATATATTCAAAATTTTGCTATATTTTTCACTAGCGATCTGCCCTCTTACATGTAAACATTTGGACTTTTATTAAACTTCTAGATGATAGATATTTAATTGGTTTCAAAGTTGGTGATATTTAAGATTGTTTGTCAATATTTCAGATATGAGGGAGGAAACAAATACAACACTTTTGTTGGTTGCGATACGGAGAATTGTTGTACTCCAACAGGTGTGGATCCATTTGTTGTTGTCAGAACGATATGGGGGTTTGTTAAGGATAACTTGGGTTGGTCTGGTCGTTGTGGAATTGTGGGAGCTGCTAAGAATAGTGTACTCAACTTACGGAAGCAGGATCGGTTGAGAAGAGGGGGAATGTATATTGATTGATGTTGTTGCTTTCAGTTTCTTTTTTATTCTATTTGATTGACTTGTTTATTCTCTTTTTCTGTTTCTTCTTGATGTCAGGTATGTGATGGCATACTTGTGGCAAGGATGGAGAACTGGGTCAAATACAACAAAGCGCTCCCGCCAACATTCTCCTGATTACAGGCGATGCAGATTTTGTACCATCAGTCACAAAACGCATTCATGAGAAGTACAACATCTATTTAGTCTGCATACCAAAGTCAGCTGCACCTCTATTACTGGGCCTTTTTTGCAACAAAAAAAAAGGCTGAAGCTGTGGAGGAATGACATCATGGGGATCGTGGAGTAGCACCAGACCCGTCTTAATAATATTGACGACCTTAGATAAAATATGAAATATGAACCTTTTATTTATATCATAAAAATATAACAAAATTTTAAACATTAATGATTATGCGCGGATCGTATTCGTATATATTTTTAGTATCACTATTCATTCGTGCAAGTTTTGAGCATGGCGTTTTAGATATATTTTTATTTCAAGATCAATTTCAAGCATGCGATTTATATTTCTACATTTTATTACCTAAGTTAGAAACTCCAAAGCTCTCATAATTAATAACTCCATACACAAACCAAAAAATCTCAATGACAAACACTTTCTCGTCATGAATATTAACTACAAGTTCACACTACAAACAAAATATTGATACATGTTTTGGACTTTTACATTGGACGATAGTTTTTCTCATGTTTGATAGATTCATTATGGAGAAGCAACTCATGAGGCATTGGAAACCATCTGGAGAAGAACTTGTGTGCCTTTTCTTTTCTGCAAAACCGCAATTAAAGAATCAATCAACATATTTAAGCTTATAAGAGAAAGATTGATTATACGTTATTTTGTTCATATTCAATTACACATATATAAGATAATATTGTATTTTGCACATAACCCATTTTGACAAAATCTCAATCTTTCTCTTAAAAAGTAAAATCTAAAAAACTTCGAGAACATAGTTTACAACAAAACTAAACACGATGTGATCATTTTTGTAAAAAGGTTTGAAGACCGGAGTATTTTTAGACCGCTATAAATAGAAAAAAAGGATTTGAATTAACATACTCAATCGTCTCTCTTTCAAGTCGTAATCGTCTTTCCTATTGTTTATTAAAATAATAATCAATTCATATATATTCAAAGAACAAAATCTATTCAAAATCTTGCTATAACTTTCATTATAATTTGTTATATTTTATTTGAATATATATCAAAACAAAAGTTGAAAAATATTTTACTAATTTTATAAAAAGTTATACACAAGAAAACTATATATTTTTTAAGAGTTCGTAGACTAACCACAAAAATTAGAGTCATTTAACGGTGCAAATTAGAGTAATATTTTCAAGATTATAAATTTTTGTGGGTTAGCCTGAATAATTTTTTAGTTCAGTGCAAAACGGGTTAAATAGATAAATTATTATAAATTGATACTTTATCTATAATCATTAGTAAGCCATATTGCAAAATTTAGATAAAACCAATTTTATTAAATTTCAAAATATTTTTTTTTAAAAAAATACCCTGCGCTATAATTAGCGGGGGTTAAATCATAGTATTATTTAAGAATATATTTTTATAAATGAACTTTGTTTTGTAAATTATTACATAAAATGTCATTATAATTAACAAAGAATAATTAAAATAGGAAATGATATAATAGTTTTTAAAAATTATTGATTAGAATATGAAAAGTATATATTTTGCATTAAAGAGGTTATTTGTTATTTAATTTCTTAATTATTTTTAATATTATATATTTTAAAATAATAATCAATTCATATATATTAAAAAAAAATCTATTCAAAATCTTGCTATATTTTTCACTATAATTTATTATATTTTATTTGAATATATATCAAAACAAAAAAATTAAAAAATATTTTACTAATTTTAGAAAAAGTTAGACACAAGAAAATTATTTTTCTTAAAGAGTTCGTAGAATAACCACAAAAACTAGACTCATTTAACGGTACATATTAGAGTTATGTTTTTAAGATTATAAATTTTTGCGGGTTAGCCAGAATAATATTTTAGCTCACTGCAAAATGAGTTAAATAGATAAATTATTACAAATTGACAGTTTTATCTATAATCATTAGTTAGTCATATTGTAAAATTCAGATAAAAGCAATTTTCTTAAATTTTTTTTAAAAAAAATTACTCCGCTCTATAATTAGCGCAGGTTAAATCCTAGTATTGTTGATCAAAAAAACCACCCAAAAAAATACGACATGAAACATATGTTTTTTTTTTTTGCTAAGCACATGAAACATATTTTTATGTCGTAAACTCGTAATCCCATCCAAACACAAATTTCATGCTAGATATATATGTGGTTAGAATTAAGCATTATGTGCATTGGAGCTTGTGTTCCACATGTTTGTGGGTGTGGTGGATCTTATCCACGCAAGTGCAAGTGCAAGTGCAGGGTTTGCTAGGTTTTTTATACGACCGCTTTATACATATAGGCAGAAGGTGCAACATGGTTTGCAATACCCGATCCAGTTTGATATCTCTAACAATTGCGGTAAGTAACAGATTTTTTTAACTTCTGAAAATACCACATTTAAAGGAAAGCTGGAAACCACCACATTTATGGACTTTTGAGCCATATAACTAGTTGATAATCTTATATACTATAAGTTTTTTTTTATCTATATAAAATGTATTTACTCTAAATTACTGTTTTCTTATAAAATTATGAATATATCTCTATTAAGAAACAAAAAATCGAACTCCATGTGCAAGTGCATTGGGCTGGTCGATTCCTTCTCGAGATTTACACTAAATTAAAGGACAATCTTGGAGTCAAGGGCTATCTTCTTCTTCCAAATAAATACTAATATTTAGTTTATTCATCTTATTGCTTGTAACTTGTACGATATTTGTTAAATATTATCTTTAGACAGTGTTTTTTTGTTTGGGTTATCTCTAGACGGATTCAGTCATTCAGACCTACAAAAAAACAATGGGTCTAATGATAATAATGAAAGTAGCTTCTGAGTTTCAATATATGAATGGTGTAATCTCATCAAGAAAGCAATATACGTTAACGAATATTCGAAACAATCGATAGCGATTACATAAGGAACATTTTCTTGTATTAAACGTTAGGGCACGATATATGATAAGCGATCGACTCCAAACGAAAAAAAATAACAAACAGATCTATATAATATATTATATGATAGATGGAGGAAAACAAAAAGGTTTGATCAAGAGATACCAAAAAATCGCTTACAAGCCTTAAGAAATGCTTTTTTCTTGATGTTGTTGCTCTTCTTCTTCTTCTTCTGCACCTTCTCTTTATCATCTTCTTCGTCTTCATCTTCGTCATGGAAAGGAAGAGGCCACGTGGCAGAGCTCTGGTCATAGATTCTACAGTAGCGTTCAGAGACAGACGAAGATCTTCTCATAGACATAGCAGTCTTTGAGGGAACCGGTTGCCCTGATGCAGACACTGACCGATTCCTGCTCAGCCTCGCTTTCATTTCAATCGGTTCCGGATCGAGCTTCTGGGTCTGGGGCTCGATCGGGTCGGGTTTCTCGTCTGTTGAATCCATTTTGGAATAGCCACTCATGATGTGTTCTCTATTTCTTCTTGTTCTGTTTTATGATAATGATTAATGGACTGGTTGTATATATGCCATTTATAAATGTGTCAGAGGTTCATGAATTACCATGAGATCCGAACAAATATTACAGCTGGTGGAGATTGTAATTAACGTTTTTAACACTGGACATGTGCAGTTGTCTGGCAAATGTTTGGCATTACATAAATATAGCATTCATATTTGGTGTATCAAATAATATGTTAATAAGAGTAAATTATTGGGAGACAAAAAAGACTGTTAAACGATTTATTTTGTTGGGCTGTGTGAATTTATATTGTACACCCTTTGGAGTTTTTACGTTTGTTACTGTTTTTTTCTCTCATTCAAATCCTCTTTTTTTCTTATCAACTCTTATTCAAATCCTAACTCGCGATTATACAATAGGTTACAGTAATTATTGTTTTCATGCTATGGTTCTAATGGAAAAGAAGACACGCTTGGTCACATGGACACATTTTAAACAAAATTTGAGATTGAAATTAAAAAAGAACCGAATCGGTTGGTGCTAAACCGACTTCTTCTCCAGAGCAGTTCTTAATTTTCCACTAGCCCTAGATCAAATTAGCATACCAGTTTAGAAAGTCAACAAAGTTGACGGTCGAATTAGATGGATCCGAGACTTGAATTCCAAATATATATATATATATTTAAAGTCACGTCGTTATTTTTTTACAGAAAATGTGAAAAAATTATTTTTTTGACGGTGCTCGAGAACTAATTTGATGGTTTGAATCGAAAATTTCTTTAGTTTAATGGTTTAAAGAAAAAAGTTCCAAATTTAAAGTGTTAATGAGTAACATTTTAAGATTAAAAATGCGATTTTCTCCCGATATAAACTCACACAGGCCCAAAATATAAATCTTTACCAGTCTTTTAGGCCTATATATGGTTCCAGATTATCAATTAGAGGTCAAAGAAGTTGACCGATTGGTTTAGTGGAATCTGATGAGACTTCTTTGAACCGGTTCACCTAGGTTTTGATTTCAAAATCACAAACTGAGTTACAGTCTCGACGACGGAGGAGAGCCGGGTCATTTTGGTGACGGAGAACAAAAGAAACCGCAGGTCTTAAACCCTAAACCCGAAAACAACCACTCGGAAACTTCAGAAGATGGATGACACTGAGCTTCTCAGTAGCAGCGAGCAGAAGAAGGACGACGCTTCAACCGTAATTCCTGCCGCTGCCCAAGCTGTTCCCCTCTCGTCGGATGATTCCGACGAGTCTGATTCCGACTCGGAGGATGAGGTCGAGTTGAATCATCAGACTGAAACCCTGGAGTCGGAGCTCTCCGCCAATCCTTACAACTACGATGCTTATGTCCAAGTAACAATCACCCTCTACCTTCCCTTTTGGCATAAAATTGTCTTCATTGAAGATTTCTCAGGGATAAAATAAAATGAACTTTGAGTTGTGCGTTTTCTTCTCTCATGTTGGAGATGGATGGTTACATACTTTCTAACCGTTTTGCTTTCTTATTTCAGTATATAAAGCTTCTCAGGAAAACAGCGAACCTTGAAAAGCTAAGACAAGCAAGGGAAGCTATGAGTGCCATATTTCCATTGAGTCCTTCTTTGTGGCTAGAATGGGCAAGGGATGAAGCATCTCTAGCCTCTAGGTAATTCAATATTTGCGTTTCTTAGGCTCTTCAATAATCTATTGCTCATGCTTCCGTTTTTATCCTAGGCTTCACTTGCTTTCCTTTGATCATTATTTCTTACGGTTCAAGCATGCAATGTATAACACACCTTCTGAAAGCTTTGTTATATTTTTCTCTCTTCTGCAGTGATAATGTGCCTGAAATTGTGAAGCTTTACGAACGGGGACTTTCTGATTATCAGGTATGTAAACAAATAAAGGCTTTTGTAGTCATATATAATATTACCATATGGTTGGAATGGTCTATTGTTCGACTGGTAATTCATTCCACATTGAATTAATAATCTACCTTTTAGGCTCTATGATCTATTGTTCGACTGGTAATTCATTCCACATTGAATTAATAAGCTAATATCTGTGCTTTTATGCAGTCTGTATCTCTTTGGTGTGACTACCTGAACTTTTTGCTAGAATCCGATCCATCAGTACGTGGATATACACCTGATGGTATTTCAACAATGAGGAGTCTTTTTGAACGTGCTATTCCGGCTGCGGGCTTCCATGTTACTGAAGGCAATAAAATATGGGAAGGATACAGAGAATTTGAGCAAGGCATCTTAGCCACTATTGACAAGGCTGACGTTGAGGTTGGATCAATTTTCTTGATTTTGTTCATCTACATTTCGTTCACTTTAGTCTAGCAGCATGTTAGCAAGGTTTCTGTCCTAGGATGATTCCTGTATGAACTGAGAATAGACGCGGTAGATCAAATTGGTGTTTTGTTTTCAGTGGGAAGAAATAACTTCTTGTAATAAACGAGAGCTAATGGTGGCTATGGAAATATCTTTTGATCTTTAGGTTCCAAGTAGAACTAAAATGTGCTAGGTTGGATAGAGGGTGCTTGCAGCACCTTGGTGCTGTAAAAACATTGGTGATATTTGTTGGATAAGGTGCTGCAAAAACATTGGTGATATTTGTTGGATTTTGGGCACACTGTTTTCTGAACAACCAACCACCTTTGTAATATGATTATAAGTTGTATATGTGAATCGCTTTATTTCCTAAGTTACATCGGTTTATAGTTCTTTGGGCATCATGGACTTAGTAAGGACTTGTTTTATTTTTTCAGGAGAGAAATAAGCAGATACAAAGGATTCGAAGCATATTTCACCGTCACCTGTCTGTTCCGCTGGAAAACTTGAGCTCCACCCTTATTGCTTACAAGACTTGGGAGTCAGAACAGGGCATTGAACTTGATATTGGATCTGATGATTTGAGTAAGGTTTCTCCTCAGGTTGCTGTTGCAAACAAGAAGGCACAACAGATGTATAGTGAACGTGCCCATCTTGAAGGAAACATATCTAAGAAAGATTTATCTGACACGGAAAAGTTTCAGCAATTCATGGTGTGTATGGCTTATCATGCAGTTGATATTTGTCTAAATGTTGTGTGGAAGTTGGATTGTAATATGCCTACCATTTGTGATCATATTGCGTGAAGGATTTGAATCTGCAGACTTATCTCTTTGGAAACGTGATGATTGTATTTTTTTTTTTTTTTTGTAGAATTACATAAAGTTTGAGCAGACGTCTGGAGATCCTACCCGAGTCCAAGCTATATATGAACGTGCTGTGGCTGAATACCCGGTTTCAAGTGACTTGTGGATAGACTACACCTGCTATCTTGATAAAACTTTGAAGGTTATTCCTCTCTTAATAAAGCTTCTTGACGAACTTGTTATAGATTCTTTGTGGCGTTTTTATCTGTCTATCACTTCTTCTTCTAAGGTTTTTTTTTGTATAAACAATTTGTGCTATGGACTTCCTGCTTCAGGTTGGAAAAGCTATAACGCATGCCTATTCTAGGGCGACTAGAAGTTGTCCTTGGACTGGAGATCTTTGGACACGTTATTTGCTTGCTTTAGAGCGTGGTTCTGCATCCGAAGAAGAGATTTATGCTGTAAGTCTCAATTGTTTAAATTGAAAACCAAAAGAATAATATTGTAGGAAAGGATACTTGCCCTAATATAGATTTATCTCTGTTATCTTCCCCTGACCATATCTCATGCGTTATGCTATGAGATTTTCAGAAAGTTATACTGAGAAATATCCCATCATTCAAATTGTTGCAAACAGGTCTTTGAGAAGTCATTGCAGTGCACATTTTCCTCCTTTGAGGAGGTACAACTTTTGCTTCCATGATATTCTTATCCAATTTCTAGCATGTATCCATTCACTCTATCTATGTATTTCTTACAAATTGTTCCTCATCAGTACCTGGAATTATACCTCACTCGAGCAGATGGCCTGAGAAGGAGAATGTTATCAACTAAGATGGTAGAGACTTTGGATTATTCCCTGATAAGAGAAACTTTTCAGGTTTGTCTGCTGCTTTTACCATCAATAGTATCCTCAAATTCGTGTTCCCATCTTTCAAGATTTTTGTATGTTCGTAACTCTTTTAGTTAATTGCATTCTTTTCTTAGCTTTCTATTTGAGAGGCTATCTAGAGTTACCTTTTTTTTTTTTGTAAAAATAGTTTTGTTCTGTTTAGCTTTTCTCCTGATTTGGACCTCTTCTGCATCACTTGAATTAACTCAATGTTTCTTTCCTGTCAGCAAGCATCAGATTACCTAACGCCTCACATGCAAAATACAGACAGTTTGCTGCGTTTGCATGCTTATTGGGCTAACTTGGAACTGAATATTGGAAAAGATCTAGCTGGAGCACGAGGTGTTTGGGATAGTTTTCTGAAGAAGAGGTTTTGCAAGCTATATCCTTTATATATGATTTATTACAGATTTAAATTTAAAATAATCCAGGCAAATTACAACATTTTGTCAGAATAAGGCAATCTGGTTCATTATAATTTATCTTACTTGCTTCTCTCCAGTGGTGGGATGCTAGTAGCCTGGCATGCATACATTGATATGGAAGTGCATTTGGGGCATATAAAGGAAGCTAGGTCTATTTACAGGAGGTGCTATACAAGAAAGTTTGATGGGACTGGCTCAGAAGTATGCACTCTATCCCCTCTTGTTTTATGTGTTACTCGTACTATTGTTTTGTTTATCAAAGTAGCGATATTTGGCTCTGAAAACACATTCTTTAGCTTCACATGCAACTGAAACGGCAGAGTCTATTATTAATAGAGAGCAGAGAAACCATGTATAAATGTGGCAACTGCAACACAAGCACTCGGCTTCTGTTAGTCAATGTTTATCTTCTATTTCCTAATGCTGATTCTATGAAGAATATCTATCTTGAATGTATGATAGATCTTCGTATGAGATATGCCTTTGGTCAAATGAATTTTTATGTAAGATTGTCAATCTATCATGTTTTTTTTAATCATTTGGTTTAGGTATTTTCTCTGGAAGATAAAGTTTGTATCATAAATCAAGCTATTTTTCATATAGTTCAACTGGTTCAGTTATCTCTTCTTTTCTCTTGTTGAGTTTTTTTCTCTTTTTGATGGAAGAGGAAGATTTGTAATTGACGCTTCATGTGACACATTCTTGAAATATGAGTGCACTGTATGCCTAAGTTGTCATGTTTAATTTCTATAGCCTATATTCATTTCCTAAGAAGGACAACCTTCCAGGATATATGCCATGGATGGTTGCGCTTTGAAAGGGAGCATGGAGCTTTGGAAGATTTTGACCATGCTGTTCAAAAGGTATTATTGTTTACTGTCATTCGGCATTTCTAGAAAATGGTGAATATTGATATAATTTTGCTGGTTTTGGATTTTGTGCTAACTGTGATGTGATAAATACATCAAAATCAATCTGTTCAACGAAGATTAGATTCATGTTTATGACACTTCTCTTGGCTTCCTACATTCAGTTTACCTATATTTGACCCTGATGTTCTGATTTAAAAGCAATGCATTTCGTGCTAAAAAAACATGTAGAATAATTGTGGAAGCTGTAAATTATACGATTTGCTTAATTTTGTTCCTTAGGTTACACCACGCCTGGAAGAGCTACAATTAATTAGGTTACAACAGGAGTCTATAGCAGTCAGACCGCCAGCCGGCCTGAAAGAGCATGACCCACAAAAGAGTACACGCGAAAAGAGAAAAGCAGGACCAAATGTAGAAGAAGAGTCTTTGGCTAAGCGGCAGAAGAGTAAGGGTCAAAAAATGAATGAAGTGAACGCTGAAGCTAAAAGTGCAACTGTACCAAACAAAAAAAACATTAAAGCAGAGACTGGAAAAGCAGCTGATTCTAATAAAGAAGAGACAGAAGACGCCAAACCAGTGAAGCCGAAATTTTATACAGACGAGTGTACAGCTTTTCTTTCAAATCTCAGTGTCAAGGTAAGTATATGGGCTTCATGTCAAAGCTACGAAGACTACCTTTTGAAATAAAATGTGGGAATTTCTGATACAAGCTTATATTGTTGTTGGCAGGCACAAGAGGAAGATATACGGAAGTTCTTTAGCGATGATGGTGGTGTTGTTTCCATTCGCATTCTCCATGAAAAAAACACTGGAAAACCAAGGGTCTGTCTCTCACACACACCTTCATGCATGTGATGTCATTATTTACTGTTACTGTTAATGAACCGGAAAATTTCCTAGTTTCCGTGTGATCATGTTTAGATGAAATCCTGTTGGAACTAAAGGGGAGAGAGTTTTGTGATAGATAAAAAGCAAGTAGATCTTTCCATCTGAACTTATTGGTGGGAACTGTTTACCATAGATAACAATTAAATGCATACTGCCAAGTGCCAATGACTACAATGACTAGCTGCTACTAGTTTCTGTTTTAGTGAATCATGCCAATATGGGGAATTAATATGCTCGATGCTCTTGTGTCTCGCAGGGACTGGCATATGTTGACTTTGAGGATGATGAGCACCTTGCAGCAGCTATAGCAAAGAACAGAAAGATGTTTCTTGGTAAGAAGATCAGTATAGCACGGTCAAATCCAAAGAAGGGTAAAAAGGAATTCACTCAGCGTGGAAATGGTGAGAACCTATCTCTCATTCTATTTCTCCTCATAACGTAGCAGCCATATATGTATTGAATTCGTTGCTACGTCTGGTGCAAAGAATTTTGACCTGGTATGATTGCTTCCATAGATGGTTCTGGGAATTCAAAGGAAACATCCCAGATTTCTGAGAAGGCGAAAGCACCTGTTGGTGGAGAAACTGAGGGTGAAAGGCGAGGAAATGAAGTCGAACTGAGGGGTAAGAACACGTTCGCTGTCCCAAGAAATGTTAAAGCACTCGGCTTCACCACACCCAAACCCATCGCAGATGAGACACCAAAATCAAATGACGAGTTTAGGAATATGTTCCTTAAAAAATGAGGCTTTCGCTTGGTCCTTCCGCTGGATACTACTTTTCTTGTTCTACTTTCTAACACACTCCAAAGCAATCTTATGTTGTAGACCGATATTTCCGCATCTGCTACTCTTTTTTTTATCCAAGATAACTAGACAATCTTCAATAACTAAACATGTATGTTCTAAGGAACCTTTACATGAAAGAATTCACTTCTATACTTGGAATCAAGAAGACCGTATACCATTTTTTTTTGTATTGACATAACTTGCATCTAGAAAAGTGATGTCATGTCATTGGTGGCAGAGCCTGTGGGGCCTCTGCAAGATTGTGCTAATTAAACGGTCACAAAGTTTGAATATCCCAAAAGGCTAAAAGATGACGCTTCCTTTTGACTTTTTGTTCTTTAACGGTTACAAACTAGTCACCTTTTGATACAAAAGGTAGTGACCATTTTCTTTAAGCGCTTAAGCAGTAACCCAATGAGGGTTATGAAAGCAATGAAGAAGCTCAAGTTCTGGTCAAGAAAGAAGAGGAAACGTAAGCAAGCTTGCCCATCTCAGGCTCACCAATGCTCTTGTGAGTACTCCTCCGTGGTGTCAGCGGTTGAGCCCGCGGCAGCAGCGGTGGCGGTGGAGCCCACAGCGCCTCCTCTGCCGTTTTGGTTCGATGAAATTCAGAGTATTAGTGCGCCAGATACATCTTCATGTCCTTGGAATACTCAGTTGCCTCACAATCAAGAAGAAATCATTGTCGAGACAAGCCCGTTGTCTCAAGTGTCTGATGATCGTCGCATCTATCGGTCTTATCAGCAGTACATGGTGCCGAATCCAAGTTATGGTGTCCCCATTGTAGATGCAGCTCCAGCCAAGAGATCAGTGGGAATGTTCGGTTGTGTAATCGAGTTAAGTTTTAATGTAGTTCGTTGTTTCTTCCCATGTTTTTGTAATTGAGAAACCGATTTGCGAGCGAAATTTATCATCTTTAACATGTTACATGTATGTTTGCATTTTCTCATTACATGTTACATGTATGTTAGCAAAAAAAAAAAATGTTTGCATTTTCTCATTACATCACTAAAGTTTATTATTCTCTCCATATCATTTTAAATGATGTTTTAGCCAATTTATGTTTTAAATGATGTTTTGTATTTCCAATG
Source organism: Eutrema yunnanense (assembly GCA_002933935.1). Lineage (NCBI taxonomy): Eukaryota > Viridiplantae > Streptophyta > Magnoliopsida > Brassicales > Brassicaceae > Eutrema > Eutrema yunnanense. The sequence continues at coordinate 30,619 of PKML01003472.1, forward strand.
TAAAAGTTTAGAGTAGTAATTTATTTTTCTCATTTAGCCCTACAAATCATTAACATTATTTAAAACTAAAATTAATTAATATCATTTAAACCATTAATGTAATTTTGCAAGCTCTATTTATAAATGGTGCAATGAACAAAAACATATTTTATTTTATTACGGAAAGAGTATCAGTATCAATTATGAACGACATTGAGTTGTTCAGAACCAAAAAAAGTGCTAGAGACACTTTAAAGAACAATAAAGGTCGGCCACAAATTGGAGCATGTAACTAGCATTTAAATTTACTACTTAAATAGACAATTTGCTTCGTGATTACAAACCTGATTGGAAAAATCTCCGATTCCGATTACAATATTTGACGATGTTCAAGAACCGTCATAATAAGATACATTCCACAATATATATACAATATCTGTCTGGTAAAGTTGAAGCTTCATTGATAAAGACGTCTGAAATCGGTTTACTTCTATATAAATGTTAGGAGCCAAATATTATGAAGATGGTATGCAATATTGGTTTGCATCAAGACCTACAGTTTGAAGTGGAAAGCTTTCAAAGATCTCATAATTTATTTTGTTTATTGAAGTAGTTTTTTACTTTAAACGCTCGTATCAGTGATATAGAAAACGTTATGTTTTCCGGATTTGAATATAATTTAACATCTATCCAAAAAAAAGTTGAGTCAACAACTCAAACGCAAAATCCTTCAATCAAAATATATACAAATCCAAAAATATATTTTCGTACGATGAAAGAAAAAAAAACAAACGACCATAAATATTGATATAAATGAAGAGCAAAGACATTCCGTATAAATGAAGAGCAAACAAAAACAAAATCATATAATCATACGCACGACCGAATCTGACGTGGCAAAATATTGAATAAAGCTCTTAAAAGAAAGCTTCTCTCACCTTCTTTACTTACACTTTCACTTTCCACATCACACCCTAAAGCCGTACACTCAACCTCTTCGCTTCGTCTTCTCCACTCACTCTGAAACAAACAAAAAAAAAGAGAATTTCGGCAGATCTGATCAGTATGTACGGACGTGACCCATGGGGTGGTCCCTTGGAAATCAATGCGGCGGACTCAGTCACCGACGGCGATCGCAGTCCAAATCTTCAAGAACTCGACCGTGCGGCTCTTTCGCGGCCACTCGACGCGACGCAGCAGAGCTGGCTACTCGGACCAACCGAGCCGAAGAAGAAAAAGTACGTCGATCTCGGATGTCTTCTTGTCAGCCGAAAAATCTTTCTCTGGACTCTTGGAACCGTTTTGTTAACCGGCGTTCTCGCCGGATCCATTACCAAGATCGTCAAATCCGTGCCACGCCACAACCACAAGCTACCACAAACCGACAATTTCACAGTCGCTCTCCAAAAGGCTCTCTGCTTCTTCAATGCTCAGAAATGTAAGCCTCGATTAGTCTACAATATCGATCATGGAAGAGATGTTTCCTTATCAACATTTTGATTTTGCTGATGATACATTCACTTTAGTTTATAGTCTTTGTTTTGCTTTCCCTTCAATTTACAGAACCACAAAACTTGAAGCAGGATTTGTCATGTCTCAGACTGATTTTCTTATGTTGCTTGCAGCTGGGAAACTACCAGAGGACAATAACGTCCCATGGAGAGGTAACTCTTGCCTGCAAGATGGGAAAGGCGATCCAGGACAAGTCTACAAAGATTTGGTCGGAGGATACTATGATGCTGGAGATGCTGTCAAATTCAGCTTCCCAATGTCTTATGCTATGACCGTCTTGAGCTGGAGTGTGATTGAATACAGTGCAAAATACAAAGCTGCAGGCGAGCTCGACCACGTTATGGAACTAATCAAATGGGGAACTGATTACCTTCTCAAGACTTTCAACAGCAGTTCTGATACAATCTATGCAATGGTGGAACAGGTAAAAAAATACATGTTTTTGTAGGCCACTGGGAAATCATATTTATGTGTTCACTTATAAACGTTTGCTTCTTTTTTTGAACAGGTCGGATCTGGGGATACCAGTAGAGGAAGTGTAGTGCATAATGACCATTACTGCTGGATGCGTCCTGAAGACATTGATTATAAAAGGACTGCAACTCAATGTTACGGTACCTGCTCGTATCTTGCTGCAGAGATGGCAGCTGCTCTGGCTTCTGCATCCATTGTATTCAAGGACAACAGGGTCTATTCGCAAAAGCTTGTTCACGGTGCTAAGACGCTCTATAAGTTTGCAGACTCTACTAAAGATAGTCACAATAAACGTCATAAAGAGTCTAGCGAATTCTACAAGTCAAGCATGTCTGGGGATGAGCTTCTATGGGGTGGGGCTTGGTTGTATTATGCTACTGGAAATGTAACATATCTTGATCACGTTACCACTCACGCTATGGCCCAGGATGCTGGTGCCTTCGGGAATAGCTCTTACTATGGCGTATTTAGCTGGGACAACAAGCTTCCAGGGGCTCAGGTTAGTTCTGTTTTTTGGGATTCTGTAGTTATGCTATTTTAGCTGACTCTTAAACCAACTGATGCGCTAACTTTCTGGATTTATATGTTTTTTTTAGTTGCTGTTGACCCGGATGAGGCTGTTTCTGAGCCCTGGATATCCATACGAAGACATTTTGAGCATCTTCCATAACCAAACGGGCAGAGTTATGTGCTCATACTTACCTTATTTCCACAAATTTAGCAGAACCAAGGGTGAGTTGTCTATGATTTTCACCTTAAATTCTTATTTTTTGGACCTGTTCTGGTTTTGGAAGTGTGAAGAGTTAGTATAACCTTGCTACCACCTCTACAGGAGGTTTGATCGAGTTGAACCATGGAGATCCACAGCCTCTCCAATATGCTGCAAACGCGGCTTTCTTAGCGGCGCTATTTAGCGATTATCTAGATGCTGCTGATACTCCTGGGTGGTACTGTGGCCCTAATTTCTATTCTACCGATGTCTTACGCGAGTTTTCCAGATCGCAGGTATGCGTCCTTCACAAATGAAGGAAAGAAACAAAAGAAGATTAAATGACCTTGTCTGATCAAATGTTGTGTTTACTTTTTTTGGCAGATTGATTACATACTCGGTAAAAACCCTCGGAAGATGAGTTATGTTGTGGGGTTTGGGCAACGTTACCCGAAACATGTACATCACAGGGGAGCTTCAATACCGAAGAGTGTAAAGAAAGAAAGCTGCAAAGGAGGATGGAAATGGAGAGACAGCAAACAGGAAAACCCAAACAGGATTGTAGGAGCAATGGTTGCTGGACCTAACAAGCATGATGGATTCAACGACATTCGTGCGAACTACAATTACACAGAGCCGACTTTAGCAGGCAATGCGGGTCTGGTCGCTGCTCTGGTGGCATTATCAGGAGAAAAAACGTTTGGAGCTATTGACAAAAACACTATATTCTCTGCCGTACCTCCTTTGAACCCTCCCTCACCGCCGCCTCCAGCACCTTGGATACCCTAAAAAAAAAACTATAACTAACACTATTGAGTGTGTAATAAGTCATCTATTTTTGCCTAAATAAACACAAATAACAAGTATTTTTAAGTGCTTAAAAGTCTTATTTGGCTTATTACATACAATGTTGTCTGAGAAACCAAACATCCTTCTCTGGGTTTAGCGAGGTATACAGTGTATATGCATATGATATATAGCCTATATTCGTTGTTTCCGAATTTGTAAGTAGTTGCGTGAGTCAGAAGAAAAGGTTTTGTGCTTTTTACTGGAGAAGGTTACCTACACATTGCTCCTTCTCTCTATTCTTTACCCTCAACTACTTCCCTTTCTTATTCTCTGCTTTAAATAATAATAATAATGATAAGAGTTGTCTCCATCTTGAGGTCCAGAAATGGCAGAAGAGAGGTCAGGGTCTCTTGAATATACACCCACATGGGTCGTTGCGTTTATCTGTTTCATCATCGTTCTCTTATCTCTTCTCGCCGAACGTGGTCTTCATCATCTTGGAAAGGTATATCACTGTCTCTGTCTGTAGAAACATTGAGTTCTTAAAGTCAATTCTAAGCTCTCGTCTTCCAACAATTCTCCATTCTTTGTGTCCCAGTGTCTGAAGCGTAGGCGACAAGATGCCTTGTTCGAGGCCTTGCAGAAACTTAAAGAAGGTTTCTTCTTTCTTCAACTTCCTCTGCATTTTCAAACATGAATCGGTTGATTAATCATACCTGACCTGACCAAATTGATGTCTTCACGCAGAACTGATGCTCCTTGGATTTATTTCCCTAATGTTAACGGTATCTCAAGCCGCAATTAGGCATATATGTGTCCCACGAGCTCTTGTAAGCAACATGTTCCCATGTAAGAAGCCATTGGAGAAACATCATGCTCCAGAATCATCTCATTCGCTCGTCAATGTCGTCATCAATGCACGACATCTCCTTTCAACAGGAGAAAGTCCAGACAATTGTGCTGCCAAGGCAATTTTGTTTTCTTTCATTTCCTTAACAATCCTATCTTACGTACTGGATCCATTTCTATTAACCATATCTTGCTTTTCCATCAACATGGTTGCAGGGGAAAGTTCCGTTAGTATCCGTGGAAGCGTTGCATCAACTCCATATCTTCATCTTCGTGCTAGCGGTTTTTCACGTCATTTTCTGCGCCACAACCATGGTTCTTGGAGGAGCCAGGGTAATATAGCTTTTTGAACAAGCAAAAAAAAAGCCTAAACAAACTTGGAACCTTTTTTATTCAAAATCTATCTTTTTTCTTGCCTCTGATTAGTTCATTGATTTGAAATTACATCTAGATACAACAATGGAAGCATTGGGAGGATAGGTTCAAGAAACATCCCTCTCAAAAAGGTGAGATTCTTGTTCAGGGGAATTGACAATTGCTGTGATTTTTCTCCTTGATCACACACAAAGTAAATACGAAATTTTTTTATAGGCGCAATTAAGCGTGGTCATGCTCATGCTCACGCTCATGCCCTTCACGAGTTATTTAATGAAAATCACGAGTTCTTCGAGAAGCATGCTGGAGGATTCTGGAGAAGATCTGTTGTCATCAGCTGGCTGGTGAGTTATGGTTACTAATGCCAAAAGTGTTACACATGAATCGGAATTTTGGTCCTCCAATTAAGATCTTATCTGATTTCTGATGAGATTAGCCAATGTGTACTGTTGGTGCAGAGATCATTCTTCAAGCAGTTCTATGGTTCTGTCACCAAATCAGAATATATAGCTCTGCGACAAGCGTTCATCATGGTCTTACTTTACTCTCTTTTTTCCAGCATGTTGTTTCAGTTTTACTAATTCTTTTATGTAACAGTAAAAATCTATATTCCTTCAGACTCATTGCCGCACAAACCCATCATTTGATTTTCACAAGTATATGCTAAGAACATTGGAAATAGATTTCAAGAAAGTTGTGAGCATAAGGTAAATTAATCATAATTGTTTGTTAAGATAAACACACCAATGGCTTGATGAGTTTTGCCTGACATCTTTAATTTTGTTGATGTGATCATGTAAATAAAAAAAGCTGGTATCTCTGGCTCTTTGTCGTCGTCTTTTTGCTGCTGAATGTAGGAGGATGGAATACCTATTTCTGGTTGTCTTTCTTGCCTTTGATTGTAAGTTCTTTTAATCATTTCTATACAAATTGAACTCTTTTTACTTTTTTTTTTGAATGGTGGTTACTTACAATGGTGTTTAAAAAATGCAGCTGTTACTAATGGTGGGTGCCAAATTGGAAAATATAATAAGTAGCTTAGCTATGGATGTTTCAGAGAAGCGAAACCGCGAGGAAGGAGCAGTCATCACACCTTCTGATGAACTATTTTGGTTCCATAGGCCAGGGATTGTTCTCCAACTCATCCACTTCATTCTCTTTCAGAATTCATTTGAGATCGCTTTCTTCTTCTGGATTTTGGTAATTCCCTCTCTATAACCTCAGTTTCACTTTCTTTTTCTTCCACTATTTTTGTTTTTATCAAGTACGTATATATATACTGTTCGTTTGCATTTGCTTTTACATGTTATAATAAGTGTTTAGTTTTCAAATAAGACCACAACAATTTTTGTTTTAAACGTGAAATCATTCGTGACACAAAATAAACGCAAAATTGGAATGTGTGACAAGGAACAAAATTTCATGAAAAGCAAACACATATAAATTGGTACGTTTGAACAATCGCAATCTTATTTATGATTTCTCTATTATAGTTCACATACGGAATACATTCGTGTATCATGGAGAGACTAGGCTTCCTTATTCCACGACTCGTCATGGGGTAAATAATATGCACTCTTTAATAAGTCTAATTAAAAGACCTTCATAACTAATATTTGATAGACTCTTCTTTGTTCATACAGAGTGTTAGTCCAAGTGCTTTGCAGTTACAGCACATTACCGCTTTATGTCATTGTTACACAGGTAAGTGTATTATATATAACCACATGCCGCCTAGCTGTTTGATTGCATACACCAGGCATAACAAAATCTGAATCACTTGTTGTTTTTGTAAAACAAGATGGGTAGCAAATTCAAGAAAGGGATATTCGAAGATGTAGTACAGTCCACACTGGAAGTATGGTTGGAAGATACGAGGAACAGAGGCGAATCAACGAGCGAGACTCGCAGGATGGAGAAACAACCTACGATTCCTGAATCTTTTAGTGTCGAAGTCATAGAATGTGTAGACACTTAAGTATATATGTCTAATTAATAATCCAATAAGATCCGCCACGTTAATTTCTTATAAACATTCCCACTAGATCGTTGTTGCTACATTTAGAGCTCACATCAGAAGATTGTGTCCATCTTTTACATCGACACGCAAACTCAATCTACGTTTGGAATTTTTTTTTTTTTTTTTTCGGGTCNAAATTGTAAAGTACTAATTTTTTTAATATGTTTTTATAAAATGACTTTGCATGCAATAATTCCTTTAAAAAAAAAAAATCAGATTTGAATTATATATAGTGCAATTATCCTAAAAAGAAGAAACGAAAAGGACTTTCACATGATTCAACTTCCATCAGATCCACAACGTTCCTCTCTCGTCTTTATCTTTGCCCTCTCCAATTAAAAGCAAAAATAAAGCATTTCCAAATTTTAAAAGAATATAAAAAAGTGCAGTGCAGGCCCCACTGTGTCGTTGACTAATCTGGATTGTGGACAGACAGACATACAAGAGTAGTAGGGTCACTTCCTTGTCAAAATCCAACGGCTCAGATTTCACGCCGGCAACGACCAAATTTAAAGAGTTTTGTCAGGATGCGTCGTCTCGAGCACCAAAGCGTGGTTGTGCTCTCCTTCGTATGTCACGATAAGCATCATCGCATCGTCCAGTGCACGCTCCACGTGCTTACGCGCCGGACAACCTCTCACGCTGCTGCACTTGTAATATCCCCTGAGACCGAGTTTCCAGTTCGAGTTTAGTTTTAGTAATAATAACAACACGAGTCAACTCGGCTCGTATTTTAAAAAAAAATGGATTAGAAAAGAAACAACAAGTCAAAAAGAGCGTGAACCCACTTACTACTAGACGACACGTTTGGTACAACCAATATAGAAGAAAAAAATATATAGTTTTTCTATCAGGTAAAATATTTGACAATACACAAGTTGCACAATTTTTCTAATCCTCTATGGATTATAGTGATGTATAGATTCATAAAAATTTTGGACTAACCGAGGATGAGGAGAGCCTTTGATGGGTTTTTGACCGTATTTTCTCCATGAATACTCGTCTGATGGAATATCAGCCATCTTGCTGCTTACCGCAGGAACTCTTATCACTCTTTTCACTCTTGATTTCCTGAAACAAAAAGGTTTCAATCTTAGCGAATCTTCTAGATTTGGCTCAGATCTAACAAAAACAAGAATAATCTGGGATCTTAAGTAAAAACCTTTTCTTGGTACAATGGCAACGGTTTGAAGAAGAAGAATTACACCTTTTCTTCAACGACACTGATGATAGTGGAGGCTTGCCCCTCGAACCCGAGACCTGAGATGATGGGTTTGTGAACTCGAATCCTGATGACATCTGATTACTGTCTGTGTCACATCTATGAGAAGACATGAACGAGTTCGGCGACGGCGCGAAGTTCATCGTTGATAACGGATGCTCTTGTGGTTTTCCGTTGGAGAGTATCGGAGCCGAAGAAGACGGACCATTTTTCGTATGACTGTTGTGCGATAAAGGAGGACGGCGATGAATCGGAGTCGGACAATAAACCCTAAACGCAGATCCACCGTACTGCTCTGTTTTCTGTCTGTTAATCACTGTGCTGGTTCCTGGCTTCTCCTCCTCCCCTCCTCTATCTTCTGTTTTCGCCGTCGTGGGAGCTCGCCTGAATCTAGCGTGTCCGGTTCTAGATCTACCGAGAAGAGATATCACCTTCTTGAAGCTGTTAACGGCGACGTCCGTCACCGCCGTTATCTCCGTCTGGTTATCATCCGTCGGTCGACTTTGACCGATAAGTTTAAGAAACTCCTCAACGCCGTGAATCCCTGCAGACGCCGCTTCTCTCAGGGCGGTGTCTTCCGTTTTAGCAGAAAAGCCGTCCCCTCCTTTGACTCTACCGCCACCACCGTAGCTGCTCATCATCAGCTCCACCGCCATATCTCACCAAACACCACTCTAATCCTCAAAAGGTTATAATTATATTTTTTTTAAACAGATTTTCCTGTAATCTTCTTCCCTCCTTTGCTCTGTTTAAAGATGGTGATGATGATGATGAGCACCGAGTGAAAAGGGGAACGAAAAAAAAGAGAAAAGAAACGAAAGGTCGAGTCAACTCAAGATAATGGCGTTTTCTCTCTCTTAAGGGGGATTGAAGATAGTGCATCAGTCAAATAGACTACCACTGATAAGGCTACACGTGTGATCATTTCTATACCATTTGACACTCTCAACGTCAATGATTTTATTATAATGGAGCTCAAAATGCATAGGGAGTATTAGTCAAATTTTTTGATTCGAAATATCTAGATATTCGATATATTTTGAGGCAAATTTAAACACTAGCATATCCCTACTATTCGTATAAAATAAAATAAACAGATTTTTTTTTTTTGTTTAAAGAAAATAATAAACCGATTTACTAACGTTCAGATATCATAAACCATATATAATTATTTAGCGAGAGGGATTTCAGAAATTCAATACAAAATTATATCTTTTATATGAGGAAAATTCTTTGGTGAAGTGTTTAAAAGTTTAAAAACTTCTATATTAAGTCTAAATTTTTATTTTTTAAAAAATGTGGGTTTTATAATTAATAGATGCAAAATTTATTGAAAGTTCCAAAATATTACAAATAAAGTATTTGTTGTGGATTCGAATGTTGTAAAAAACTATTTACCTTAAATATAATGTAAGTAAAACCGTTTATTATGGATTTATGCAAAAACAAAAAAAAAGTTGTATCTTAAAATCGTTATTTGTAGACATGTTCATTATAATCACATGTGATTTAAGTAGTAGTTGAATCCATCGTCATTTGTAATAAAACTATCAAAAATATCTGATGATGTAGTTAATATATATAAAATATATATATTATTGTTTTTTCCATTTAATTATATCAATTAAACTTATGAGTTTACAAAATCACAATGTAAAACATCAATAGTAAAACTTGGAACAAAGAAGTGAAAAACATAGAAGTGGTTTTCCGGAATATGGTTCTTACCTATTAAATTTGCTATCTTATTGAGATTCCGTTTGATACAACCAAATTATGTTTCGTCAAACCTTTCCTTCCAAACTCTTACTTTGCAAATCCAGTTATGAACACTGAAAACTCAACTTACGGCCATAAATCAGATCCACCAAACTATTATTATCCCTTTCAAAAATCATCTTCTTGTAACATTTACTCTAACAATGTTGCATATCATCTTCCTGTAACATTTACTCTAATAATATTGCATTGCAATGATCAGATATTGTATTAAACTTTCTGGAGTATTTGGGAGTACTCTCTACCTCTTGTTTGCCCCTGCCCCACATAACAGTTTAAAAAATTGTTATTTTGTTGGTTAAAAATATAAATTACATTTTCGTCCAAAACCATGGTTATTCTATGGCTGCGGAATGGGCTTGTCTAGGCCTCATTAAGTGTCTAATAGAGTCCAACAAAAAGAGAAAAAACGGCGCGCTGCATAGGGAGGAGAGGATAAGCGTAAACCGTAACAGCCAAGTCAGCATTGAAAGCGGTTAGGTGTTGAGAGATAGTCCTGTAATTGTCGGACCCGCTAATGTCGCATAAAGCCGTGAAGGCTCCACGAATATGCTTTCTTCTTCTCTCTCATTTATTCCTTCCTCTCTTCTTTCTTTCCCCTTTTTTCCATAATCTCATTACTCCTTTCCTTTTCCATCTTCTTCTCAGATCCTCTAGGTGTGATTCGATCATGGAGTTTTTCCTAGAGTTGCTTCTCACGGCGGTTGTTACCCTTTTGTTTTCTTTCCTTGTGGCCAAGCTCGCATCTTTGCCTATGGCGGGTAACGGCGGTGGCAGAGAAAACGATCCGACTTCCGATCAGGCGGAGAAGCATGAGATCGGTGTTGCTACGGAGGAGCTTCGTTTTGGTCTGAAACTGGATGCTCCAGTGGTACAGATGAGCTCGAGGAATTTCCGAGTTGTCGATGAACTCGAGGAATTGGTGGTTCCAACTTCGGAAGATGAGTCCTTGGCTGACCTCTCGCCGGAAAATGTGGTAGTCGAGGAGATGATAGTTCGTGGAGAAGACGAACGGAGAGACTCGGCCGAAGAAACAAGTGGAGAAATCGATGCTGAACGCGGAAAAGAGTTGATTGTTCGAACGGCGGAAGATGAATCCACCGCTTCTGCCTCGCCGGAAAACGTGATCGCGGAGGAGATTATGATTCGAGGACAAGAGGAGGGAAGCGAGTCGACAGAAGGAAGAAGTGTTTGCACAGAAAACGCAAAAAGTGGAGAATCTGAGGAGGTCAGGGTCCAAGAGAGTGATACGGTGGAGGAGAGTGAAGATAAGATGGAGCTTAATACTATAGGAGAAGGAGAGAATAAAGAGGAGTTGAGTATAGAAGAAGATGATGATTGGGAGGGAATTGAGAAGAGTGAACTGGAGAAAGCCTTTGCGGCTGCTGCAAAGTTCTTGGAAGAATCCGGAAAAGCTGAAGAAATTGGTGCGGAGGCGAAGATGGAGTTGTACGGCCTGCACAAGATCGCCACTGAAGGGCCATGCCGAGAGGCACAGCCAATGGCCGTCATGGTCTCTGCTCGTGCAAAATGGTACCATGTTTTCGATTCTTTTTCCTCTGCTTCTTATTTTCTTGGTAATTGATACTTGTGATGTGAACGTCTTGGAGGTAGAACTTCTTGAGTGTTGGACTGAAAATGGTTAGGCGGTCATTTGTAGCTCGGCATATCCACATTGTAGAGTTTTGCAAGTTGTATTATTGCTGATATGGGAGGGGACTCCTTATACTTGAAACTAGAAGGGACAGAATCAGCAATATTTTGGAATAAAAATAGCTTGGTTATAGCATGTTCAACAACTGCTATGTGCGAGTGACAAACAGTGCTTACCTTGTGCTAGGAATGCCTGGCTAAAACTTGGAAACATGACTCAAGAGGAGGCAATGGAGCAGTATCTTGTACTTGTTTCAAAGGAGATCCCTGGTTTGATGAATACTGGTCATAATGTGAGTTGTTAGACGTTGAGGAATTGAATATATCATCTGGATGTCTTTAATGGCTTTTGAGGTCTGAGAAACTTTGACTTATTCTATTTTTCTCTCTCACTCTTTCTACAGGTAATGAAGATGTCAGAAATTGAAACCTCTGTTGTCTTACCTCCTAGTTCAGGATCATTGGAAGATCCGACCACCTTAGGCACAACTGGTGTTGAATCCAGCAAAAATGGTAAAACTAATTCCTTATGAGTAAATGATGTCTTTGTGTCAGCGATTTCCAACACCTAATTGGAAATAGTTTCAGGTGAAAGCTGAATCAAGTATTTGAGCAGGCAATGCTTGAAGAAATAAATATCTTCGGGAAAACAAAGGCAAATCTATTCTTTTGCATAAAAATATGTTTCCTAAAGATAATCATAAATGCAGTAAATAGAGACCATTTGGTGCAAACTTGGGTTGTCTAGTGTCTACATTATTCGTTATTCACACACCCAATGGTTTAGGCTTTTCATCCAGTCTTTTGGGGTTGGAGAAGTTGCAGCAAACAAAAACACTTAAATATATATGCGTGCGTGTGGATTGGTTGATTTATGGTGTGTAGAGATAATGCTAAGACCTAAGAATCAAGCAAGGGAACTTATATCCTCCTAGTAGTTGCCTTTGGTTTGATTCTACGTAAGAGCAAGCTAAAGGCTAAAGCTGATTGTAGTTAAACCATAAATAAGCTTTCAAGTTGCAAGAGAGACATTTGAGATAACTCCAAGTGTTGTGTACTCTCTCTAACCAGCTAACCTTGTTATGAGCGTTTGGAACAATCACCAATTTCACAATACGAACAATCACCACAATACGAACAATCACCAATCTTCCAGCATTGTCCAATATATTTCTATTACAACTTGTAATAATGGATAGATGTCCAAAAATAGTAGAATTTCAAACGGGTTTACAAGAGTGAGATGGAATAATAAGAAAACAGACAAAAGGCTTTTATTTTATCTTTATGCAGACAACAAAGAAGTGAGATTTTGGGAGAAACATAAACATGAAACGAAGAAGAAACCAGAGAAACATCCAAGTATGATGATGGATCAAGGCACGATCTTGAAAGCCTTGTACTTGTCAATCCAAGAGATAAAAGAGTTGTTGGAGTTCCTGAAACCAAGGAAGCCATGTTCTTTGCTCTTGTTCATACTGTCAATCATTCCTGCGACACCAAGTATAACATCCGCAAACCACCACACACCAACTTCCTCAAGCTTCTTCTCCTGCAATTGATTCTCCTCCACCATCTCCTCCCACACTCTCTCTTTCTCTTTCATCATCTCCACCAACCCCAAATTCTTCCCTTCCTCGAATCCATACTCCTCGATCCCGAACTGCTCAGCAAGAATCTTCCACAGATGTTTCCACTTGAAGATATCAGCGTTGTTGCAGTTAAACGCCTCGTTCTTGGCGTAAGGATCAACCGTAGCCCAAATCTGCTGCTCGGCGACCAAGTCGGCGTCCGAGGCTGCCGTGAAACCTTCCCACGCCGTCTTGCTCCCCGGGAAAACCAACTTAGACCCTTCGTGCTTACAGATCGCTGCGTAGACGCAGAGAGTCCCCACAATGTTCATCAAGCTATACGGAGAGAACCCGAAAATCGTGGTGGGTCTATGTACGGACCAAGTCACGCTTTCTTTCTTCTTGATCTCTTCAAACAGAATATCCTCCAGTGTGTAATAGAAATTCGGGATCTGCAATCTCGGCATATCCTCCGTGAAGGGCGGATCGTGATGCTGAGATATCCCGAGGCTGTCGAAAGGGCCGAGGTAGTGTTTGGCCCCCGTCTGGAGACAAACGTGCCGGAGATTGGGCGCGTTTGGGACAACAGCACGGAGGACGTTGCGGAGCATGGAGCCGTTAGCCTCGCAGTTGTCGCGCTCGGAGGATCGGTTGGTCCAGGTGACGTAGAAGACGTGGGTGACGCCGGTTAGAGGGGAAAGCTTGGATCGGGCGTCTTCGGCGTCGGAGACGTCACACTGGATGTAATCGATGGGATGATCGGCGTTCCAGCTAGGGCGAGGACGGCGAGCGACGCCGTAGATTTTCCATGGACCGCCGGGGGTGTCGGAAAGAGGGAGAATCTCCGCCAGGCTGTTTCCGACGATTCCGGTAACGCCGATGATGAGGGCGACGCTCTCGTAGCTTTGCGTGGGCTCATCTTCTTCGAATTTCTTCTGCAAAAAGGACAAGATTTTTATAAATCAGTAACTATGAAGAAGAAGAAGATAAAGATGGATGGATGGATGATTTAGGGTTTGGAGTTGAATTTACCTTGGCAGCTCCGATGGCGCCAGCCCACCACCAACTCATTTCTCGATCAAATCGGTGACTAAAGAAAGAAAGAAAGAAGAAGAAGATCTAATCTGATATAGAGGCTAAGAGATGTTTCTAGACTCGCGGTTATGTAACTTTGGCTGCAGAGCCGTGTGGGGTTTGTCTTTTTAGCCTTTTATTGTCATATTACACCTAAACGTAGTTTATGAATCTTCTTAACAAAAACATTTACTTTCTTTCACACAACTAACTTACACAGGTATGGCATATTTGCGAATTGGTTCATTACCAATTAGGCATGGCATATTTGTCTTTTTCATTGGAGTATCCAAAATAATCGTTTCTTAAATCTTATCAAACTGGAAAACGAAAACAAACTGTCCTTACCAATCTAGCTTTTGTTACAACTATGGACCAGCTTATCTTCACGACAGGTCTTATCTCAAAATCGAATCAAATTTGATTTAGTTTTACATAATCGGATCCAATTAATATTCTCACCAGCCTCTATTATTGCAGAAGTAACTATTGCCGACGGTCTGGCCATGGATAGAACATGCCAGCTTTGAGCATCACATGATTTCTTGAGTAAAAATCATTAGCAAACAGAAGAAATACAAGGGAGCACATATATCTTACACAAAGGATTATTAAACCTTAACAAAGATGATGGAAACACAGGAAGTGGATTATTTGGAGTCGGGGAGTCTCCTAACGAAATTCATCTTCTCGTAGTAGCTAATCGAGAGGAGAGAAAGGGAGAGTTTCAATTCGTCTTTACCCAACCTAGCGTGTGGATTAGGGCTCGAGAGAGGCCAGAGGTAGAGTGAGTGGAGTCGTCTGAAGCCGCCAAGAGCCAAAACGACAGATCTGAGCTGGACTTGGCTGCAGCCGATGTTGGCCCAGTGGCGCGTGCAGATCAGCTCCCATAGCCGCTCGTCTTGCACCGTCCTGTGCCAGATCTTGCTCACGCAAGAAGACATAGCCAAGGTCCTCGCGTCTACGTGCTTCAACACCTCGTAAAGTAGATTCTCGTCTAAATTCGTGAATCCGATTTCCGATCCTTCGTTTTCCTCTGAGCTCTTCTTCATCTTCTTGTTATCATCCCTCGCTAAAAGAGATGAGTTGGAAGAACTGCGCTTCATGTCGAATCGATTCTGTAGAACAAAGATGTTTGAGAGGAGAGATGAAAGTATTGAACTAAATAAGAAGAAGAAGACAAAGAGGGTTTGGTTCTGACCTTTGGAGCCTAGAGGAGGGCCCTACGCTTTTGAGTTTTGAGTATTATCGAAGACGACGAAAAAAAATGTTCAGTGACGACTTTACCCCTCCTCACACCTGTTTTTTGTCTTCATAAATTAACTACCAATTTTAGCATAAGGTATTTTATTCTAAGACAAAAGAATCCGTCGCTTAAGAGTAAACGGAGTGAATCATTTGTGGAATTTTTCAATCCCAACTTGATTTGTTCTTACAAAAAGTATTACTATTAAATCAGAGTTTGGAAATTATCTTCTTCTTTTGTGTGTGTGTGTGTGTGTGTCAGCGACCTGTATTATCCCTCTTTTTCTGATCAAATTAAGAAATATGGATTGCACGACGGGTCCCCTTTGACACAATCTATAAATACTGTCAAGATTATAACAATGCTTGGAATTAATCAACAATTTCACTTTGTTTAATGCTCCCAAACAAACAAGAAGAGATCCAATATAATCAACTTCATATGAGAACAAATCATTCTATCTTCACTCAATCAGGTTTTTCTCTTGAAGATGTTCGATACAACGATCTCAAGTTATTTGTTCTCCGGTATTTTGCAGGATGAGTTCGGTGGATGGTACTTGGAGCTATCCATCACAGCTAGATTGGTGGTTTATATTACGCTTTTGGGTACAATCGATCTCGCATATTTTATGTAACGTATACTTTCATATTCAACGTAGAGCTAATTTACTTATCCTTTTGTTATTGTTTCTTTATAGGGACTATAATGTTCATTATATATTTGATATTGAAATTCCTGAGTGAGAGGTTACAAGTGGTGACAGGAGAAGAAGAAGTCACCCTTTGGACGCCGCTGGTCAACGAGCCCTCAGAGGAAACGAGGAACGGAGATTTAGAAACGGCGTCGTTTAGCTCGTCGGAGGATGTGGACTACTCGACATTGTGTGTCATATGTTTCGAGGAGCGCAGAAACTGTTTCTTCGTACCTTGCGGTCACTCTGCCACTTGTCGCGGCTGTGCTCAGAAGATCCTGTCGGAAGAAAATAAGGTGTGTCCGATTTGCCGGAGGGTAATACGCAAATCTAAGAGATTATTGTTGAGGCTTTGAACGTTGTTGCTTTTCCTAACCATTTTGTCAAATGATTCCAAGAAAATTCTTTAATCGTATGTGTGCTCATCTTTCATTATCATTTCTTCAAAGAAAATATGATTCTGTTTGACAAAATAGAGGTTTGATGAGAAACAAAATAATATTTTTGTAGTTTTAATGTTTTCTTTTGTTACAAATTAAGAACCATGAATTGATGTTCAATTTTACGATTATGTTTTCAAAATATTAGATAGCAATTATGAAAATAGTAATTTAGTAAATTATACTCTCTCTGTTTCATAATATAAGTTAGAGGTTTTGTTTTGTTTCAAAATATATGTTTGTTTTCACATTTCTATACAATTTTAACTTTTATTAGATATTATGTGACCAATTATATTATGCAGTTTTTTTTATGATTGATTAAATTGTTTTTAGTTTATATATTTTTTGAAGAAAAACAATTTTCTTAATATTCATGTTTTTAATCAAAACAACTTATATTATGGAATAGAGAAAGTACTGTTTTAAAATAGAATTAATAAATAGATACATTTTGGGTTGATGAAACAAAAATCGTAATGTAGTTAAACATAAGTTCCTCAGGCCTTCTCTCCAGTCTCCCACTGCCTTTAACTCTATGAGAGGATCTTTGCAATGAAGGAATATTTCAGAACTTCTTCTAGCATGAATTAAGAAAACCGTAAATCTATCACAAAACCTTTTTCTAGATATAAAAAAAAATATGAATTATACAAAATTCATAGTTCCCATATTTCCAGCAAAAGAATGCTTTAGAAAACCAACATAGAGAATATCAGAAGACATATAGTAAAACAACATAGAAACCAACAAGGTGAATTTTGAAAGCTAGGTTAGAGAGCATATCTCAAGAAATATTACAGAACATGTAATTAATCACATGTTCTACAAAGCGTTCGACGTTGGGTAAATCAGTTGTCTTCTTGTTCTACACAGCGATCGACGTAGGAAATCCTAACAGCGAACTCAAGGCCCCATACGCTTTGATTTACAAAGACATGGCGATTCTTAGGGTGCAAGGCGTCTCTGCTCTGCCTCTTCACTGTCTCCAAATGTGTTACGAGTTTGCGGTTTTGGTCAACGTCGTTAGAGGTTATGGTTCTGGCAGAGGTTGTGGTTCCGGCAGTGGCTTCAGGGCTTTGGACTTTACCGGCGTCGGTGCTTGCATTGGCCGGAGTAAAACCTCCGATATATATGAAGTTCTTGGCTGCATAGGATCAGTCAAACAGAGAAGAAGACTTATGAGCAGTTGAAAGAAGTCAAGGATATTATTATCATCCTATTCTTAGAATAACAAGAAGATTTGTGAACAAGAACATCTCTTTCTTTCTTGTAGGAATTAGGAGTAAAGCCTACTTACATGGAATCGTTGTTTAATCAAAATAAGCTTGTTCATAATTAATTTTCATCACATGATACATTACATCCTGCTCTGTTCTTTCATTCTTTTCTTTTTCTTCCAACACATCTAGGACTCGGCAAAATTATTGAACCGAACCGAATAAAAATCCATCAAACCTAATCCGAACCAAATTTTATAATAACTCGAACAGTATAGAAGTTTCTAGTTCTACATCGAATTAACATTGACCAAATGATCAAATGATTTAAACATTGACCAAATGATTTAAACAATGAACATTGACCCCCTTTCCTGATTTCGAATGACCCACATAATATCTTTCTAATATTTGTTTTTTCTCCAAAATTACAAATTTTTTGTTTTATTCTTATTTATTCAATAAATGATTATCTATTACTCACCAAAGTTTAAACTAAAATTGTTTTCTCATTATGGTCATCGGTTTTAATTAAAGTTTCTATGTTTCCTTTCATTTTTATATTATTAACAATTAAATGATTTTTTTTTTAATTTTGTTTGAAGTCCAAATGATTTTTTCTTAGATTAGTGTTTTGGCAGTATATACTTTCACTTTATTTTAATACACTCAACTAAAAGTATCTGATCTCATTTTTAAATATACAAAACCAGTACGCAAAACTCTAATATTTGTGTAATATGTATTATGTTTTTTTTGGTCAATGTAATATGTATTATGTTAAGATGTATATATATATTTTTTTTGCTAAAGTTCAAAAATAAGCAAAATATAAACAAAATATCAACAAAACATAAAGAAAAAATGAAGAGAAAAAGTAAAAATAATTATGTTAAAATATTTTTAGATAGTTAAATTATATCTAATATATATATTTTGAACCCATTAAAGATTACATCCATTAATATTAAAGTAAACCCGATATATCTAGGCTCTAGCTGTTGCAATTATTTTATTTTGGAAGTCTGAAATTTTATTAGTGTGCATGCATATAGTGATTTAATAATATTATAATAATTAAGAAACTAAATAGTAAATAATCTCTTTAATGAGAAATAAATATTTTATATATTCTTATCAATAATTTTAAAAGATAATTATATCATTTCCTATTTCAATAATATTTTTTTATTTATAATGACATTTCAAGTAATAACTTACAAAACAAAAAAATATTTTCAAAAATATCTTCTTAAATAATATTATAGAGATTTTGAAGATTACTTTGACTATGCTAAGAGCACTATAGTATTCTTCCTCAACTTTTCTTTATATCGGAGAAATCATTTAGATGGTTGTTTTTTCTGCTAGATCGTGAGGATTGTTTCTATAGTCTAAAATATTATTGAAATCATTTAGATGGTTGTTTTTTATGGACATCCTAGTTACCATGAGAACTGCAGCAAAAATGCAGAAACAAATATATAAACAAGACTACCATTCACCTCGTATTGTAATGGTGGCTCATAACTCGTAAGGGTAATGATATAAGCAGGGACAACCCTGATATATAGGGGCCAAAGATAATTTAATAGAAATTTTAATAAACATTATGCACCCAAACCAAGTCCATAAAAATCCTTCGATAGAACTCACCCCAAAAACCAATTTAAGAATTTAGATATTCCTTTGGTCTTTTAACGTTTTGAATTGTATCCATGTGGGATATTTTATAATACTTGCTTCTCTCAGTATTGTGATGCTTTCGTTTGTACAACGACTTTGAAGAAAGAAGAAGATAACGACACTATCTGAAAAAAGGTTATGACATCACTCTTTGAACACAAAGTATATCTCAGCCGTTGGATTAAAAAAATGATATCATCATCTTAAAATCATATAGATCCTATAGATTTCCGTGAAAAATGTGACTTTGTTGTGTGGTGAACCGAATGGGTTACTTGTTGACCGGACAAGTTGGTACATAATGGAGCCGGGCCGTGAGTCCCTCTACCAGCTCCCCTCCACACGCTTTGCACGTGCAGTTTTAATCGATATACGCGAAATTGAAAAAAAGAAAAAGAGAGAGTATATGATTTTAGTTTTTAGTTATTAAATATTTTATTAATTACCAAAGAATAAACGAATTTTCTTCTCTCTCGTTTTCGCGAGAACTTTTCCCCGAGGAAGAAGAAGAAGACGAGGTTTTCTCTCAGAGCGGCCAACCTTCGTTGCCGGAGATAGAGCGGTGAATATTGTAACAGAGTGTAGATATTTTCACATATATAGAGGGACAGGAAGGGATTTGAGAGATGCAAGTGCGCATCGGTTTTGTTGGAACGGATTACTCGCTTGACCTAGGGTTTCGTCTTCCTTCTGCTCGGTGGTGAGACGTTTACTTTTTTATTTCCTTCTTTTTAGAATGATGCGTAGCTGTATTATCGGTGTTCATTTGTCATCTGTCTTCATTTTTTTTTTTTCTTTTTGTAATTTTGATTGTCTGAATTGATCATAGGAATCTTGCTCACTGAATTGGCCTAATCTCATATTCTCTGCCACATGTGTTGAATTTTGATAGTTTTTTCCGAATTTTAGGGTTTTGATCCTCGACCTGGGGGATTTGGTTGGCAGTATATTGAAATAGATGTACTCTCGTTTCTGAAATCGGTCGATTTTCGAAATTGGCTGTATCTCGTAGTTGTCCTGAGATGTATGTTTATTCTTCTTCCTCGTGCCAAATGCCAGATTTCTATGTTATTTCTCGAAAATGGAGTTAATCTTCGATCTCTACTACTGCTTAGTTTTGTTGGTTTCCTTGCATACGAATTGGACCCTTCTAGTGGCTATCTTTGCCAAACTTAAATGTATTAGCAAAGCATGACGAACTCAGTTTCATACTTTTGTAAATTTTCAGAACAGTTTGATAGCTACTTCTGTACTTGCCACACTAGGCTAAAGCCATAAAGTTTGTCTTTTTATGCTTTTTTTTTTTTTTTTATATCTCAGGACCTTGTCAAATGGGAGAAAGAATCTTTTTGCTTCCTAAGGGTGTTCCACATTGTTGGAGTTGTCATATGTAAAGCAGTATGACGCTTGAGGATTTCTTTACCCTAACAGAAATAAAAGATGGACTCACAGTCACTTCTCGTGTTGAAGAGCTCGTGTCTGTCATGCAGAGTAATAAAGATTCAGTTTTGAAGAATGCTGGCGATGCTTCTAGACAATGGACGGCTGTTGCAACCACAATTGCGGCCACAAAGAACAGAGAATGCCTTGATGTTTTTGTAAATTTAGATGGACTCCTTTACTTAAGTAGCTGGCTAGCAGAAGCTCAAATGTTGGCTAACGATTCGATTGACATATCTATAGAGGAGTCAGTTCTTGCTTTGTTAGAAGCTCTTGAAAATATAGGTGTAGACAGTTCGAGGGTAGTTTCTTCTGGGATATGGGCTACTGTCAAGAAACTTGTTGACCATGGTAGTTCTCGGGTTCAGGATCAGGCGAGAAAGCTCTATGGTAGCTGGAAGGATAAGGTAGTTTATGACCATTCTGAACGTGAGACTGAAAGCTGTAGCAAAGCTCATGAAGATGAGATGAGAGTTGTAGCAGCAAGCAGGGAGAGCAGTGGGCTAAAATCCGCTGTTACTCGTTGTTCACCCCAAAGTAATAATGAAAAACATTTTCCGGAAATAGCAGATGAAGCCTTGCTGTCAGGAAGCTCAGGAGAAAACAACCCAGATCAAGATAAGTGTTTGGAACTGCAGAACGACAAGGTTGGGTTTGAGTCGAACCTGAATTCTCACTGCTCTAATACGATGACTGAAACTTTAAATGGCTCTTCTACCGATGATATCATGAAAGAAGCTCAAGAAAATCTTTCCCTGAAGGAAAAAAGCTCTATGAGGGAGACGATGGGTCCCACAATTTTTGGTAGTATGCCTACTGGCTCTAGTAGCCTTCTTTATTCAGAGCGAGATTGTGTTGAAGGCCCATCAAATGCTTCACTGGGTGCTGAGATATCTAAGGAAAAGCAGATGGGAATCTATGGAAATTTTCTTGAAAAAATGGGTGGAGCAGCCGCAGTGACATCTAGTTCAACAGGACATGTAGCTGTGTCTTCTGATTCTGTTATTGCCAGTACGGAGTTGGAGAAAAACAGTCTTTTGCAGAGTAGTCTTGATTCAAATGAGGTGAGCAGGAATGCGTCTGAGACGATATGTGGGTCGCACGATGTGAGCAAAGCTCATAATAGCAAACATGTGCCTTCATTGGCTCATATAACGGACAATCAGGATTCTGACAATTCATCAAGATTATCAGGTGCCAATGGTAGAAATAGAAAAGTTGAGAGTGACAATATGACTGCTCATGCTGACCATGAAGAAAAAAAAGATGAAAAGAGCCATTCAAACAGAAAGAGGAGAGTAGAACGGAGAAAAAACCGCAGGTCTTCTAGATCAATGACCATATCCCAGCGCCTTGGAGCAATTGACAAAACAACTGCTGATATTGACCTTGGTATTTTGGATGCCTTGGAGGTCGCTACCAAAGTCGCACAGGAAGTTGCAAGAGAAGTGGATTCTGGAGAAGCTTCTCGCAGTTCTTCAGAAGAACTATCTGATGAAAGCAGACAGTCTGGTTCGAAAGACTCCCACGATGATGATCTACACACAGGTTCTCCATCTAAGGGATTATCAGTGGGTGAAAGCCATTCCTTTGAGGAACCTCATGTTGGAGATGACGATGTAATGGATGTGAAGAATAACAAATGTGAAAATGGGATGATGGACTGTGATGATGTTGAAGAGAACCACCTAGCAGCAGCTGCTAAATCTGAAGTAGGCAGAGAGAAAAGCCCATGTGGCTTTGATCTCAATGAAGATATCTGTCCTGATGAAACAGATGTCATTATGTCCTCCATATCTACCACCACTACTCCTATTATGTCTGTTTCACATTCTGTCTCAACTTCTGGAATGCATGCAGCAGCACCGTTGCAATTGGAAAGTTCTCTTAGCGCGAAAGGATCGGCTGCTACTGGTGTATTTCACCCAGAATTACCTCATAAAGTTCATAGCGGGGATATAAGAGAAAAGCAGGTGATTTGTCGTGGTATCGATCTGAATGTGGCTGAGGTAGGAGATGATCAAGTTGAAGATCTAACTCCCTGGAAACAGTTTCCTTTCTGCTCATCAAACTCTCGGGGTGGAGAGTCATCACATGAAGCTAATCTCCGGGGATCAAGCAGGTTCAACCTGGATTTGAATTGTACAAACGAGGACGATGACATGCCTCCACCTTCTGAGTTGAAGATGGAAACAAGATTGTTTTCAAGTCACAATGGTCAGCAAAGCGCATCACCTGTCTCCTCATTGTCAGTTGGTCAGCAATCAGGCAAGGAAGTAAACTTTGACTTGAATGACAGGCCACAGTTTTTTACCGATTCACGTGATCAGGGTCCCTACTATGGGCGGCACCCATGGAGTACAGCCCCCTATGGAGGGCATGAACCGGTTATTTCTATCTTGGGTACAAAAGTGGACGTTGACAGAAAAGACTCTGTACCCCAGATGGCTTCATTCTTGTCCAATGGTAAGTCTCTCGAGCCTGCAGCAGGATTATTTATGGGAAGAACGGGAAACTCTTTGGGTTTAGCCCCTGGTGTTTCCTATTCTCCAGCCCCTATATATGGCTACAACGGATTGACTGGTCCTCCTGGTATGTCAATGTCATCGCCCATGTATGTTCCTGGAGCAGCTATTCCATACATGGTGGACGCAAGGGGTACGCCAGTGATGATGCCTCAAATAATGGGATCGAGCCCATATGTGCAGCCACCATTCCCTCAGCAACACATGTTCATGAGCTTGGCGGGTGGATCGCCTAGTTTGAATGGATCAATGCGGCCACACTTTGATCAGAGTTCTGGGTTTGGGGTTGAGATGGGAAACAGAGAGTCGTTAAGTTTGAGGCAGTTTCTATCACCGGAACAAAGTGGGGCTATGGGAGAGCATTCGGGAGCAAACGTAGAGCCCTCATCGAGTTCATCTATTAGCGTTGGTGGAAAGCGAAAAGAGCCGGAGACACGTTGGGAGTTCCCTCGATGGAGATGATGGGTTCTCCGATAATTTGTGGATGGATTGGTCAACGAATGACAAGGTGTTGAGGTAACTTATAATTTGTCTTGCTGAACTTTCTCTTCTTTTTTTCCCCATCAGTTTTCCCCTTTCTTTTCAGGTTTTTATTTCATAACAAATATATAGGAGGATTAGTTCAAACATTGGTATATGTCAAGCTTCTTTTTAACCTTGTTGGGTTTTTCTCCATAAAATAAATATATAGTTTTGCGTTTCAAAACTCAAGAAAAAGTATTATTTTCTGTTCCTTTAGTCATGCTGTTTGTTGTTACCCTCTCTCATTTCTGAATAACAGCGAATATCTCTGTTTACTCCTATGGTGAAGGAGGAAGTTTATGGTAGGGCTGGGCACGGAGCGGATATGTCAAGAAATTTTACTATTTGTGATTTGTTCCGTTTTTACTGAATATCTAATTTTGTGATTTGCTTTGCTCCGGAAAAATACGGATATCGGGATTTCCGGATATCCGGAAAACTTACGGATATTTGCGGATATCCGTCCGCGGATATCTATTGCGCTCCATTCAATACAAATAAAAACTAAAAAAAAAAAGTTTTTTGTGCATTTTTTATTTAATATGAACTAACAAGAAGAAAAAAGTGAAATCATCTAGTTTTTTTTTCGTATATAAAAAATGATGGACAAAATAAACATACAAAAAATTAATATATTCACTTAAACTCCAATATAAACATTTTTATTAATATTTTATTAATTAGTATATAGTTTATATATTTTTATCATGCATATTTTCTTTTGACATTTTTTATTTATTAAAGAGATACATAAAATGTAAATAAACATTATAAATTTATAATATATTATGTATATATATATGATCTACGGATCGGAGCGGATATCCGACCTTCTTAAAATTAGTATTTGTGATTTGCTTTGTTTTAGACGGATACTATATTTTAGTATTTGCTTTGCTTCGAATTTTTACGGATATCCGGATTTTTTGGATCGAATCGAGATAAATACCGGATCGAAGCGAATCTAACGAATAATTTGCTTGTCGTAGTTTATGGGTGTTGTAACTTTGAGTAATAGCCATACAATACAATACAGTAGGCATGATGATAATACATGTGAACAATAATAGATTTTCCTTTAGGCAAACTGGCTAATAGATGCCTTTCCAACATAAAACCAATCAGAACAATAATATCCAAACAGCCAAACATATCCAGAAAATCATTTTAGCTTTGGAAGTCCGACGTCAATAAAAATGTTAGCATCCAATAGCACCTTGTCACGTGTAATACGAATAAATATAACCGTCCGATCGTCCAACAATGACGTACACGTGTATCACCGTCGACTTTGATTATTCAAGTCATCCATCCACAGATCCACGCTACAACCCGAAATCCACGTCGATCCACGTCAAGTACAAAACCTTGCTCCAATATAAAACTCCCACGTGGCTTTCTAAGCAACAGTGAGCCGTTAGATCTGCCACGTTGCCAAATCGAGACGAAGCTCACGAACCGAAGTGTACGCACACTTACACAGTTCACACATCACAGAATCATTTCCTATTTTACGGATCTCTTCTCTTCGAGCTGAATCATCAGTGAGTGAATAAACCTCATAGCTAGTCTGAGAGAGATCGAGAGCGAGATCGAGAGCGAGATCGGAAGCTAACAATGAGGAAGAGGACGATCGTGTCCGTTTTGTTCCTTTTCTCCCTTCTGTTTCTTCTTCCAGATCAAGGTACGATCTAACGCACATTTGTTCCTATTGACCCTTCGGTGTATATTGCTTGATTTGATTACGTAAGTGTCGCTTGGGATCTCTATGCTAATAACGGCGAGGTTTCTGTGGTATTTATCACAGGAAGAAAGCTACACGCGAATGCTGAAGGTAGTTCCGATGAGGTTACAGATCCACCCAAGGTGGAGGAGAAACTCGGTGGTCACGGCGGGTTGTCGACGGATTCCGATGTGGTTCATAGGTTAGTGTCTTGTTTTTTTTCCTTCTTAAACGGTAGTAATTTCGATTCAATTGCATAAATCTCTCGGCTAATTCGAATTCATTGATTGTCAGAGAGTCCGAGTCGATCTCAAAGAAGTCACTTCGCGGTAACGCGGAGAAGTTTGAGTTCCAGGCTGAGGTCTCTCGGCTTATGGACATTATTATCAACTCTCTATACAGTAACAAGGACATTTTCCTAAGAGAGTTGATCTCCAATGCTTCTGATGTAAGCTGCGTGTTTATCATGGTTATTACTTTTTGGACAGCTCGTATAAACAGGGAGCTAATTGTTTGTATATTGTCAGGCTTTGGACAAAATTAGGTTCCTTGCACTCACTGACAAAGACGTTTTGGGTGAAGGTGACTCTGCTAAGCTTGAGATCCAGGTTAGCTACATCTTTCTCAACAATCGTTTTCTTTTAGTAGATAGCATGGAGTTTTTTACTTTGAACTTGAGAGAGTAGAACATAGAATTTCATAGATTTGTTTGTACTGTTAAATTGTGTCCAGTGCAAGCTTTTTTCTCCTTTTGGTTCTTTAATAACGCGATGATATGCAGATTAAGCTAGACAAAGCCAAGAAAATTCTTTCTATTCGGGACCGGGGAATTGGAATGACTAAGGAAGACCTAATCAAGAACCTTGGTACCATAGCAAAATCTGGAACGTCAGGTACGTTGCTTATGTGGTGATGCGTTGTCCTTCTTAACAGTCTGGATCAAGAAAATTCCATTTATTCAAGATCTTGCCTTTCACAGCTTTTGTTGAGAAAATGCAATCAAGCGGGGATTTGAACCTTATTGGACAATTTGGAGTTGGATTCTACTCTGCCTATCTTGTTGCTGACTACATTGAAGTCATTAGCAAGCACAATGATGACAACCAGTAAGTTGGTTTCGGAGAGGGTTTTCTTTGGAAATATACTTGTATGCATGTAAAATCATTTGAAAAGCTTTTCTGATAATTTCTTTTCCATATTCAGGTATGTATGGGAGTCAAAGGCTGACGGTAAATTTGCTGTTTCCGAGGATACATGGAATGAGCCTCTTGGACGTGGAACCGAGATTAGATTACATCTTAGAGATGAAGCTGGCGAGTACCTAGAGGAAAATAAACTCAAGGTGAGTATTATTTTGAAAAGTCTGGAACTAAATCCCTCTTTTCTTTCTTAACGAGTGATACGAATCAAAAGTTACTGAAAGCGGAGAGAACCATAATAACCCAGTTTTTTTTTTGTAAAGAACCCCAAACTCTCCCGGGGGGCAAGTGGTTGAAATTATGAATACAGTGCACTGCTTACTTCTGTTTATTGTCTCATTGTGGTTGCTTATATGATCGATCATCGTTGTCTACTACAGGATTTGGTGAAGAGATATTCTGAATTCATTAACTTCCCTATCCACCTCTGGGCTAGCAAAGAGGTTGAAACTGAGGTCCCAGTTGAAGAAGATGAATCAACTGAAGAGGATACTGGTGAGTAATAATGAAACACCGCATTATAATTTTCTGCTGCAGTGTGTTTTTATTGTTATAAGTCAGGCGGTCTGAATTATAATAATGGTACTTTACTTCAGAAACCACCTCTACGGAGGAAGAAAAGGAAGAAGATGCTGAGGATGAAGACAGTGAGAAAAAGCAGAAAACCAAGAAGTTGAAAGAAACAGTTTATGAATGGGAGCTTCTGAATGATGTTAAGGCTATATGGCTGAGAAGTCCAAAGGAGGTGACGGAGGAAGAGTACACTAAATTCTACCACTCTCTCTCAAAGGTGAAAATCATGCGTGAACAAATAATACTTGTTACACACTAGGTGTAAGATTCTCGTGTGGATTTTCCTGACCCCAGTTGCTATACAGGATTTTACTGACGAGAAGCCAATGGCTTGGAGTCACTTTAATGCTGAAGGTGATGTTGAATTCAAGGCTGTGTTGTATGTTCCTCCGAAAGCCCCCCATGATCTGTACGAGAGCTACTACAACAGCAACAAGGCGAACTTGAAGCTCTATGTCAGGAGGGTCTTCATCTCAGATGAATTTGATGAGCTTCTGCCTAAATATTTGAGTTTCTTGAAGGTAACTAACTGGAAGACAAACTAAGGGTTACCTTCAATACAAATTCAAGGGCTGAATCCCCTAATGTGAGTTACTTATGCAGGGTCTTGTTGACTCTGACACATTGCCACTAAATGTATCACGAGAAATGCTTCAACAACACAGCAGCTTAAAGACAATAAAGAAGAAGCTTATCCGAAAGGCCCTTGACATGATCCGCAAGCTTGCTGAAGAAGACCCTGATGAGGTCCATGATGATGACAAAAAAGGTATTCCATATAACAAGCCATATAACAAGCTTCTTGATATCAAACCATTTTAATTGTTCCAGTTTTTCTTACCATGGTAGTTTTATCGTTCTGAAATTTGTTCTAAACTTATTCAATTGTTGGCACACAGATGTGGAGAAGTCTGGTGAGAATGATGAGAAGAAGGGTCAATACACCAAATTCTGGAACGAGTTTGGCAAGTCGATTAAACTTGGCATCATTGAGGATGCTTCTAACAGGAACCGACTGGCAAAACTTCTTCGTTTTGAGACGTATGTGTTTACGTTACCTTTTTACGCACACCTGTCTGCTTATTACCACCACCAGCTGGCTAAAGATTTATAATTTGATATTCCAGAACAAAGTCCGATGGAAAATTGACTTCCCTGGATCAGTACATTAAGAGAATGAAAAAGGGGCAAAAGGACGTATTTTACATTACAGGAAGCAGCAAGGAACAACTGGAGAAATCTCCATTCCTGGAGAGGCTCATCAGAAAGGGCTATGAGGTATGCGTCGCACACAAATTATTCTTCTTTATCGATTGCCAACTCGCATCTCACGATCCAATACTTGTCCTCTCAGGTCATCTTCTTCACGGACCCAGTTGATGAATACTTGATGCAATACCTGATGGATTACGAAGACAAGAAGTTTCAGAATGTGTCAAAAGAAGGACTGAAGGTTGGGAAAGATTCAAAAGTTAAGGAGCTTAAGGAAGCATTCAAGGAGCTAACCAAGTGGTGGAAAGAGAATCTCGCTAGTGAGAACGTGGACGATGTCAAAATCAGCAACCGATTGGCTGACACTCCCTGTGTTGTCGTAACGTCCAAGTTTGGATGGAGTGCAAACATGGAGAGGATCATGCAGTCCCAAACTCTTTCCGACGCTAACAAGCAGGCTTACATGCGCGGAAAGCGAGTCCTCGAGATCAACCCACGACACCCTATCATCAAAGAACTCAAGGATAGAATTGCAAGCGACCCAGAGGTAAACAAACATTAGACCCATCCATTAATTTTTTTTTTTTTGGTTACCTTGTGTCTATTGTTTAATCAGATGAGTGATTGACAAAAACCTCACACACAAAATTCTCTCAGGATGAGAGTGTGAAAGAAACAGCACAGCTCATGTACCAGACGGCTTTGATCGAGAGTGGATTCATACTCAACGACCCAAAAGACTTTGCAGGCCGTATCTACAACTCCGTCAAGAGCAGTCTGAAGATCAGCCCTGATGCAGTAGCCGAAGAGGAAGTGGAGGCAGAGGAAACAGAGACCAGTGAGGAGGCTACCGAGACGAAACCAGATGACTTGGCTGGTGGTCTAAACATTGAAGCCGAACCCGTTGAGGAACACGCAGAAACCAAGGACGAACTGTAGATTTCACATCTGATGTTTTTCTCCTTTGTGTTTTTTCCTGCTATCTTAGTTAAAGCAGAACATCGTTCTACTCGAATTTTAAGATTAGTTTTACAATATGGTTTTTGATGGATTATGTAAAAGCAGCAAAACTTGGATTCTAGAGATCAAAGTGACCCAAACTTCATCTTTTCTATTATTACGCCTTCTCATTTATGATCCTGCTTTAATCTGGCTTTTGGTACGTATTTTGTGCTTACCAATGTTCCAACGTCTCTAAATAGCAATGTTTTTTTTCGGTTTCTGTCAGTAGCTATTAGCGACACATAGTCGTTAAATCAATCACGTATATGCTAACGATGGCGAATGATATGAACTTTTTGTTGGTTAATTTATCCGAAGTTATCCTTGTAGCTTTCTCTAGTGTTAGCCACCTAGAATGCATATCTACTTGGGATTATTTTCCACAAAACTAAGTTTTGAAAAGTTATTAGTTTTTGAAAATTATAACATACATTCTATAAAGGTACAGATTTTGTTTGCAATTTTTTATTTAAAAAAAGACTAATAAATTCGTGATAAAATATATTTTCTCTTGTATCACTTTAAAACATAAAAGAAAATGGTCATACTTTTATTTGTGAGATCACACGGATCTTGACCCTTGAGAGAAGGTATATATAGAGGCAGGTGTTGATGCTCTTTAAACTCTATCTCTTAAGTTTTTCTTTTCTTTTCTCTCTTCGTCTTTCGTTTTGTTATCTCCAATATTCCAAACTTGACTTCTCCACCGAAAATACTTTTCGGAAAAAAACAAACAAACAGTGATGATCATAACACTCCTTCATTCTCCTGTCTCATTTTATTTCATCATCCTCTTCTTCCACGGTAATATATTCATATCTATATTCTATATTGATAAATAATTCATATCAACACTCGTTTTTTGTTTTGTTTTAATCATTTCAATATTCATATTCATATCTAAAGCATTGCATTTGCCTTGTGTAGGAAGTAATGGTGCTACAATCACTCTCGTAAACCGATGCAGCTTCACTGTCTGGCCGGGAGTTTTGGCCAACTCCGGAAGCGGCGGTATAGGAACCACCGGTTTCGAGCTCGTCTCCGGTGGTTCACGTTCGTTCCAAGCTCCTGCTAGCTGGTCGGGTCGGTTTTGGGCAAGAACCGGTTGCAATTTCGACTCGCAAACAGGCCAAGGCACGTGCTTAACCGGCGACTGCGGCTCTAGCCAGGTCGAGTGTAACGGCTCTGGAGCGAAACCACCAGCTACACTAGCCGAATTCACGATCGGGTCAGGTCCAGAAGACCCGGCCCGAAAACAAGACTTCTACGACGTGAGCCTCGTAGACGGATACAACGTCCCGATGGTTGTTGAAGCAAGTGGAGGATCAGAAGGTAGTTGCTTGACGACGGGATGCGTAGCGGATCTAAACCAGAAATGTCCAACGGAGCTCCGGTTCGGATCCGGGTCAGCGTGCAAGAGCGCGTGCGAGGCGTTTGGTAGTCCAGAGTATTGTTGCAGTGGCGCGTACGCTTCACCCGCCGAGTGTAAACCGTCGATGTACTCGGAGATATTCAAATCGGCGTGTCCTAGATCGTATAGCTACGCGTTCGACGACGCTACGAGCACGTTTACGTGTACTTCTGCAGATTACACCATCACTCTTTGCCCTTCCTTGCCTAGGTAGGTTAACACTTATTATTTATTATTTTTTTTTTTGTTTTCACACTTGCTTTTTTAATTAGTATGCACACGACGAGCTTAGCTAGCAGAGTAACGTGATTGGCTTGAGCCATTTCTGAAAAAAGGAGGTTGATTCCTTTTTGTTTTTTTTACACGTAATAAAGGAATATATAATAGTCATTCCATCAACGAAAAGGTTAATAGAACAGACAACAGGCCTACCATTATCAAACGCGGAAGCATAAAATAAAAAGAGTATACTATTATTCAAATAGTATTTCATTTAAAGTTTAGAATGTTTACAGCCAAAAATCTGCAGCGAATGGGTGGAGGAGAGAAGGCGGTGGATTGGCAGAGAGCTCATCGTCGCCTTTATCGACGTGGTTGTCTGATGTCTTCACTTCCGACTCCTCAAATGTTCAATCTTGTCTCTATTTACTCATCTTTTGTATTCTTCTCCGTCGATTTTGATTTTGATTGTTGTTTTTTTCTCATTTCCGGGTGTGTATCATATTTACATTTTTATATGTTTCATGGTATTGCACATTGATGAACATTTAACCACATTGTTGATTTGATTTGTTTTGTTTGAGGCACTACAAAATGATGACCATATATGTGCATTGTGCAACTGAAAACAAAAATGCAAAGAATATGAGACGATGAATGTTTTAGTCGCAAATTAGCAAATGGCATTTTTCTATTGTTGTCTATAGAGTTTGTTGTCGGGGTATTGCAAATTTCAGTTGGAAAGTAGTCGCAACATATCTAGAGATGTTGTCACAACTTAGTCATAAATTGCAACCAAGTGATAAAAAAAAAGATATACTATCTATTAGTTTTTATTTTGGCTTGATGATGATGAATGATGTGTCGTATTAGGATTACATTGATGGAGAGATGACGAGAAAGGCAAAAATTTGGGCTGTAAAAAGAACAAAAGGAGGAAAAAGAAGATCATGATATAACTGATAAGCTAAACTAGGCCTGGGCAGTTTACCCGAATCGAGCAAAGCCGAACCCAAAATTCGGTTTGGATTCAGTTTAAGGGTGTACACATATTGATCAACGCATGTTTTTATTCATAAGTACAAATCGCTCTGCATTTGTTTCGCCATGGAATGGAGAAATCTGTTCAGAGACTTTTCAGCAGTCATCAATGCAGCATCGACTTCTTTCTGCTTCTCCAGGGTTACGCCTTTTCTCTGCTCATGAACCAACCGAACAAGTTTACGCAATTCCTATCAAATAAAAATGGGATAAAAGATACAAGTTAAAAATATTACATCATCAAACCATATGATGCTTTTATTGGATCACACCTCTAGGTTTCAAGACCCCTAATAAACAAGGCACAAGCATCTCCTTCCCTTATTGAGCTCATATTTAACTAACCTGTCGATCGAAATCAACACTCTGAAGAGAATAAACTTCTTTTGTGAGTTCCACATTTTGACTGATCAGGCCATCAAACCATCTCGCAGCTATAGCCATGTATTCTTCTGAGCTCTGAAAATATTCTTTCAAAAGTTAGATGAGTTTGGAAAACAAAACAACTTAAAAATATTCTATGAAAACAACAAACACGGTTCTCTTCATCCACTTAGACAATTAATCAGTAGCCACAATGAAATAAAAATCCTCTTCTCTTTCCCTTAAGCTCCTTTCTTCCCACTAAGAACCCATAATGTCCTCTCCCCTCTACTCTAACCGCTATACTTATCAATGGACGACAAAATCTTCCCTCAACATAGCACCCTGTCTCCCATTCACTTACTGTAAGTAGTCATAGAATCTGAAGTTGATACGTATATTGAGTTACTGGTTTAGACTTACCTCCACTTCATCTTCCGACTCTGTTTCTGTATCATCAACATTGCTGTCTCCAGCATCATCCTTTGCTGAACTAATCAGCGCCTGAAGCTTTGTGTGGTCACCCTCATTTGTGGCACGAATGAGAGTGTCCATCAAATCAGGCTCAACTTCACGCAACAGTTTCCCTAAGAGCAAGTACCATATTTAGCTAAAAGCGAACTAAGAGTTTCATCTAGATAAATGATTCTCCTCACCGATATAGTTGAAATGTCTACGCTTTCCTTCTCGAACATCTGAGCCTAGTCTCTGCGACAAAACAACAAACACCTTACGTGCATTGTCCCAGATTACAACAAAAGAAAGCATACAAATGTAGTCAATAGTGATATACCTTGGCAAGCATCAAGGCATCATAAACCTCTTCACCAAGCGACGCCGCTCTAGAAGAAAGATGAATGAGAGGCAATTGATTTTTAACCAGAAACTTGGACACAATTTGTAAAGTGAGGTTTTTTTGAGTAGACGCTGTTTCCAGTTTGAGACGCTTACCTCATAATCCGCTTAAGCTGATCACTAGAGAAGGAAGCGAGTTCCATACCCAATCGCACGGCTCGGCGAGCGTCACGCTTCCGCTGGTTGCGGCTCCTCGACGAGTCAGACTCGCCGCCATCGCTATCACCATCGTCTTCAGCAATGAGAGTTGGAATGAGAGCTTCCGGACGAACTCGCCGACGAGGTGGAGACCTGGCGGTGGAGAAAGATGGGGAGAGAAGAAGAGTGGGGATAGAAGAAGAAGAAGCAGGTGGGTGCGGAAGCTTTTTGGAAAACAAATAGCTGAGATTACGAAAATGGTGATGACATTGCGGCGAAAATTGCCTTATCGGTCGTATAAGGTGCCCCATGGAATCTCCGGCAATCGTTCCGATGTCGATGTCGGAGTCCTATCTACTGCAGTGTAACGCGTTTTCATATGTGAGTGAGAGACTG
Organism: Eutrema yunnanense; assembly: GCA_002933935.1. NCBI lineage: Eukaryota > Viridiplantae > Streptophyta > Magnoliopsida > Brassicales > Brassicaceae > Eutrema > Eutrema yunnanense. The sequence continues at coordinate 64,530 of PKML01003472.1, forward strand.
TGAGGTTTTTATTTTATTTTTAAAGCAAAATTGGTTTACAAAAAACTCTCGTGTTAAAAAACTTTTTACCTAAATTTTCTTGCAAAACATTTTTGTTTCTCTAACATCTCTTATTATATAAAGCTGGATCATTCGACGTGAATGTGACACGTAAGATCATTTTCAATCACGAGATTGTGACATTTGTTACGATTGTTAATTTAGATCTTGACATGTGTCAATTTAGTTAAAAAAGTAAAAATGAATTAAAGTAAATATTTAAAAATGTTAAACTAAAAAAAATATCTATATAAAAAGAAAACTTAAAATAATAATAAATAAAAAATAGAAAATGTAAATTGATCCTAAAAACTAAAGTTAATAAAAAGAGAAAATATCAAAAAATTATAATGGAAAGATTTAAAATCGATTAATAACCAATTAATAAAAAAA
>PKML01003472.1:74331-84673 GCA_002933935.1 Eutrema yunnanense
ATATTACCGTATAATATAAATATTTACTAATTTCAAATATTTAAAATTTTAGGCTGATTGATTTTGATAAAAATATACAATAACATATCATTTATCATCTCCGTCAGAATATTATTTAAATTTGAATATTTAAATTAAATATAAATTAATATCCGATTTATTATTTTGTAAATATATAATAACAACTGGTTTTGTGAATTTTGATAATTAATCTAACCTATAATTAAGGAAATACAAACTAATTTAAATTAAAATTTGAATTTTCGGAATTATTTTTAAATATAAATTAAAATATATTTTTTTTTAATATTGTACTAAATTGATTTGTTTGGTACTGGAATAATAGTTATCCACAAAAACAATAGCTTAATATGAATGTATTCTTGTTTGGACACAAAAGTGTCTCTGTTTAAATTTTTTAATAATAGTATAGAAAAAAAAGACTAACAACACAATCTTAGCTAGCCCTGGGCATTCGGATCCACGGTTCGGATTCGGGTCGGTTTCTCGGGTTTTGGATAACCGAAGTTGGAGAGTATAGGACCCGAACTTGACTCGATAAATTTTTAGCTCGGTTCGGGTCATGTCGGTTTTAGGTCGGTTTTTGTAATTTGAGAGAAATCCGTTATGGAACAGAAATTACATTCTGGGTCGATTCGGTTCGGATTTGGACACAAATTACCCGAGAACCAAAGATTTTCGGTTCGATTTATTTTAAGAATTGTACCCAAAAACCCGATTTACCCAATTAAACCCGATTTACCCAATTAAACCCAAATAACCCGAGAAAAAAAAAAACAAGACAAAAATTCAACATTCTGCAAAAACCAGAGAAGGATACAACTTAGCCGAGTCTGCTTTGGAAACACAAAGACAAGTCACAACACAGATCATAACCATTGTATCATCAGTTCATCACTCATCACTCTCATTCCTTGCAAAATCAGTTCCTAATGCTTCCTCTTGTGAAGCTTTGACACTTTCCCCTTAGATGAAGATGATGCAGGCTACAAGACAAATGTGAACAAGACAACATTTTAAAAGGCAAAGCAAAAAAAAAAATCAAAGCTTGGCATGAAATCAAGTAGTTCTTTCCTCCTAAAATTCCCCACAATGAAGTTTTGCAGCAAGAAAGAACAAATTTGACGATAGATTCACAAGTCCTAGGCTATTCACTTTCATCAGTTAAACTTCGGGATTTACTCAAATGCTCATCACCCAATAAAAGCTCTCTAATGGAAAATCCTACAAACAAAGGCAATTATATTCACAGAATCAAGCAATCACAGACTACTCCCAGGTTCTTGCAGAAGCAACATAATCTCTCACCATCCGGTTGTTCATCATGTATGATTTTGATGGGATATCGATAATTAGGGCTGGGCACTTCGGTTTGTAGTTTGGTTTGGGTTCGGTTTTTTCGGTTTTATAAAAATTCAAACCATATAAAAACCATATATATTTTGGTTTGGTACGGTTCGGTTTTTAACGGTTTTCGGTTTATCGGTTTTATAAAAAATGAAACCATTTAAAAACCATATGCAATTTTGGCTCGGTTCGGTTTGGTTCGGTTACGGTTTTTAGTTTGGTTCATAACTTTTGATAAGGCTCATACAATAAGCAAAAATAAAATGAATGTATAAATAATATATTAAGCTAATAANAATGCTTCCTCTTGTGAAGCTTTGACACTTTCCCCTTAGATGAAGATGATGCAGGCTGCAAGACAAATGTGAACAAGACAACATTTTAAAAGGCAAAAAAAAAATAAAAAATCAAAGCTTGGCATGAAATCAAGTAGTTCTTTCCTCCTAAAATTTCCCACAATGAAGTTTTGCAGCAAGAAAGAACAAATTTGACGATAAATTCACAAGTCCTAGGCTATTCACTTTCATCAGTTAAACTTCGGGATTTACTCAAATGCTCATCACCCAATAAAAGCTCTCTAATGGAAAATCCTACTAACAAAGGCAATTATATTCACAGAATCAAGCAATCACAGACTACTCCCAAGTTCTTGCAGAAGCAACATAATCTCTCACCATCCGGTTGTTCATCATGTATGATTTTGATGGGATATCGATATTAATAATGCAAAGTGAGAAGATAAAAGTTGCAATTTTAATTCGTGTTTTAAGTTTTTAACTACAGTGAAAGAAAACAATTACATTAAGGAATCCGCATAAAGTGATAACTCAATAAATAAGGTGATTCCTCTATCAGCATCCTCATTAAATTGAAACTCCAACCAACAAACTGACAAATGCATGAGTTTTCTTTAAGTAGTATAGAAAGATAGAAAGAAAGAAAAGGTCAAAATGTGAAGAAGATGCCTCCAATTATGACTTGACCCAAACCGGTTTTACTTAACCGGAACTAATGTTTGAGCCCATAATCCACTATTCTGGTTTATCAATTCAGTGTGCTAATCACTTGAAATCAAATGTCACAAACACACTAAGCTTCTGCCAAAACCGATGTTTCCAACACTTTTCCTTCAGAGTAGCGGTTTAAGCTTCTGCAAAATCCAACCGCAAAAAAAAAAAAACCCAACAAAAGCTAAAAGGTCTCAGTTTTACAAACAAATCACTGAGGACGATTTTGTTATCTGAAAGATAGTTTTGATGATTTCTAATATATAAAAAAAAACGGGGTTTAACTTGTAAAACAGCACAACTCAAGTCATTTTTATTTTAGCTTGAGCTTCTGCTACAGCTACTAGTAGTACTAGTACTTGGGTTGTTGGAGACACCAAGACACAATGCTTCAGCCAATGGTCCACCTGGTGTTGTTGAACTGAGCCATGATGGCCCTTCATGGCTAATCCACTGGTGCTCGTTTGTTCCCTTTGCTTCCTCCATGGCTCCTCCAGCCATTGATAGTGTCAGAGAGCTTCCCATTGCTTCATCTTGATCCCGTTCTACCAAAAACCGCCTTGTCTCTTGGTTATGTGGTGTCTGGTTTGGACTCAATAGACCCTGCAATGCTCCAAAGCTCTGGTCTACTAATGGCTCCTTCTGCCTGAAATTCAGATCATAATTGAATCCGCGTTTGAGCTCTCTGCTTGATCCAACCTTCAGCTGGGCAGCTTCATGAACCGCCGGACTTAAAGTTGCAATGGCATCGTCTTCTTTCATAAACCACCTGAATTCTCTTCACATATCAACCAATAAGTTTCAACTGATTCCAAAAGGGGATGGATTTTAATGCATTGACAAGAACGTAAGTCAACACGCACCTGTGGTGATCATATGAAGAGGAAGCAGACGGAAGAGCACAAGGCACAGAGAACTGGCTTACGGGTTGTCCATAAAACTGGGGATATGATCTAGCCAACTGGTTAGTATCGTTTTTAGCCGGACGAGGGTCATTGTGGTGAGATGATTCCACATGCTTTCTTGAACGAGGACGGCTCTTGTGAGTGTGTCTCTCACAGTATTTCTGATCAGGGATCACGTTTCTAGAGCATCTCCATTTCTTCCCATCTGTTCTCTTGCACCTCCATGGCTCCATATCAGCTGCGTTGTTGATTGCGTTTGAAGCAATCCCTAGCTTCAATGAACCTCCTTTCATCACTGCCACTGTCACCCACATAGAACACATCAGATTCTTGTATTCAGCATAAGTACCAAACATTCCATTCCTATGCATCCACTAAGAGGTAAAACTTCTTGAACATTCTATTACCAATATAATGGACTTTAGTTGCATCAAACATAATATAACAAGAAACCAAGAACACATGTAACCAAGAAATTGACAAAAATGGGAAACCTAGAGAAGTTGATCAAGTGAAAGCTAGGGAGATTTTTACCATCTGAATTGTTAGTGTTTGATGGGTTCTTGGGAAAGGGTGTGAGAAGCTCAGAAGGAACAGGAACAGAAGCCATCATGTACTTATATATATTCCTCTGCCTCTCAAGCTCCTGCCATTGAGCTTCACTGAACGCTACACCTTCCTTTTCACTCATACTTCTTCCCATCTCCCCTGGATTTTATCCACCGAATTCACATTAAAACCAACGCAAACAAATTTCAATTTTTTCCCATCAAAAAGGTGAGAACTTGAAACCTGAAGAGCTCAAGGTGAAAAAAGGGTCTGCAACTGAAACAGCAGCAGAATTGGAACCGGCGAGGGAAAACATTTCACCAAGAGAAGAAGTGTATGCCTGATTGCTTGAAGCAGAGAACATGGGATCGCCAACACCAGCGGAACAGTAACACAAGGAAGAAGAGAAAGGCGATGAATATGATGGATAATGATGATGATGGGGTAGTACCATAACGTCTTTATGCGAGTGTTCTACAACTCCAAATCCGAAACCACCAACAAAATCTTCCTTATTACGTTCTGCTCTAGTTCCCATTAAACTAAAAACACACACAGTCTCTCTTTCTCTCAGTAATATCCACTCGAAAGGTATCAACTTTTACCAGAAACACCACCTCTATAAAACCTTTAAACTCCCGATTTAAAAGCACAACAACACACATAAACAGAAAAAAATACCCTTTTGTGTTATGCTTTGTCTCTGTAATGGAAACCTTGGAGATAATCGAAAGCTTGATGCTTCAAACAGCAACAACACCCAAAAAAATCCAAGAAAGAAAGAAAAAAAAAAACAGAGAAAGAGCACCCCTGCCTTTTCTCTTAGCCTAAAGTCCGATACATAAGAAAAAAAAAAAAAAAAAAATAGAAAACCTTAAAAACAGCCCACAAGAACAACAAACGCTCACTCTATTTTGTCTCTCTCAGTGCCACTTAAAAAGATGAGGATAGGGCAGAGAAATTAGGGATTTTTAGGTTAAAAACGAGTTAGAGGAGCGGTGCCGCAATTTGAGAGCCTCATGAGCCATAAAGCTTTTTTTGTTTCCTTAGTCTCCAACATTCGACCTTGTTTCAGAATACAGACAAAAATCTTCATTACCTGTCAGCTACTACTACTCTCTTCCTCCTGACACAGACATTTGCATCCCACGTTGTCGTTTTCTTCACTAACGCCGTTAACATTCTTCTCCACACACCGCCTCTTCGATCTTTTCTTCGACCTTAGGTAACGTATTTTCTTTGTCTTCTTCTCAAAACTAACATCGTACTACCATTGACCAAAAAAAGACTTTTAGTTAGATAGGAATAGATAAAAACTCCGTTAAGTAAACGGCGTTTAAGAGGAGGAGATGGGACCCACATCTCGTTTCCGTGAGAGCTTCTCATAGGGGGGACCACAGGGATGTGATGCTCTAACTAATTTTAATTCCAGACCCCTCTTTTCTTTTCCATCTTCGGGTCACTTCCTTATATTTTACTAATTTTCCACCCTGTTTCTTTTCTTCTTTCTCTTTTCGACCCCACTACTTTCTTGTCTCCATTACTCGTCTAAATTTTCCTCACTTTAGCTACATTCCCCCAATGATCAAAGGATAGGTTTTTTTTTTTTTTTTTTTATAGGCTGATTCTAGTTGTTGGAACTTGGAACTATAGGACCACTCACTCATGTTCAATTGTCATAATTAAGGTCATTGTTCGTTGGTGATATAATCGGTGGTTATAGTCTTTACATAAACATGTTTTCTTACCGAAAGAGGACCTTTTTTAAAAAAAAAAAGAACTTAAAGTGAACCCCTTCTTCTTCTTCTTCTGTTTTAACTATAGGAATCACTCCAACCAGAAACTAATGTAATCATATAAACTCATAAAGGTTTATGTTAGGATTTGGCTACATATCACAAACATGTTCCAAACTATACTGCCCCGAGACTACCAATTCTATACAGATTTCAGTCATTTTTTCTTGTTACCAAGGAATGAGAATAGAACCTACCAAAGGGATACAAATAAAGAATTCCTCTGTTTTCAGCGTCGGTCTAACCTCGTTTCGAGCAGATCTTGGCATCGAGACAATATTCAACGTGTGTCCAGCCTGTAGATGTTGAGAAGACTACCAATCTGAAAACAAGCATATTCGTTAACCGTGTTACAACTAATAATAGCAAATTTGGAACTCAAACCAATCGAAAGGCAAGTAGCCCAAAACAAAACATAGGGCACCACTAAAACTATATAGAGATGTCTCAAGAACCATAACAACATATATAAAAACTGGCTTTGTGGGAGAACATACTAGCAGTCGAATTTAAATGTTGAATCTTTTGAACTGTCGAAAAAAAAGTCATAAGTTCAAGTATTCTCTCATAAAAGAATGGCTTTAGTATCACTATATTGTATGCTTTTAGCCTAATCTTCTATGTAAATCTTATCAGAAAGAGCTAAAAAAAAGTGTGCGTACAAGCAAGCAACATTGATAGACTGAGAGATAAGAGTTACCTCTCAAGAAAGAGACTTTCCTACGTTAGGAATCCCAAGAAGCATCATCGTTGCTGACAGACGAAAGGAAATAACCGAAGCTGAAATCGAGAGAATTACAGATACTTGTCTCACACAATTTTATATGCGAAGACAGAAATTTTCTCTCTTTCAAATCCAAAGTATCCGCAAGCTTCAAAACAGCAATCCGTCTTGTGAGAAAAGACGATTTTTTTCGCAGCAACTAGTACTCAATATGGAATCTACTCAAATGAAAAAGCAGCATCAAATTACTCGGGAGGAAATAACAGATTCATATTAACGTGAACTTGGACTCTCACAGACATTTAATCAAACAAGTTGAGATCCGCATTAAAAAATAATGGACAGAGGAGGAGAAAGAAAACAAAAAAACGACCAGTGCGATACGATCGGAGATGGGCTGAAACGCGACGGACCATCTCCGGTTACGGTCCTGACGTTCCGATCGTCCAACTTCGAGCCGTTGACATTTTGACTATATCAATCCATGCGTGTACACAGAGGTGTTAGACTTATATTAGCTCAAGAATGGTCCATTAGGCCCATTACTAAAAGGTCCATATTTACCCATACATCATGTTTCGAACCGCAGTTAGTTTTTACTTACTGTCAGGATTCTACATGGTTTCATTAATCATTTTCTTGAAATTTAAAGTTATTCGGCGATAATACATGTTTTTCATTTTGCAATATATTCTCCACTAAACTCTGAGACAGTGAGACGTCTTAGTCATGTGACATGTAATCGTGGAGTCATAATGTCATGGCATGAAAAACCAGATATCCTGGCTTTGCCATTTTTTTTGTTTCTTTTTAAACTTAAAAAAATGGATTTCCATAAAAATCTATAAAAAATTTCGATGTTTCTAGATTTCTCTTATCCATATAAATACACAAATTCACAGCCGTATTTTTCATATTTGGCCGATGACTTGTGAAAAATTATTGGTTACAAACTTAAGTGAATGATGTTTTACAAATATTACTATAATATAACGCAGATATAGTAGTATTGCGTCAATATTGAGCGTCAATATTGAAATACATTCGGAATTAAATAAATATAGTTTGATAGAAAGACATGGTATGTCCTTTTCTTAATTAAACCTACGTGTTCCGTACCGTTTTACAGTTAGATATGTATTTGATTATTTAGCACCGGAATGTTAGGAATCTTGATATATATATATATATATATGTCGCAACTAGTATAATGGGATTAGTTGCTGTTACGATCGATCATATATAAATATAGTGGTAAATATAATGAGAACAATAACTCCGAAATGAAAACCCGGTGACGATATGGACGACACTAAAGTAAAACTTCTTTATGTAAGAGAAGAGAGTATTCAAATTGTTCTCGAAAGACCATTCCAAATCCAAGTAATTTAGCATAAAATATAGTTTCGATGTTGGGGAGGAGAACTAAAATTTACTTTATCTTGTTTTGTGTTCGAAAATATTATAGTTCAAAGATTCCGAATATTTTTGGTAATCCAAAAAATAGAATAGTTGTTAACTTTTCTCTTTTATAAATATTTAAATACTATTTTTTTTTCTATTTCAACTAAGAATGGAAATTTATGGTTAGTTCTAAGAGACTTTTTTGGTCAACAGCATAAATACAATTTAGCAACAAAAAAAGATAATATATATATATATATATATATATAAATACATATAACAAAAATGGTTTAAAAATGGTTTATAAATACATAAATACATATAACAAAAATGGTTTATGGTGATGTATTGATACGAATTGAATGACATCATTAACCATGCATATGCACCACATCAGCAGTAAATACGCTGTCGACAATCATTTGTCTGTATGCATCTAATCAACATTTAATGGTAGAGGAAAAAATGAATATTGGATATATGTCATTATTACCTAACAGTACAATGTTTGAAGCATATTTGACCAACAGAACAATGTTTGATACATGAAAAACAGATGTCAAGCATATCCCTCTGCACGGATTAGAACCAATCGATGTTCGAGCGACATGACGATCCGACATATGAGTTAGGTAACATTTTTAACCAACCCAGTGTAAAACCAGATTCTTTGTTTATCTTCTGAACCATTCAATTTGTCGACCAGTCTCGTGTGATCTTCTTAATACAAAAAAAAATTATATTGTTTATTGCTACCTCTACGTTGGTCTGAAAATAGATATAGTTGCGTGTCATAAAACAAAGCAAAAAAGTTGTGACGGATAAGAAAAAAAAAACGGATTAGCAAATTTAAGAGGAACAAGAAATGATTATTGAAATGGAAAATAATGTGACGTAAAATAATAATATATATAAAAGAGAAAGCTTATTGAAAAGAGGATTTGTGCATGATCATATGATAAAAAAAAGCCAAGTCATGGACTGGTTCTGCTGTTTCACAGGATGGTTCAACTACCACGCACCTCTTTTTCTTTGAGCGTTTAATGACACAGCCCACATTTCGCTTTTTACTTAAATTTTATTTGGTTATCTGTCTCTTTTATCTTCCCATTTTTCTCAATTTCGAATTTTTTTTCCGTACAAACTATTCTGTTCACCTAAAGAATTTGCAATTTCACACATTTAAAAAATTGCTGAAAAATGAACCAAGTTGTTGGTGGTCGAGTGGTTCCTTTTCTGCGGTGAGTGTCGGCTCTGTTGGTCTAGGCCAGGGATCGATTTCTCGCATGAGCGAAATTACCAGGACAAGCACTTGGCCAAGTGGAGCATTATAAGTGGGCTGTGTCACTCCCACCCGAGAGATTAGTCTGGGCCTTTGGGTTTGGGATTACTCCCGGGGGCCGAAAGGCATAAAAAAAAAAAAAAAAAAAAAAAAAGAAATTGCTGAAATTTATTCCACTGCATACAAAAATTACTTTGTTTGTATATATATTTTGTCAAATATATATATAGTAATGTATATGTGAACAATTAGGTCCCTTATCTATGCATATAGATTATAGAATTAAAAAAAGAATCCCCAATTTGTCACTCCCAACTTCATTCGCAAGTAAACAAAATACACATAGTTTCTCTATTCTCTTGCACGCTTTAACAATGGAAGCTTCGGAATCTGTTTCCAGCAAAAGTCACCAATTCCGTTTCTTTTCTTGTTTTGTTTTATGTTCTTTTTCTCTCATCTGTATGTAAAAGAAAAGGTAATTGGACTAAAAGTCACCATCTTCCGATCAATATACATAGAGAATTTTCGACAAACCCATGTAAAGGTGTCCAAAATTAACTCACAGCCACATGTTATTTAGCCAGTGCTTTTAATACCGAACCGGTCAAACCGGTGGATCCGTGACCCTTATATAGTCATTTTCGAGTGTCGTGATCAACAATATCTCACCTTATGATATCATATTATATATTGATCACGTATCATCTATAGTCTATATAGATTCACACAACCTTCAGATTTTTTTGTTTCTCTCCATATACTCCTCTTCTCAACTCCCAAATAGAGAGAAAAATAGATAGATAGAGTCATAGAGAGAGGTTAGACATATTATATACATATACATTGCACAACTATATACAACACAAGTCGACTTCATCCATGGATCTCTCTTCTTAAACTCTCAAATATATAAAGAAGAGTTGTGTATAAATCTTACAAAGTTTTTAAACATCTCTAAGCTTTGTTGAGCCATGGCTGTGATGAAGACAAGTAGAGCAGCGACCGTAGCAGGGACATTGCTCAACGAAGCCGTTAGCTTCGTCGTGTTCTGTCTCTTAGACATCGTTGATTCATTGCTTTGTCTCATCTACAAAGCAGCAGACTACCTCTTCGAATCCGAGTGGAAGCCTTGCTATTGCTTGTCGGCCAAGGAACCCATCACGACCACTCGAGGAAAGATCCTCTTGTCTCACAATAATGGCGAATCCAAGATCCTCACTCTTTCTCCGCTTCAAGAAATCAGGTACAGGTTCAAAAAAAAAAAAAAAAAAAAAAAAAAAAAAAAAACCAGGTAGTCCGCACTTTTA
>PKML01003472.1:84750-101207 GCA_002933935.1 Eutrema yunnanense
ATATATATATATATATACTATATATATGTCGATATAAAATACAAATTTATAATGAAATTAAATAAGCTTGTGTTTAATCATTTCATGTGGTGTTCCGGTTTTACCCAAATAGAACCCTTATAATTTTTCATATTTACTATAAATACGTGAATTTTAAACTATAACTAGATTCTAACATGTGTACCCACGCAGGATGAAGTTTTTTGTAAACTAAATTTTTAAATTTTTTTTTTAAATTAAATTTTGAAATATGCAAAAGATGAAATGATAAATAAAATATAATTTAAGTGTTATTGATTTAAATATGTTGAATTTGTAATTCTTAGGTTTTTAGTGAGAAGATAATATTTTGATTTGTTATGCAATATGTGTTTTGATATTTATAACATATTTTTAACTCGTGCTATCCAAAATCTAGATTATAATCCGTGCTGTCTGCAGGGTAATAGTTTTTATACATTATTTTGTGTGAAATTTATATTGAGCAAACACTAACGAAAATAGTTTAATTTAAAATTTAATAAAAAATTTCATGATTATGTGATACCTTAAATGATAGCAAAGTTTGCTATCTAACAAACAAAAGTTATAAAGTTATATGATGTTATCATATGGTGGATATTAGTATAATAAGAGTTCAGTTAGTTAAATATATTTCGATGTAATCTTAATTGTACTTTGTTATTATGTGAATTTAGATTACCACACAACCAATTGTTTCATTGTTTAATTAAAATCAAATTTCACAAATTATCTATTCATGAGTGTTAAAATGGGCTAACACGTCATTTTAATCTGCCTCAAATCAGTTTGTTATCTTGTATGTTTTGACAAACTAACATGCAAATGACCACAATTGTAAAAACACAATCCTAATGCGCCCCACCATAATATCATATAATATAACTATTTACTAATTTTGAATATTTAAAATTTTTAGCAAGTTAAAATGTTTTTAATAATAATATATATATGATTTGGTCTAATTATGTGGTTCAATTAAATAACTAGATTAAACCAAACATAATTTTTTTAAATTTGAACGTCACATATTTTTTTTAAATTCGGATTAAAATATATTATCTTAGGTACCAAGACAATCTCGTACAAACATAAAATTTACATTTAATCTCTACAATCATAGATTAATATTATTATATTTAAATAATTTAATCAATCAAATAGCGATTAAATGTTATTTATAGATATTATAATTAATTAGAATGTCCATATCTAACAAAAAAAATTATGTAGATTATTTATTTAAAAAAATATTTGTTTGGGAATATGTTTAATATTTGTTGGCAACAACATATTCAATTTTTTATATAAAAAATAAGGAATGTTTGGAAACATAATCTAAAAGTGCTTATGTTTTAATAATATAGATTGCTCACCATTTTTCATAATCGACTTATGATATGTCTTTCGTTTCTCTATTAAAATTAAATTAGTGCATGAGCCAATTTTGTCATTAGGAGTTGAAATTTCAACTTTAATTCGGTTTAGTAACTAAATTGGCCGGTATGATATTCCCTTTGGTTTTCTTGTAGCGGACGTTCCAAGATTGTGCTGGAGGATATCTCCGAAACCCTTTACACACGTCCTTCTCTTTTATCCGACCTCTCTAACGTCTCCGTTAACGAGCTCAATAGACGGTTCGTAAAGGTCACTCGGTCCGAGTCCAAGTGTAGCAACCATCATGAGAAGACTAAGAACAAAAGGAGGAAATCAATAACAAAGTCAAGCTTGACGGTGAACTTCACGGTCGTTGAGATGCTTCGGGGAAAGATCAGACCGCAGAATTTGAACCAGGATGTCTCTCGATGGTCGGATTGTGATTGTGGGTTTTGTACATCTTGGGCCTCTACTGCCGACAAAGATCATTCCCTCTTTGTCAAAACTCAAATCCCAAATGGTAAAATGGTCACATGCATCTTTATTTTAGTATATATGACTAATACAATCGATTTTTTGGTATTTGATTTATTTTGACATTTACATGTTAATTGTATTAGCAAACATATACATGATAAATTATTGTGTTTATTTATAAAAACTCTTTGTTAAATGAAAATAGGCTAAACAAAATTGTCCTTTGTATTTATGAATTCCAATTTTTGATACACAAAATGTTAATTAAATATATATATTTTTTTTTTTGCGTTTTAAAATAATTGGATTCATAACAATAGGGGTAACTGCGAAAGAGGATGTGTTGTTCATCCATGGTTTCATATCTTCATCAGCGTTTTGGACGGAAACGGTGTTTCCAAGCCTGTCGGCTTCCTCCTCAGCATACAGGCTCTTCGCGGTGGATCTTCTAGGATTCGGGAAGAGTCCTAAGCCAGCTGATTCACTCTACACGTTGCGAGAGCACATAGAGATGATCGAGAAATCGGTCTTACACAAACACAATGTGAAGTCTTTCCACATCGTGGCTCACTCTTTGGGATGCATTTTGGCGCTTGGCCTCGCGGCTAGACACGGCGGCTTAATCAAGTCGCTCACCCTCCTTGCTCCGGTGAGTTAATTAGTTTTAGCATATTTGAACTTTCTTTGTTGATTTTTAAGCATGCGGAACATTAAATCTACATAATAGATTGTAAGGTTTTCCCAATCTTTATATTACATTACTATGAGGGTCACTCATTTTATTTTTAGCTAATCCCCTTATGGTAAGGAAAGTATGCGACTATATATTTGGCACGGTTGTGTTTTTCCCTTATTTTTCGCCTGATTTTATTTTGAAAGAAAGCATAATATTTCGTGTTTCTTAAACAAATGTGTTTACAATTTTTTTTAAAGAAATTGAAAATTTGTGATATTTAAAATGTGATAAGAAATATTTGAAAAGGTGCAATTTTATTAGTTTGAAAAAACGTATGGTGAAAAAAATAGATGTGTGGTACTGGTATGACTAATACACTACGTGTGCATGTGTACGTGTGGGCAGCCGTACTATCCGGTACCGGCAGGAGAGGCGGAGCCGAGGCAGTACGTGATGAAGAAGGTGGCGCCGAGGAAGGTTTGGCCGCCAATAGCTTTAGGAGCGTCGATGGCTTGTTGGTACGAACACATTAGCCGTACCATTTGTCTCCTCATCTGCAAAAACCACCGTCTTTGGCAATTCCTGGCTAATCTCTTGACCCGTAATAACAGGTTTTTTTTTTTAACATATTTATTATTCATTTAATTAATTATCATTTGCTAAAAATCCGAAAAGGTCTATAGACTGAAAATTCAAACGGATACAAATAAATATTAAAAAAGTCTCCTACTTAATCAGGGTCGGCTATGAGCTATGCTAGATGAAATATTGGTCTTAGCCCCATTTTTTTTTTCATCTTTTTGTCCAATTTTTATTTTTTTTGGCTCTCAAATATATATTTTTAAATTTTTTGGCCCCTAAAAACAAAAACTTTAAAATTGATTTTGAACCCCCAAATTTTCAGGACCGACCATGTACTTAATTAGTAGAGAGCTTTTACGATCAAACCGCAGCCGCGAACGCTAACAATACACGAGGGTCAAAATGTTGGTGGTTTTGTATCGGTTTGTTTGGAATATTTTGAAGTGATCTAAGAAGTTAGGTTTAGTCTAAACTTAGATTCTTTTTCTGTTTAATTTTTAACTTTATTATAAGTTTAGAGTCATATTCAATTGATAGGAAACAATATTGAGGGTTGGTGTAGCTAGTTTAGTTGCTGTCATCAGTTACCAAACCACCTCCAATGAACTAAATCTACTTACAAATTTAATTTATAGCTGTATCTGGTCGCTGGCTAGTTTAGTGTCTACTTACTTTACGATTAACCTTACTCACCAAAATAATTTACATATATACAATTTTAGATAAAGTACAATTCTACGTGGTGTTAGCTTGATAGAACTAAGTTACATCAAATAATCAGATATAGAGAGAGCCACGTGTTTTGACATGCCATTAGTATGTCTCCATTCATTGGAGACGAGCTCTAATTATAAGACAAATGGATGCTTAGGCAACCTAACTAGACTCTATAGTGCTATGCTAAATTTTAAATTTCCAACCTAAGTACTTGACTATGTGTACTTGGAGCAATTGAATTTGATTATACTTTTGAAATGTCTAGGTTTGGTTGATCGGGCTATTTTAGTGACATGTGTCTATATAGATTTTACGACTATATGTTCTATAGTTCGTACATCTAAAGTAAAAAAAAATGTAAAATACATGGTTATCAATAATGCTCTAGTCCTACCAAAGCAACCAACCCGTTGACATTATATTAAATAAGGAAAATGGAATCAAAATTCGTCCGATCAGTGCTACCAGATATGAGTTTGAGTCCAAAAACAATAACTATGATTTAAAAAAAAAAAAAAATTTCCAAGGTAATTAATAGGCAAATTAGCTATGATGAGGTTACATCTGCCATGCAAAAACTATTACTCTATTGTTGATTTATTAATAAGTAAGAACTACATTTGGCTATATCAATATATAATCTATTTTACTAATAATTAATTTTCTCTATACAGGACAGTAAACTTTTTAATAGAAGGTTTCATGTGTCACACGCACAACGCAGCATGGCACACTCTACACAACATTATATGTGGGACAGGAAGCAAACTGGATACGTATCTAGACATCGTACGAGATAAGCTAAAGTGTAACGTGACCATCTTCCACGGAGGAGACGACGAACTCATCCCCATCGAGTGTAGCTACAACGTTAAACAGCGGATTCCTCGGGCACGAGTTAAGGTTATTGAGAAAAAAGATCATATCACCATGGTCGTTGGGAGACAGGATGAGTTTGCCAGAGAGCTCCAAGAGATTTGGAAGACTTCATCTTGCTGAAAGTGTGTTCTATGAAAAATTGTGATTGATCATCAATTTATCTATGTAATTGATTGATAAAAAAATATTCTTATAAGTTTTATCATTATAAATTAAGGAAATCCTTATGTACTTAATTTAGCCATGAGAAAAAAAAAACAGAGAATGGCGTATCAAATTATAGATTTTCACGTATGTTTATGTATTGAGATATTAGAGAGAATGGAAAAGTTGTCTTTATATTGTCAAATCATGAAAGGTTTGTCAAAGTTGTTTTTTATATTGCCGAACCCATTGCGCCAAGAACTTGTGCCATATAGACATCATGAATGATAGAAATATATAACATCTATGCAATAATTTCTTTAGACCATAAATAAACTTAATGATTCACATGATCAGCCCTATTTTGTGAAACATAACACAATCAAGTCTCACTAAATATACAATAGACCTCACTTAATAATCCCATTACTACTTCATGGGACATTGATTTTGTTGTTTTCGATTAAAGTTTTAGATCTTATTATGTGAAAATTTTCATGAATTCCAAATACTTTATATTTATAGTTTTTCATGGGTTCGTCTATGAATTGATTAGCTCTATTTGTAGATAGATTATAGATTATATGTAGTGCTGCTCCATATGAATTTGTAGATAGTTCTTCATGGGTTTGCCATATGAATTTTGGCTGATTTTAGATTATATGTAGTGTTGCTCTATTTTTTTTAGCTGATTTTCCAAAGGGATTCACATTTTAATATGATTAATGAAGGAATTTTGAAAAACATAATTGTTTATTTGTTAAGTTAGTGACGCTAAAGCTAACCTAACCTAACCCAAATGTTGGTATTCATTCTAATTTCCCTAACATACTTTAAATAACATGCAAAATCTGTGCATAAAAACACATGAAAAACTTAGCGGAATGCAACTTTGTAAAAAATAGCAAGATTCATATGGCAAAGATGGATATTATGATGATAGTTTTGAATTTTGATCGATGTTCCTTTTTCACTTTTATCCAACATTGTTTTAATTATTTTATCGATATATATTGTGAATTGAAGTTATATTCTAATTTTTTGGTTGATGGCTTCGACTTTGGGGTCTTGTTTCTTTATCAGCTCCTCTTATACGTTCAGAATGTGAGCCAGAAGATCTGGTAGCAAACTTTCAGTTCTCACTGAGTTTCGAAGGTAAGTCTGGAACATCTGCTGCTTAACTACTTCAGGTTACTCACCACTGTCTTCGAGCCTTATCTTAATGATTCACATCATCATACCATAAGGTAGGTCAAGAAATTGAAATAGCAATCGAAAAAACAGTAGACGCTCCCAAATCGCCAAAATCACCTCACATCATTCCTCCCAAGTTCCTTGGAAATTTTCTTGATACAGATCTCATCTATAACGCAGCAGCCATTACATCAATGGTTTCAGTAGCGGCATTATTGGTTAATCGTGTCAAAAAGCTTTGATCTCTCTGCTCCTCCTCTTTCAGGTTTGTGCGATTCTTTTTCATTCTCTCTAATATCTCAATTTCTTTCAGGTTCGTGCGATCCTTTTTGACCGTTTAACACACACATAAAACATTACTATTATACTTTTTCTGTTTCATTAAAATTATCATTTTGACATATTTCACACATATTAAAAAAATTCAAAATTATATTAATATACCCTAATAATATATCCATAATTAATTCAAAATGGTTTAAATACATAGGTTATTAGCTTTGGATAAATGACAATTTTAAGAATTAGTTTTACAAAATTGCATTAAAAATGTAAAACAACAATTTTTTAAAAAAAATTAAAAAATAACTCTAAAGCATTAAAAATGTATTGTCACACTTGATATGTCGTCCTCCGGATCTTTTTATGCGTAGACAATGAACAATATGTGTGAGTAGTTTTTTTTTTATAGATTACCAGCAGGTTTTTGGTCGAAACCCATAATTTTTAGGTCCGAAACTATAACATGCGAGGAGTTTCTTCTCTTATGTTCATCACTTCATTGTTTTGTTTTTCAATATGTGTGGAGTAGTTTTTTGTTGTTGTTGTTGAATCTTGAGTTAATGATAGATTACGATAGATTAGTGGTTGGATATTGATGTTTAGGATCAAATCTGGCTAGATCCTTATAGGTTGCTAATCTCAACAAAATTATTACGCTTATGTTTTTTTTTTCTATGTTTTTTTCTCAACGAATATATATATTAGGCGATGATGCACTGCAAGTGGGTCAGATTGGTTGAACAAATTTACCAATATTAATGAATGTCTTGGACCATCCAACTATATTATTCTGTTACTTTATAGCTCTACATTCATATAATAAATTAATTAATGTGATTCCGTTTAAAAGTTAACGAGATGGTGGGAAGTCACTCGTTCTGTCCGTAAGTCCCTGATCACCATCAATAACGGACGTTGAGTCCTTCACTTTTCAACAGAAAAAGGAAAAGAAAAGAATATCGAGTTCGTCCTTTTCACTTTTCAGTGTTTTACTTCAAAATTTAATTTATTAAAATGAAAATGCATAGAAGCAACCTTGCAAGAGTAAAAATAGAAAAGCAAAAGCGAACCAAAATATTAAAATCATGAGAAGAACCTATATTAATAGTTATTTTTTGGGATTCTCTAAGTAAAAGTTGCGTTTCTCTTCCTCGTCCATGAATGCGGTAACGTGAAAAGACTTGCCAAGTCCCATAGGAGTCTTGAAGAGAATCTTCTTGCTTTTTGGCTCCTCCATACTCATCTCCACAATTGGTACCCACAAAAACATCTGCTTACTCTTCACTCCTATATACACAAACACAATACAAATACATAAATAAAGCCATATATCAATACGTACATGATAATTACTTGGAAGTAGCTAGTAGTACCTGTCATCTTCTTCATACAACACTTGTCGACATAGGCGGTGACTTCGAGAGCGTAAGAAACGCGAGTGTTGGTGGCTTCGAAGAAATGCTCGTAAGGAGTGTTTTGCTTCATCCACACATAACCCGTGGCTCTAACTCTTCCACACTCCACAAGATTCTTCAAAGGCATCACTCCTTTTGGAAACCCTAGCTCCTCTAGAAGCTCCACCGAATTCTTGTAACACTCCTCCGCTCCGTACACGATCTCAGCTCCTTCCCTCTCTCCTCCGACCTCCGCGACTTCCTGGCTCGCCATTTGATCACGAGATTATAGAATTCTACAAGAAACAGTTTTATGTTTTCTTCAAGGCGAATTAATATAATGCGTTGAGGTGCGGCTTTTGGAAGATATAAATAGTTTAAACGAGATAAAAAGAAGAAGGGGAGATATTAGAAGAGGGAGTAGGTGGTTGAACGGTGGGTTGTGTGAGTCATTTATTTGTTTCCCTAATTCTCTCTCTTGTTACTTTCGTGTGGTTTTTGTTTGCTTACCTAATTGCCCCATAAATATATTTCTTTATAAGAAAAGTCATATACGTCTTATGTTATTGAGGAGATCTCATACTAAGATAGGCTTATTGGATTAGGCATTTTAGTTGAATTAAAAATCTTTACAAAATTTTATGTTATTAATTACTGATTTTTTTTTTTAATATTGAAATCTAGTTTTGTTTGGTTTATAATTTCTAAATACACATTAATATTTGGTGTTATTCAATCAATAAGTTTTGTGTCAAGAATTTATGAATTTTAACAACAATATTAAAGATTTCTTAGTGAAAAATAGAAAAGAACATGTTGGGTTTATTCGTATATTTATTTTAAACATATTCAAATCCAAATGGATTTTTTTTTAGTTTTGAAATAGGTAAATTTAGTGGATTTTGGTTATAAAATTAATCCAAATAAGTAGGATATTTTTAAGATTTATGTTTTGGATAGATTGTTTCTTAAAGTCTCTGTTTTTTCCTTTGTTGTTCTCTGACTTCTCTGCTTTTGCTGTAAAGTATAGTTATTTTAGACACATATCTTATTCCTATTTAACAAAAAAAAAAAAAAGCATTTAGAATCATATATTACCAATAACACAAGATTTTTTATTTATTTCCTAATCAATTTAAATACATAATCCAATAAATCCCCTCTAGATATATCGTAGCTATGTTCAAAACCATATTAAAATCATAAAATCCTTTGGATAGACTGTTTCTTAAAGTTTATGTTTTTTCCTTTGTTGTTCTCTGACTTCTCTGCTTTTGCTATCGTTACTTTAGAGTTTAGACACAGATCTTATTCCTATTTTACAAAAAAACTAATATTTAGAATCATATATTACCAATAACACAAGATTTTTTATTTATTTCCTAATCAATTCAAATACATAATCCAATAAATCCCCTCTAAATATATCGCAGTTATGTTCAAATCCATATTAAAATCATAAAATCCTTTGGATAGACTGTTTCTTAAAGTCTCTGTTTTTTTCTTTGTTGTTCTCTGACTTCTCTGCTTTTGTTATAGTTACTTTAGACACATATCTTATTCCTATTTAACAAAAAAAAACCTAGTATTTAGAATCATATATTACCAATAACACAAGATTTTTTATTTATTTCCTAATCAATTTAAATACATAATACAATAAATCCCCTCTAGATATATCGTAGTTATGTTCAAATCCATATTAAAATCATAAAATCCTTTGGATTTTAAAATGTTTTAAAATACATAAACTTATAGAGTAAGCAATCTACTGGGTTGGGGAAGGTTTTCATAATATACTAGATTTTTGGAGATCTGTATACGTACATATTGTTCCGTTGTCAAAAAAAAAAGTATACGTACATGTTTCATCCTAATTAAACAAGATCCTATTTGAATGGTTGAAATAGAAAATGAGAAAGAATTGTTCAAGAGAAAGGATATTCAAACTATGTTTTCACTTTTCACTACAACGACTTATTAATTTCAAATGCCCGGTCATAATACATGCAAATTTTGTGGTTTTGTAAAGATTATAGTTCGGACTTTTCTAATCAGTTCAAAAAGAATGATTTATATGGACCAGTCCTCTGGTTCATTTTATCATATAATTCACCATCCAGAAAATGTTATGATACGGATATATCATGTAATTTCCCAAATAAACAATTGGAGATTGTTACATAATTTGGAAAAATTAGAATATAACAAATTGTCTTTTGGATTGATCATGGGTCAGTGATTTTGGGTAGTGCCTAAAAGAGAACATAGAACAAACTATCATTGGATTGCATTGTGTCGTATAAGTCTCTCGGCATTACACGCGGGGTTCGACGGGCTTTTTTGGAAAATATTATGTCTAAGAGAGAAACGGATATTGTTGGTTAGATTCGAGATATGTTGTTCGGACCTGCTAAAAATAATAGTGAATTCAGTAGATTGACCATTATTTCAGTTGAAACTATACTGTTTATGTACTTTAAAATGATATTTTGAGGACTTTTGTTAGATTTTAATACTTCGTAGTTCAAATGTTCATGTCGACTCCCTTGCAAAAAAGACGAGACTACCTATTTTTCCATATAAGCTACAATGAGCCGATATGGTTTGCCTCCCGGAGCAGTCGTCTTATCGATCAAACTTAACTTAATATATGAGGTTTGTTGGAAAAAAAAACAAAAATTGCCTCTAAAACCTTTGTGCAAATTGTGAAGCATGGACGAAACTTCGAAAGTAGATGGACACCAAGGTTTTTAAATATATGGACCAAGCCCATAACTATTTCAGACAGCCCAATATAAGATGAACAGACCTATAAGTGTGCTGATAACCGGAAATGGAACAGAATAAGATCTGTTGACGAACTTATTTTGATTAAACAACGATTCCATGTAAGAAGATTTTACTCTAACTCCTACCCAAAAAAAAAAAAAAAAAATTTGTTCTTGTCCACAAATCTTCTTATTTTTCTAAGAATAGAATGATTATAACATTATTGACTTCTTCTATCTTCATAACTGCTCTAACTTCATAAGTCTTCTTCTCTCTTTGACTGATCCTATGAAGCTAAAAACTTCATACAAATTGGAGGTTTTACTCCAGCGAGTGCAAGTACCGCCGCCGGTAAAGTCCAAAGGCCTTCGCCGCAAATTAGCCCTGAGGCGACCGCTGGAACCATAACCTCTGCTTTCTTCCGATTCATCTTCTCCCAAACAAACACAACGAAAGTCCCAACACACATGTCAATCGCGAAATAAGCTCCGACCAGAAACGGAACCGCCATCGCCGTCGGAAGCGGCATGAACCTCCCCACCTTCGCCGGAGTAAGATCCCTAACGACGTTGACCAAAACCGCAAACCCGAAAAACCCGTAACACATTTGGAGACAGTGAAGAGGCAGAGCAGAGAAGCCTTGCACCCCAAGAATCGCCATGTTTCTGTAAATCAAAGCGTAAGGAGCCTTGAATTCGCCGTTAGGGTTTCCAACGTCGAATGCTCTGTAAAACAAGAAGAAACTTAGCGGCGTCACGATGCATCCAATGACCGTTCCGATCATTTGGCTAACAAACATAGCCTTAGGTGAGGTCATCGTGTAATGAGCCGTCTTGAAATCTTGCATCAAAATACAAGAAACCGAAACAACCGATTTGATCAGTCCACATCCGGCGAGTCCGGCCACAACTCCATTTTCTCTTCCCGTCACAGCCGCGAGAACAAACAGACCGATTTTCCCATAGTTATAAGCCATGTTAATGTCTGTAAGTCCAGCTCCATAGGCGTTACAGAAGGCAAGAGATGGCGCGAAAATGTAAGCTACAATAACGTAATACCATTTGAGCTGAGGAAATATCAGAGGAACCACGACGGTTGAGACCGCAGCGAAGGTAAGATATCCGGAGATTCCGATCCACATCGGGATTTTATCTCTGAGGAAATTCTCGTCTTCCTTGAGAAATTTCCGTTGTTTCTTGTCACCCAAGTCATCAAGATCATTAGGTTTGTTCTTCAGTCTTGTGTTGATACTGACAATGGTGACAAAGAGGATCTTAACGAAAGTGTAGAGACCATCGCCGAGGATTAGAGCTACGGACAAGAAGACTTTGTAACCGTATATGCTCTTCATGTTGTGTTCGTCGAGACTCTCAGGGAACCAAGAGCCTTTGAGTTTATCAAGAAGTGGCCACATTAAGCCATAAGACAGAACAGCTCCTAAAAGCAAAGAAAGATTAACCAAATGTGAACAAATCATTCCTGCTCCTACAAATGTCATGCTGAAATCAAAGAAGAACCTGCAGAAAGGATCCAGAAAAAAACAGTTTCAGTTTCATGTTTCAAGAAATCGATTTGACGGAAAAAATGTCTTTTTCGTATAATCGATGGCGCTTACGTTTGTTTCCAAGCCTTCAAACCGAAGGTTGGGAATTGAGAAAACCCACAACCTTCTATGCCAGAGAAAAACCACTGGAAAAACCCCCACAAGAAACTAAATGAGAAGTATTTCATGAAACCGCGCACTTGTTTCCTGCAAATCGATTCCATTTAAAGATTAGGAAACTTAATTGTAACAATCATGACTTCTTGTAAAATAGGCTAACTAACTTACTTGGCCTGTGCATCTCCTTGCGTGTGGAAGCCGTTGATGAGAACCGCGGTAGCTAAACCACTCGGATATGTTAACTTAAGGTCAACAATCATAACCTTTCGGAGAGGGATTAAGACGAAAAGACCGATGAAACAGACGGCAAAGAGATAAGCAGTCATCCAACCGAGGCCTGGTTCTTTCACACTCTTCTCAGAGTTACCTTCCATGTTCGCACCAGATAACACATATGTCTTATGGTTTAACCCCAGAAGATATGAAGCAAATCCACCTGAAAATTAGAAAATACAAGAAAACCCCAATCTTTTTAATCAAAATCCCACAATTTGATTTTATATTATATACACCCCTCCCCAAAAGCAAAAGCAACATCAACCCTTTTGTTTTCAACAAAACTAAAAGTTTTCATAAAGTTAATATGTTTCGAACTATTTTATAGATATCCTTTCACTGAATATTTGCTTGTTTCCCAAGAAAGAGAAACTATTAAGGAAACAAAAAAAAAAACAAGAAGAAAATTCTGTTCTTAACCTCCGACGGCAATGCCATAACAAGCAACAGCAGATGTCTGGATCATTGTATTCTCTTGTCTTGTGAATGGCTTTGCGACAAATCCTGATTTCTTGAGAATCTTAGTCCATGTCTGGACGAAGACAAATGCCAGTAAAGCTGCAGAGCTGTTGAGATTTGGAACAATCCCTGTCGTGAGATTTAGCTTCTGAGCTATCACACTGAACACAACTCCGATCACTATGCTCACTAACACTCCTCTCACCGTTATCTGCTTCGTCCACGGCTCGATCGTCCTCCCAGACATCTCTTCTTCTGTTTCATGTTCTTCTTCTTGTAGTGACAGCTGATTATTGTTGTCTTCTTCTTCTTCTCTCTTCATGATCTTTCTCTGCTCTGTTTCCAAGGAAAGTAATGAAGAAAAAAAAAAGAATTGAGCTTTGCAGATGAAAATTCTTTTACAGTTGGATTTATCTTTGATACTTATATATACCAAAATTCTTAGGAATATATGAAACTCTACTCAGGCCTGACTCTACTTTCACTGGTGTGTACAGAAAAATACTTTTTTTTTGGTTTGAAGAGAATAAAAGGAAAGCTAATTAAAGAACTCGTTGTCTCTACCCTCTTAAGTGCGCATGTCCGACACGCGCATTGTCCAACCTAGACGAATCCGTCAAAACACAAACGCAAAAGTAGCAAACGCAAATTGTGTGAATAAAAAATAGGTAAAGAGTTGGGAGAGATTTGGTACACAAGTCAAGTGGCCTAATAGATTGTTGTTGGCATCTTGTTCCAAAGGGCGTTTAATGGTATTTCACTTGTTTTTGTCAGAATCTTTGATCTTTATTTACAGCCAAAATGAGATTGTGTGGGTGCAAAAAATGTAACTGTTCCTTTTTTAATCAAAGGTTTGAAAAAACAAATTCGGCAATCACATCATCATAATTAGATGTCTCGTACAGCATTACGTGTAGAATTTCTAATCTCACTGAATTTGAAAATTTCAAAGATAACCATTATAGGCATATTTGACTTTTGAGTACAAACTTTCGACCCGGACCTAGGTTTGTATCGTGCAAATAGTCACTGAACACATAAATCAGATGTTGAGGAAAGGTAGTTGATTTAGATGAAAAATGGATGATTCTTAACAAAGAAAGACTAGTTACTATTAATAGATATGATTCTTAATAGTTACTCGGTTTTCAAATTCAGAGTTTAATTCGATGATAAGAAAGAAAAAAAATTCCTAGTTGAACCCAATAGAAGTTATTGTTCATATATAAAAGATGGTTGTATATAGGTTTTTTTTTCTTATCCAAGGGATTTCCATTTTCTCTTAAAGTCTGAGACAATAATAGGTGTTCATGATTTTGAAAACTCTCATATGTATCTTAAATTTTCCTAGTTTAAAAATAGATTTATATGAAACCATGCAAAGTCAATATTATAAACTGTAAAAATAGGCCTTGAAATTCATTTGAACGGTAAAAACTCAAAATATCTACATGACTACTTCATCAATTAAACAAAAGTTGACGATTATCTATATATATATGTCTCAGTTTTTTTTTTTTGGGTTAAAAATGATGATGTTTTACACTGTTTAGAAAAACTATATAATATAACCTCAAAACATATTCGACATTTGCTAATTGTTTAAGAGAATTACAAAATTTTATGATCAAGACATGAATATCCAAAACACAGAATTGCAGAATATATAATTGAAATGGAAATGTATATAGATGCTATAATCGTGTATAGATGTGAATATGATGAGAGTATTGAGATTCTAAATGAGTGTGGCTCAATGGACCATAAGACCAATAATACTACCACATATGACATATCACGACAAAGACAATGCACTTTCTTCTTCTTTCTTTTCGTTCCCTTTCTACGCAATCCTTCGTCCCAATTATTCTACGAAATCCAATTACTTATAACAACGTCATAAAACTTCAGATTCACGATCTGCAAAATAAAAAAAATCACATTTCGTGTGAAAGTTGAACCTAAACTACTACTAAAAACGATAAAGAAGTAAAAAAAATAAACTTAGGAATTAAAATCTAATAATGGGTACAAAGTTGAAACCAAAACACTTTAAACTTTCCAAGTACCAATAATGCTTTCTAATCTGAACTATTTTGCGTGTATTACATAAGGATTGGTTAGGCCTAGTATAGGGATTAGATTCGCCGAGTTATTATCTAAAATTGAGGGGAAAAAACAAAACATTATAGAGTGGGGATATTGATAGGTGGATGGAGACGAAAGAAGAAAAAATGAATATTACTCCTTGACACCATTCATTTGAAAGAGAATCTCATTCACTCTTAAAGTCACAACTTATCCTCCTATAGCCCTACATTGACCCCAAACTACGACAATGACTTTTTTAGTCGTCCCTTTGCTAAAAATCTGTTTCCCTTTCCCTCTAACTTCTGAGTTTGCGTCCAAGTGATGGTGGCCCAGTGGTTTCAGGGGCCAAAATCTCTTGGCATAATTTGTCAAGGTCTCAAGTTCGAGCGCCTTTGGGAACATCTTTCACCATTTCTTGGACACCCACATGAATATGAGTCCATACTTTATGGCCCATTTGAATACACAGAGAGAGGGTCTATCCGTGAACAGCACCTCCCCTAGAGGATTAATTTGACCTCTCCATGGACCTGGGATATACCCCTAAGTCATCAAAAAAAAAAAAAAAACTTATGCGTTTGCGTCCAAACCGCTTATAAGGACAGCATTCATCAACGAGTACTATATTCTTTACTTTCATTGTCATGTTACCCTAAGTTTTTGTTTGGTGGAAAGGCTTCCATTAGTTATAATTTTAGTAACTAGTTGGAAAAAATAAAGAGAGTGAAATGAATATGTTCTTACATGTCATACCAAAAAAAAGAATATGTTCTTACATGCCCATGTTACCCTAAGTTAATTTATCACTATAATCCATATAATGAACTTAAAAGATTAGTCACATGAGTCTAGTTCCAAGTAGCTGATGAGTTTTTTTGTAGTAATAAAATGAAGCTTATGTGTCGAACTTATTAATGTATTAAGAAATAAGACGAAACTACGGCCTATCTACTTGGTTTAGTGTTAAAAACTCAATTGTAGTGTTCGAAGAAGACGATATGAAAACTAAAATCATAAAAATTAGGGAAAAAAACTAGAATGACACTTATAAATTGGCTAAGGACTAGAATGACACATAATAACTGAGAAGGAAAATCTGTTTTTGGCCCATTTTACCCTTACTTTCGCTTGTTAGGAATAACGTAATTACGAAACTGCCATTACAAAATTATTTCCACGTAAGCAAAAGTTTGAGTTATTTACAAAAATGCCACCGCGTTTTTCAGATTAAGTCTGCACAAACTTGTTATGCAGACTTGTTATGCAGATTTATTTTTCAATGTTGCAGACTTGTTATGCAGACTTGTTATGCAGACTTATTTTCAATGTTGCAGACTTATTAAGTTTGCGCACATCTGCAGACTTATTATGCGTGTTGCAGACTTTTCGACGCAGACTTAATGTGCTTTGTTGCAGACTTAATAAGTCTGCACAGACTTGTTTTGATTGCAGA
>PKML01003472.1:111293-130859 GCA_002933935.1 Eutrema yunnanense
GACTATAAGTGACAAATACGATGCATAACCAAATAAACGTTACTTGGTTTACTACTGCTCATTGGTTAATCGTCTGGATTGGTCTAGACGCATATTCAGATTATTTCGGTTTATTACACATTATTTATATTTTTTGTTTGTTTGTTCTACAAATTTGAGTGTCGATTACTACCCGACCGGGTTGGTATGGGACCTAACAATCGGTTTGGTATGAAAAATCATTCATATATACCAATTAGAAGACAGATCGAGCCCCCGATTTTGTTAAACCCTAATAATAACAAAAAGCGACCAACCGATAAACCAAGATTAAGACATAAAATTTGGAATAAATCAAGCGATTAAGTTAAACCGAGCGTTGGTTTGATTTAAGTGATGAAGACATGTCATCAGATAGTAACGAATGAAATTATGACAAATAATCAAAAAAAAAATTGAATGAAGGAAGATTATTCTGAGGCCGCCACATAAGATTATGACTTCACAAATAATAGTATGATATAAAAACATTGATTAATCTTTGGTTAAACTACTTGACCAAAGAGACGTTCTACTAACCAAATCTGAAATCGTAAAACAAATCGGAGTGGAATACGAAAAAGAATTGGAACCATCTACTTGACATTTACGAACCAAATCTGAATTCGTAAAAGCCTGGCCCATTAATGACAATCCTATATTATTTGACAATATTACGTGGGGTTATTGGTTCTTACATTTTAATAAATTTCTCAGATTTAGAAATTTTAATGAATCCATTAATTTTAAAATTAGATAAGTAGATTTCAAAATAAATAAGTTGAATTTCATAATCAAATAAATGGATTATTGTAAATCAACTAAATATATTTACAATAATTTTAGTATTATAATAAAATCAAAATAAATAAAAAAAACCAAAAAGAATTTTCGTTCTTTTTCTTTCACTAATCATCTATTATTCTCCTAAATAGAACATGTCCACATATTTGTTGCAATTATTGCTCTCAATTGATTGACATATTCTCTTTCTTGATCTTGAGTTCTAAGAATTTTTTCATCATTGTTATTAACTAGATAAGTGACTCGCGCGTTGCGCGAAATTAAAATTATATCAAATTTTTATTTGTTATTTTTAAATTTCATTTTAAGTATTTTTGTATGTGATATCAACATTGTTTGACGAAATTTTTTTGTGCCACAATTGTTTTTCACTTTTTTGTACTTTGTTTATATTGATTACACGTTAATAGTACATGGATAATACGAAATTGTAACAAACTCAACATACTAAATACCAAAATAGCTCGATATAAGTTTTGATTTGATTCTGTTTTGCTAAAAATTATCTTTTTAAAAAATTGCATGATCTTATGTCTTTGTGCGCTTAGATACTTTAAAAATAAAAAATTGTTATAGTGTTATTCATCATAATATTTGGCACATACAACAACACCAACGACATACAATCTATTTTTTCTTTTATTAAAAATATTTAATTGTGGACTTCATCCATAACTTTTTCTTCACAAAACATATCATGCTTTAAATATTTCGCTTCTTCGAATCCATTAAACTATTATAATTTGATACGAAAAAAGAATTCTCAAGCCTGTGTTTCTCTTGAATTATATGGTGTAGAATCGCATTTTCACTCGCGATATGGTACAAAATAACTTGTATCACTCTTTACATGTATGTTTTGTTGCGGTAGTGTTTGAACATTCTCAAATTTTTTTTTTTACTATTTTAGGTTTGAAATTTATATATATATATATAGATATATTTTAAAAAAAACAAAATATCATAACATTTTAAAATTTAAAGCCATGTAAAAAATATCATGATTTTCTTATATGGTTCCAATGAAATTTACTTGTAAACACTCGACTTCCATCTATGGTATATGTAAGCAAAGAAAAACAAATATTCTTGACTTAATTTCTCATTTTTAGAACAAATTTTTAGATAAATTTTCGAAAAACTTAATTATCCTTCATTTTATTTTGAATTTAATCTCATAACACTCATTTTTTATTTAGTTCTGACTATTTATAATCATTTAGTCCCTTTTTAGTTCTATTTTTTTATTTTATCTTCTATCGTTTATACACAATTTTATTTATTTGTTCTTATCTTTGTCCTATTTTACATATTTTTCGCTTTGTAAATTAATTGTAAAAATTTATATTTACCAATTTATAGTATTTTGTGTCTCTCAAATGATGTAAATTTCATTATAAAAAAAAATATATTTTCAAACAAAATTGAAGAAATTGTTTTTTTTGGCACTATATGTAGTAAAATCTATTTTATATTTTTAATTTCATAATCACATTCTAACATTTTTAATATGATAAATCTTCAATTCAAGTGTTTGGTTGAAAATCTATTAATATATCGTTTTCAATAAAATATTTCATTATTTTTTATCCATTTAGTATTACAATTTTCTTTGATTCTTAATATTGAATTATCACTTTTTCTATTTACTTACACTATTTTTTTATTTTTGTAATTTGTATTAAATAAAAATAATGATAAATATAAATAGACATGTATTAAATAAATATTTTAAATATGTGTTAATGTTAAAAAATACTGGTATTGATGAGGTGGATCCTTGATTGAGAGAGATCAGAGAACTCTCCTATTATATAATAGATTTGTAATTTGTATTAAATATAAATAATGATAAATATAAATATAGACATGTATTAAATGAATATTTTAAACATGTGTTAATATTTAAAATTTTGGTATTGATGAGGTGGACACCCTAGATTGAGAGAGAACTCTCATGTTATATAATAGATTTCTTCAATATCTTCTTCTTCAGAATTTGTTTCTTTAGGAAAACTATATTTTCGATAGTGCTTTCGAAGAAAGTTATGTAAACCAGCACATGCACGTACAATTTATGTTTGTGTCTTATAAGGAAAAAAAGGCGCAGACTTAAAAATTAGGAATCGAGATTTGAATATACCAAAGATTCTTTCAACAACGTTTCTCAATGAGGCATGTCGCTGGTTAAACAACTCTTTTTTATTTTGTGGAGTAGAATCTTGACCAGAAAACTCTTGTAGATGATATCGAACGCCACGATATAGAGCTAAAAAGTTTCGACGATTTGCAAATCCACAATCGATTACATAAAATTTTCCTGAAATTAAATAATAAAATAGTTACTTATCTATTTTAAAAAAGTCAATAATTTACAAAACAAAATATGTATATGTACCATCTGGAACTAGTAGTCGATTGTGCAGTAGAAACGAAGCTTGATATCCACGATGTGGTCACCATCACCACTTACAGTGAGGACAACCTTCACGGTGGCAGACGCAACTACGTGGCAATGGTTGTGTTAAGAGCCATGTGCATGGCCGTATCGGCGGTGGTTGTGTCGTTAATGTTGACAGTCCGTGAGATTGGCATTTAAGTTTCAGCTGAAATTTTTTTGAAACAAAAAAAAAATCATTGAACCAACATTAATGAAACACGTTAGTAGGTTCAGCTGGATTTTTTTTCGTTAATGTTGAGTTTTTTTTGTTTTGTGTTTCATCTTGAAAAAAAAAACACTTGTAAATCCAAATTCAACCAAATAACAAGGTTTCACTTGATATTTGTTCATTTGTATTTTACTCTTAAAAACATTTGTAAATCCATTCAAATCCAAATTAAAATCAAATTCTTACTATTGAATAACACTTGATTTTAACATGGATTTTAAAATCATAGAACCAATAACACAAGATTTGAATATGGATTTCAAAATTATAGAACCAATAACACTTAATTTGGATTGGATCTCTAAATACATTAAAATGCAAGAACCAATAACGCTATCTATATTTAAGTGTTAAAAGCCATTTCGCATGGAAGGCTCAAGTGAAGCGTTAGTTGAAAGGAGAAGCCAAAACCAGCGGCTGAAGATCCTGTGGACCTCAATCATGTCTAATCTGTAATATCTTTCAAGTTTGCACAAAAAAATAAAAAATAAAAAATAAAAAATATATATATCTTGCAAGAAACAAAAGAAAAAGTCAACATAAAATGTATTATACCATTACATTTGTCTAAATATTAAGCTATGGGTTGGTCATACTCATCATATCTTATCTATGAGTATATAAATTAACAATCAATTAACCACATATATTATCTAATTAATAAAAAATGGTAAAGAACTAAATAATAATTTGAACTAGAGATGTAGCACTATTTATAAAAGCGCAATGAAAAATCTACAAAAAATCTAAGAACCAAATCTGAAATCGTAAAACAAAATCGGAGTGGAATACAAAAAAATAAAAATCTACAAAAAATCTATAACTACAATTCTCGATTGTTTAAAAGATTACTCAGTTGGATTGCACTTAAGACTACGCTAAAATAATCGAATTATCTTTTAAACTTTGTCTAATTAAAAAAAAATAGAGTCGAACTGAAAGTGTATATAAAGCAAGAGATTTGACAAATGCAATCCAACTGAGTTATCTTGTAAATTATGTTCAAACACATGTAAATACGATTTATTTATAGTTAGCTACTGTGAAATACACGTTTATTCACATATCTCGAAAATTAGTTTTTGATCTAGCTGGGGACTCTCCATTATAAAAAAAAAACAATGAAAGAAATTAGTTTTTTTTAGTCCGGTATTGATATGTCTCCGAACCAAACCAAACCAAACCAAACCAAACGACAAAGGAAATGTAGAGGAAGAAGACAAGTGTGGACTGTGGAGTAGAAGACAGAAGCATTGTCTGCAAACAATTGTGCAACTCAA
This sequence comes from Eutrema yunnanense, assembly GCA_002933935.1. Taxonomy (NCBI): domain Eukaryota; kingdom Viridiplantae; phylum Streptophyta; class Magnoliopsida; order Brassicales; family Brassicaceae; genus Eutrema; species Eutrema yunnanense. The sequence continues at coordinate 116,065 of PKML01003472.1, forward strand.
GAGAAACCACGTTCATGCTAAAGCTGCTCGCTGTTGATATTTTAGACGATGCAAATCATGCAGCCGTGATGAAAGCGATACGTTTTACGTTATGTTGACCATTAAAAACAAAACAAAAACCAAAAATAGTTATTTCGTCGAGACGTCTACGTCAGCAGCCAAACCGCGTGCCAGCCACCCCTAGAATCTAAACAAAACCGAAGTCGCAAGTCGCCACCTTTCTCTATGTTTCCCTCTAAAATGGCCGATCCTTTCACAGGTTTCAATTCAAAGTAAAAAGATTAGAAAAGAACAAAAAAAAGAGAGACTTTTCGAAGAACCCAACAGAGAGAAATGTGTAGATCGACGGATTTCGAGCGGTATGTTGAGAAAGAGAGCTTAAAGGTTAAAGCTTTCTTCGTCCGGTTCACGGGTTTACCCAACCGAGACTTCTTACCCGATTCTCTCACTCTTCTCTATCCACCCCGAATCAACGAAGCTGCTTTCGAGCTCGACGGGTCCAAGATCCGACCCGATTCCCCAGCCTTCGTGACGCTCCACAGGGTCGTCAAGGGAGGAGAAGCGATTTACGGGTCTAGAGAATGGGTTCGGGTCTGGGAAGGGATCCGGTTCGAGGTGTACATGAGCGAAGAGAGGGTCATAAAAGGTATTTTCAGAAAAGACGAAGGCGACAACTGGAAACTCGAGTGCGAGTGTGAGATGGAGGAGGAAGGAGCGGCTGAGGTTGTTGTAGCGGCGGAGGGACACGTGGCAACGTCGACGATGGCGAGGAAACATAGACGGAGGAGGAAGCAAAGGATGGGGTTTGAATGTTTGGAGGAGATACCGGAGGAAAGAGAGGAGGGGAGGGAATCGGACGGCGGCGTGTGTTTTTGCACGTGTAGCGGCGACGGAGAGGGAGAGTGGGAGGCTGTGGAATGGACGGCTGAGATGGAGTCTGAGGCGGAGGGGATGGGATGGGCCGTTGATTTGGGGATTTGGGTTATGTGTTTGGGTGTGGGTTATTTGGTGTCTAAAGCCTCTACCAAAACCTTGAAAAGTGGAAGAAGAACAAGAACTTTCTTTTAAATTCGTGTAATCAATCAGTGTAATTGTTTAATAGTGTTCTAACATAATAGTACAAATAAAATCATAATGTATAATAAAACCATGATTTTAATTACAAGAGTCATGAGTTACTTTTTATTTGAACATAGAACAATGAACTTTCTAGTTTGAATCCCTTAACCTGAGAAATTATTACAATACACAAAGGATCCAAAAGAATGCGTTCTCCTTTCTCATACTAACAATATTATTACACCCCAAAAAAAAACTAATCAAAACGTGTGATAATATATTCAAGTAAATAAGCAAATATGTGGGGTTGAGCCCCCATAGGAGCTTTCTTCTTTTTTTTTTTTTTTTTGTATTCGTTTCTGCTGTCTTCAACTGTTAGTTTTACATCAGAAGCAGACCTTGGTTGTTTTGCTGTTGTCGTCGTCATCATAGTTTGTCTGAACTGAAACACACAGAGAACCCCAAATGGAGAAATTGCTATGCTTTTGCTTCACAGCCTCTCAGTTTTGTTGAACAATCTTTTCTGGTTTTTAGTGGTTACCAGAAGAGACTTTACTCGTTCTCCTACAGGTTCTGTGCAGCTCAGTGTTTCCGCCGTCGCTTTCCCTTCTGCTTACACTTGTTCGCGACCAGTGAATGCTTTCAGTTTCTGCTGGAGCTGTATACAAAAATAAACAAAATGAATTGCGTGATGGCTCATCAAGCGCCTATTGCATTTTAACGACTTGAAAATATGTTTAACTTACTTGGCTGTATTTTGATTTCTCTGTATCGAGTTCCTCCGTTAAGTCGTTCAGTCTGAAAATTTTGGCAGTTAAAGCTTGCAGCGAGATGCACTTAGAAAGACTACTAAATCATTCTCTAGAAACCAAAGCCTTTCTCTAAGAAGAGGACTAACCTAGCCCGGAGCTCAGAGATACTGCTAAGTAGTAACCTCTCCCTCTCAGAAGCCACGGGCTCAACCTGTAATCCAGAGAAAATGAAGAGACAAAGTCACATAGCCGCAAGCAATATCTCTGACTAAACTAGAGCTCTCCGTTTGAGAAATCAACTTACGGTTCCATTACTGTCTGGGCGAGGTAAAGGTGGTAACTTTCCCGATTGAGAACCTATAAGAAAAATGAATAGACTTCATCATAAATTATATAACGTCACAACCGATTGAAGTAAAACTTGTCTCTCTTACCATCTGTTGTCTCTGCGGGTTGTACACTATTCAGTAAGTTCATAATAAGATCCTGCAGTGAAATAGTAAAAATTGCGATAGTTGAAATTCTGATAAATAACAAGATAACTCTCATGTCTTAATGGATGTTCTTGGACTTGTTTTCACCTGTTGTACTGAGGTTTGCTGGAACAGATGTTGAAGTTGAGGCATGATGAGTGAGGGCGACATAGGCTGGCTACTTAACTCCTTGATGGTCTGAGGCTGAACTGTTGGCTGCAGGGAAAACAAGATCAAGAATAAGATTAAGAACAGAAACCCGTCGAGTAAATAAATAAAAACTACTAACGGATGACTTGAAGGACACTTTGTGGTGGAAAACTGACCATTTTAGGCTCAAGTATCCAGTTACCGACACTCGCAGATTTTCTCAGAGAGGACGCCTGGATATTAAGTGTATGATTTATCAGGTAAAGAACTCAGGTGAGGAGAAATCACTCTAATAAAGTAGAGACTAGAAACCAACCTGTGGAGATCGACGAGGGACTAAACTTAATGGAACATCCTAGAGTAGATTGTATAGTTAGTTACCGTCAAAGAAATAGGAACACAAATAGCAGTAAATTATATACACACACCTTTGCAAGATCTAGATTTCCTGATGTTACTGAAAACCGTCCTTTCTGAACCAGATTAGCCTTTGACTTTTCATCTAGAGAATCACGGAATCCTATTCAAGATGGACAAAACACTCTTTAACTCAACTGCAAGAGAAGCAATAAAGCCACAAAGCTGCACAAAGATTTCCAATGTCACTTTCTCAACCTCCTGAGTATTTCATAGGAGCTGACAAACTGTTTGCAGAAGCACGTGTTGGAAGATTCAAAGGACCACTAAAGCTGGGTGCTCTTCGGACTGGCGGTGCCGTCTGGTGTTCGCTCTCGGATCTAGCAAATTGAAATTATTAGTTGGGTTGGATTGTTTGGAAGTTTCTAATAAATGACAAGCAGATGTGAAGTGTAGTTTCAAACAGCAACTAGTAAATGTCGAACCTTTCAAAAATATGATTTTTCTCTAAAGCCGAGTGGCTTAAAACATTCCTGCTTATAAGTGGTCCACTCTGACTTTGGCGTCTTACTGGTTCAACCTTGGCCTCCGGAATGTCAAGCTCCGAATTCGGTGTCATTTGATCTACCGAAGATGTCGTCGTAATGAAAGTAAATTTCTCTTCGCAGGTTGGTTCTTCCACCTCAGTATCAGATACTTGCCCTCTGTCATTCACCTGCAGTGGTTTTCTAAAATAAGATCAGACCACCAGACTTGGATACCAAGGAAGTGAAGTTTTATAGATGCCTTTTTCTGAATTTTTATCCACAGATTATTACTCGCCTTATTATGGAACTGTGCACGGAACATTTCTTCATCCTCCTTACTCTCTTCGAGACCATCATCATCAGTTAACTATTACACAAACAAAGAATATAAGAATAGGGATTATGTGATGGAACCAATGAAAAGAAAAATTAAGGATAGTGCAATCACAGATCACTTGCGAAAATTAACTCACCAAAGATGCTTGTGTTTTCAAGTCTTTGACGTCGAAATTCCAAGCGCTCACTCCTCTTTGGTATTCACTCTGACATAGAAAAAATATTGTCACTCTGCATTTCGACTCGTAAAGTTTTTAGGTAATAATGTCAAACTAAGGCGTCTGTCACCTGTGATATAGCTTCCTCGTCAGCAGTGGCCATTCTCTTTAAGGCAAGCTGTGCAGCATCCTTGGCCTATCAGACAACAACGCAATAAATAAAGAAAGAACATGATAATTTCAACAAGGAAGCTGAACACACAAAAAGAACATGGCTAACCTGAAGAGCTTTTACACGTGTCCAAAGTGGTGGTAAATCGGCAAATAAACTTTTCACAGAAAGCTCAGGAGGCTTCGTGTTTTTGAAACAGGAGTGTCTCAGCAGTTTTTCAGCAGTTGGCCTTTTTGTTTGATCTTTCACCAAACACATTGCAACCATTTCTTTAAAGGACTGGGCACAACTGAAAGTCCTCTAGTTAGTTTAGTAAAAAATATAAATTGTATATGAAAAAACAGACGCGTCAGGAACTCCAACAAAACTAGAGCAACATAAGAGAATACACCTAGAAAGAACACGAGTACCTTAGAAAATTTCTTATCACGATCATAATCAAGGCCGGGAGGTGCATTTTGAATAGTCATTAGGAGCACCTGTAACCAGAAAAGAAAAGAATCAGAACTGTTTTAATAGATGCAAACACAGACACAAGCCAAGAAAAGAGATATTGAACACCTTCATGGGGGGATATTTTGAGAAAGGTGCATGACCATGGGCCAATTCAAGCGCTGTTATACCAAATGACCATATATCAGCCCTGTTAAGGAATGACAGAAGAACAACCAACCAATAAGCTATTTTTGCATTTCTTTGTTCCACACAGTATATGCAGTATTGATATGCAACACCAAGCAAATATGATTACATTCGGATTAGTGGCAGACTAGCTTGACAAGCTGTCTTAACATAGTGAGCTACTTTCTATATTAGACAAAGAAATAAGCAGAAAATGGTAGTGTTTTATGCTTAACATATAAACTCACTTGGAATTGTATCCATTTCCCGGCTGCAAGACTTCCGGGGCCATCCTACAAACAGAAACAAGAGTTTAAATGAAAACCATTGAATACAGAGTGACAGTAAAGTACAAAGAGAAAGAACTACAATAACCGACCAGCAAGGAGTACCAACAAATGTGTTTCTTGCACGTTGCCTATCACCGTTGTCAAACAAGCAAGCAGAGACGCCAAAATCGCCAAGCTTAATCTCCCCATTGTCATCAAGAAGTATGTTTCCAGCCTAGTAGGATGAAAGAAACAACAAAATTTGAATACATTATACGGATGGCTGAAATATAAAGTCCAGTGAGCTAATAAAAAATTTCAACTTTCACCAACCTTAACATCCCGGTGGATATGCCCTTGTTTATGAAGATAATCAAGAGCTTTAAGTGTTTCTTTCAGTACACAACATATAGCCGACTCTTCAAATCCGTCTGAGTATGCAGTCTTCATAAGATGCAAACACGAGCCTTGTGCCATGAATGGCATGACGACCCAAAGACTATGGTCGACAGAAAATGAACAAAACGACTTTATAACGTTGGGATGGTCTATCAAACTCATAGTCTGAGATTCCCTCCTAATATCATCCTAAGAAAAACAAATTGAAGCACAGATTAGGTACAAATCATCAGGGACAAACAAGTTGTATTAAATCTCTACAAAACAGAGCAATTAGTCTTTAAGTCCCTTCCAAGACGACAAAAAGCTTTACTGCTGTCACTTTGTCTGGAGCAACATGATCTCGAATTTTTGTACTCTAGAAATCACATACCAAACACAAATCTACACAAAAACACAGAGTATCGTGGAAAAACAAATTTCCACCGATGTCAATGAACAAGGTAGAGTCTCTCGAGATTGACCTATAATTCAAAAGCAATAAAGGATCGAGGAAAAACGAACCAGATTGGTATTGCATCGATCGAGATCCAAACACTTGATGGCGACGACTTCATTAGTCGGGAGATAGATCGCCCGATAGACGACGGCGCTAGCTCCATGGCCGACTTCTTCCATAAGTTTGTAGTCCTTAGGATTTAAGGAGAAACCTCTCTGCTTACCACGAACAACAGCACCACTTCCTCCGGCCATCTTCTTCCGTCGCCTGGAACCGAAAACCGCCCTGAAAACCACCAAATCAAAACCGGTAATCACGGGAGAAAAAAAGAATTGAATCAAAAGGAATTACAGAAAAATGGAAGAAAAAAAAATCTGGAGCGGGAGAGAGACTAGTAAGTTTACTCGAGAACAAGTCGAAACCCCATTGAAATTAAAAAAACAATTCAGCTCTCTCTCTTTTTATTTGATTTTGTTTTCACTTTCGCTGCTATATCTCGTTGACAAGAGAACGAAAGAGAGAAGAGCTCTTGCGCTGACGTGGTAAAATGGTAAGCATCTAAGATTATTACACGTGGATGCTGTATATAATGAATGGTTGGGAATTAATTTGGCGAAGTTCACGAGTGACTATGACTTTTGTTGGTTTCGTTGAAAAAGGATAAATAATTCATTCCTCCTGAAAAACTTACTTTTTAAGACAAAAGTTTAAAAAACAAAAAAAAAAAATTGTAACTGATTCACTTTCTGTCCAGACAAATTTATAATGAAAAACAGAAATTATGCATTCTTTATTATGATCCAGATGTAAAAATTTAACATGATATATATGCTGTTTTCGACTGTCTATTTATGTTTATTGATTAAAAGATGTTAAATTTACATTTAAATTAATTAATATATTCAACAAATACATAAAAGTCTTTAAAGGAAAACATTAAATAATTTGTTCATTTTTATATCTGATCAGAGCTAGGAAATGGTCTCAAGAACTTCATCTTGAAGCACAAGTCCAAACCTATAGACGCAAACGCAAATATCAAGACGCTCTGAGACACCAAAACGGCGGCGTCTATTCCATGAGAGGCCAAGCTTTCCCAGCTCAGCTCCAATGGCGGTCCTCTGCTTAACATACCAAGTCCTATAAACAGATTCATAACTTTTTTTAAGAATATACAAGATCCAAAATAATACAGGTCAGAGATTTTAATAATCAATTATTACTTAAAATAATCAAATCGTTGATTAGTATTCTACTACTGGCAACTTATAATTTAAACAACCAAAGTCCGGACAACGATGTGATTTTCCAGCTCACACTTGCACACAATGTAACAAGACAAAGCAAAGAAACAGTCTTTTTCTTTTACTCATTCCCTTTAAGCTTGTGAAAACACACAATTCAATCGCAAACGTTTTGACCAATTCAAAGAAGTTAGATCTAAGCCGCAGTAATCAAATGTGTTACCTTTGACAAACCCAAAGGCTGCAACGGCTCCGGATTTTAGATGACTATCATCCAAGTCTCTTCTGACTGCATACCTGAATGTGACTCCAAACAATGCACAGCTTGCAAACGCTACTCCGAGGGGGAGAACAAGCTGCTCGATGCTCGAGACCTGAGAAAGAGCAAATGGGATTTCTGCAATGGTGCCAACCGCAGCTGCAACCACTGCTGCTTTCGCTGATTCTAATCTCTCCTTGTCTTTATCAATCGAATAGCCGTTTTCTGAAGTTCCGATGGCCGGGTTCTCTGCTAAGGACAGGGAGCGTTCTGCTTCCTCGACCATTGATCTTGCTGCTACAATCTCCTGCTGGCATTCTGCGATCTTGAATCAGATATTGAATACGATGAACACGTTCTGTCTCTATTGTTATAATGATAGAAAAACCTGAACTTCCACTGTCCACAAAAACAAACAAAAGACTTTGTCTAGTGGCAACAAAATTGAAAACTCAAAATGCTACCAAAATCATGTTTTTAGTAAGCTTATGATCTAATGAATTATCTTCACACAAACTAAGAGGAAAGCCCGTTTTCAGGTTTCAAGCACAAAAGCAACACCATAAATAGTGATTGAAACTCTGAAACAAAGAACCTATTCTCAACCTACAATGCATACAATTCCCTATTCTCAAAGTAACCAATACTATTAAGTCTATAAGAATCAAATGTTTCTTCATTTTATATCTACACGATTTCCAGAAGAAAAAAAAATATCTCACCTCTGAAGCTCTTGATTCAAGCTTATTAACATAATCCTGTAGCAATTTCGCCTCGATTTCTTGTCTCTCTATCTCTGCGAGCTCTCTCTTCGCTATCTCCACTCTCATCGAAGCTTTTTCCAGACCATCAAGCAAATTCCTGTTCTCTTCTCTGCTCAGCAGCTCCTCGACTTGATTTCCGACAATGCTGGAAAGAGACTTCTTCAAATCTCCGCCGTCACTCGAATTCGCTGCCTTCTCTTCCGGTGAACTTCTAATCTTCCAGTTTCGAGTTCTGCGATACGGAGAGCTCAGGGAGGACACTTGAAAGTTCAGTGGTTTGGGATTCAAAACATAAATCTTCTCCGATAAAATCACTGGATTTGATTTCCATTGAAGCGATTGTAGAGAGAAATATTGCATTTTGAAAAAAGAAAAAATCTTCGAGTTCTCTCTATCTGGTTGATCCGATGTGAAGAGTGGCCACCAAAACGGCACGTGAAAAAACGGCATGCTTTTAAAAATAAACAACGACAATTCTTTAGGCCCTGAACGACATTGTTACAAACAAAACAAAAAAAGTATCCGAACGACATGCATTCTGTGGTCTGCAGTGGAATGGGCAGACGGTATCTCTCAAGTTGACGTCTAGTTGTGTCGTGAAATCCGTTGTTAAATATTATCATTAATTAATCGAGTTTTAGCTAACAATGATTTATCAATCTGTCACAAACTGTTGTTTGTATTTAGATGGATCACTCCATATTCCTTTCAACACACCATAGGCTTTTTCATATTCCTTAAAGCATTCAACATTCTATAGGTTTTTACATGCTCATAGATAGGTGCTCCTATATAATCTAATTGATCACACAAAATCTTCATTTCATAACAGTCGTATGTATTCTTCTATGCAGATCTAGTTTCCTAATTGTAGAAACTTTATTGTACTTTTTAGCCAGAGAGAACGAAGACCATAGCCAATTTTGAGAGCATTCTCAAAGAGAGATCCATAGAGCCAAGCCATGACCATTTGATATTTCTATACCCACTTGAGATACTCCATATTGTTAGTCTCAGTGACCTAATCTCTTGTTCGAACATTGATGGTTGGAGGAGGTTGTGGTGTTATCGTGTGACGAAGTCAATAAGCATCAAACAATCTGTAATCGGCTCTCATCGATCAGAACCTCGTGGGATCAAAGACAAAGGTCTACAACTCTGGTTTGTCTCAACGACTTAACCAAACTCCATCTTTTTTCTTCTAAGATTTACTAGCTAAAGATTTATTAAGAGAGTCAAAATCATGTTACATTTGTTGTCAAAACGGTTTTTTTTTGTTATAATAAATTTTACATATAATTAAAAAAATATTGAGGCTTCCATAGGAGATAGTTTTTTCTCATTGAGCTTGAGAGTTACACATTGAGAAATAGTGAGATTAGAAGGAGAAAACATGGCTCTGATACCATGCAAGCTAAATGAAAAAGGTGAATAGAGCAAAAGATAAAGCTTCAAAAAGATGATTTCAAATCTGCATTCTTATATTTTTAGATAAATCCGATTACATCTTATAGTTCTTATAGAAAGAGTGGTCATCTACTAGATGGGCAAGTGTCCTCATAAGTGCTCACTGATTAGGGGTGGGCAAATTCCCGAACTGAACCGAAATTCCCAAAACCGAACTGAATCATAAAATAATCCGAATGGAATGTAAATGACTATACTGAATTATTCGATCTCGAACCGAACCGAACCTGAATTGTATGAAACCGAATGGAATTAACCGAACTATATGATATTCAAAATACAATATTAATTTTTAATTAATATATAAAAAATCAACATTAAAATATACTAAAATCTACAATATTACTTAAATTAATTAATTATTTTTACTTTTACTATATTTTTTTTTCCAAAAACCGAATCCAAAGAATACTCTCTAATTACTCAATTAAAAGCTCAGTTGGATTAAAAAAAAACTTTACCAATTTGCGTGATTTTCCTATACTTTTTACATCCATTACATTGATTTTTCTATATTTGTCTCGATTCTTTTTTTTGACAAAAACCTGTTTAAAACCTGTTTCTTCTCAGTTTCGAGACGTCAAAATTTTTTATGATCTAAAATAATATATTCGAGACATCTCTATAATATTATTTAAGAAATTATTTAGGAAAATAAACTTTATGTTGTAAGTTATTACATATTATGCCATTACAAATAATAAAACATAATTAAAATAGAAAATGATATTATTGTCTTTTAAAATTATTGATGAGAATATAGAAAATATTTATTTTTTTTATCAAATATGTTATTACTATTTACTTTAGTTTCTTAACTATTATGATATTATTAAGTAATAATCAATCCATACATATTAAAAGAAAATATATTCAAGATCTTGCAATATTTTCCCTATGATTATTATATTTTATTGAATATATATCAAAACAAAAGTTTGAAAAATATTTTACTAATTTTATAAAGAGTTAGACTCGAAAAAATTGATTTTAAAAGTTTGTGGACTGGCCACAAAAACCATAGTCATTAAGCGGTGTATATTAGAGTTATGTTTTCAAGGTTATAGGTTTTTGCGGGTTAGCCCGAATAATATTTTAGTTCATTGCAAAACGGGTTAAGTAGACATATTAGTTCGGATTGACAGTTCTATATATAATCATTAGTTAGACATATTATAAAATTTTGATAAATTTATTTTCTCTTAAATTTCAAAACAATTTTTAAGAAAAACTTATTATGCGCTATATAGCTAGCGCGGATTGAATTCTAGTTAGAAATCTATAAAATTTAACATAATATCCGATTCTAGTTTGTTTACCTATATTAGATGGTCCAAATATAATTTATTGCATATCACAGATTGTTAATTAAGATCCCACAAAAGCCTAATAGAGTGATATAATAAGCTAAATGCACCAAATATTGTTCGTTTGACCAAGCGTTTTTGCATCCAAAAATAAAAACTCAATGTTATGGATGTAAAAAGTATAGAAAAATCACGCAAATTGGTAAGGGTTTTAATGTAGACCCATAACATGAATCTTCAAATTCAAACTACAAAATAGTCTCACCGGCAGGAAATTATTTGGGCAACTAGGCAGATGTAGAGACGTGAGATATCTCGATAGGAACACGTGTATGCAAATGATTGGATTAAAAAAACGAAACAGGATTCTGAGGGATGATTTGTTGACGTAGCGAAGCCATACAGGCATACACCACGAGGTTTGAGAAGAAGGGATCACCACATATTTGGACTGGGGCTTATCCATGACATATATGTTCCTACTTTTCCTAACTTCTCTACCCCTCACATCTCTATACTCGTACATCCACTTTTTATTTCAATATTTCTTTAGATTTTCTTATCTGTCAATGATTCACATGCAATGCTTTTTTCTTCTACATTCAGCATTTTCTACCTTTAACTCAAATAACTAGGGGTAATATGGGCTTTTACTACCTAATAAATCTCTCTATGGTGAGTGTAGCTGTCGAGTAACATATTCATCGAATTTTTTAATGGGTCTAAAACATAACACTATTTCGATTGGCCAAATGGGAGTATATGGGGTGTCAAACGGGCCGGAAACTCACGAACTATGCCCAATAAGGTCCGACGCGGGGCGGGCTTGGATATGGTTACACGGAGCTCGGATCGGTCTGTTGCGGTCTCAAAAGAAACTTGTCTGCCGTGGGGGTGGATTATATGGATGAGGGCCAACGCCTTTCATACTCCAAAATTCTCATAAAATAGCATATACATAATAATATTTTATTCTTTATTTGAACTATTGTAGATCTATTTAATAATCATCTTAATAAATATTCGTATATCTCTCATTTTATAGGTTTTTTTCAACGAAATGAAACATGTACTATAAAGAAGGAGCAAGTGGGCCAGTAGTTGCCACACCTCTGCTGCCATCTTACCGGTGTCGAATTCGACTTCACATGTCCTCCAGGTGTGGGGGTATTTGGCTATTGGGCCGACCTGATGTGGCCCAAAATGATGATGAAAAATGTACTATATGAAAAAATGAAAATAATGTCAATACAAGTTGGCCTGCTAACCCGCCGAATTTACCAGAGCGAGCAAGGACATAGTTATAGGGACTGCGGTTCTAGCGGACCGACTTGTTATATTCCAAAAAATATATTGTTTGCCATGGGACATGCCAATTTGACACCCCTATGGGATTGGTTAGATAATTTCAAGTATGCGGAGAATCGATCGATGACATATACTAACATGGCAATTCCTCAACAAGTAAAAACCACTAACCCGTTTTGGTTCCAATCTGTCAGTTTGAGTCCATTGAGTGAAATCTGTGACGGCTGGTGGAAATTATTAATATAAGATGAATTCAAAATTCCTAAACCGCCTTGAAATTTCATTTCTTTCAAAGCTCATATGTTTTTCCTATGTTGTTTTCCCAAATTATCGTCAATTGTGATTGACAATTTCCGATACCAATTGCAAGACATCATCGTCGGTGTTAACGACGCATCGATAATTTCACAAACGAAAGTATGTGTTTATGCGACATATCTGAGAATTCTCGTTGTTATTGCGTCTCTTTTGTATCTGAAGACAATGCATATTCTCTGTTGGGATGACTTCGATGATGGTGTGCGGTTAAGAATCTGTGCGGAAGAGATAATGAATTTCCATGAGTTGTGGTGTTTCATAGTAAACTATGGTTCTTGAAGCATTTTTTGTTGGAATCACTTTACATCAGTTTTGGTATGCTTCAGAAACATTCACTATGGCAACAACCATGGGGGAGAAGACTTTTTGGAACCTTCAATATATGGATTTGTAGAATTTATAGAACGCAAGAGGAAACCAAAGTCATTAGTAGGAAACGACTTCACATGTTAAATTCAAAGGAGGGGGGGGGGGGGGGNTAGTCAAATGACCCCGATATGGAAGTGTTGGTATCGGTTTGTTAAAGTTTTCAAACTTGTGTCGAAAGCAATAGATTTTCGCATGCGGTGTGAAATTAACGGTCTTTTTGTCTTTCTACTTTATTATATTTCCCTTTCTGTTATGAAAATCATTTTATTTGATCACTACGGTGTTTGTCTTTCTATTTTGTCATTATCCTATTTTTGTTATGGAAAACTTATATTTTATGTAACGAAATCTCAACTATATTATTTTCTTTTTGTTTAAATGCTTAAATTTACATATTCCATTTCTTAAATATCTATAAGATTTTAATTTCAATTAAAATAGAAACATGGATAAGAGTAGTACTATATCTCAGGGTTGACTTTGGTACATTACCTCTAGTATACATTTTCCTCAATATACATCCTAGACTTTTCGTCTATTTTCTACATACTCCGAACTAATTTATTCTTTACTAAACATCACAAATGTATCATTATCTTATAATTGCAATATAGCGACTAAAAATTGTGATTGAATTTAATAAACTAATAACCGCATTAAAAAAACCATGTTTAAGATAATCCGATTCGTTTAACCCCCAAACACGACTCCCTAACCCGACTCGAAACCAAACTTAATGAAAAAATCAAAATCGATTTAGGGACAAAATTAGGGTTCTAAAAACTGAATCAATGTTTTCTTTTCTGCAAGTAACAATCAAGAGTGTCAGTAAAATTAGAGGTTTGTTTTTGGGTTGATGATAATGATCTCTAATCAACCTAGTCACGTTTTCTAAAACTCTTTTTGTTGTATGTGTAGTCATTTGTAAGGATTTACCATCATGAATATTCATCTTGGTTGTCTGATTCGGTTCTATAATTCTTATTATATATAAAATTTATATGCTTCGTGTTGACGTGAATTGTTCATGTGTTACAACTTGACTGAGAAATCGAAGAGCGGCATCCACATAGCATGACGACTCGCTCTATAATATATCACGTTCCAAAGTAACCAATCATATTCCATTATTGAAATAAGAACTACTAAAATCTTTGATACAAGTGGGAATAAGAAAAAAGGAAATCGATTTATTGTGTTTTACTAGAACAACAAATTTACTCTAGTCAATGTTTGGAATAGTCCTTTTTGTTATCTTCTTGACATTTACAAAGTATCGATCAGAGAGAGGAAAATCCCCAAATAACTCTAAATCCATACACAAAAACTAAGCAAAGAGGTAAACAAACCTTGAGATTTTGCTGGAAAAAAATATTGATGAAATCTCTCTTTCTATTCTCTTTTTCTCTCGTATTTAGAACCTTAATTTTGTCCCAAAATTGATTTTGATTTTTCATTAAGTTTGGTTTCGAGTCAGGTTAGGGGTTAAGTGGGCCAAATTATCTTAATCGTGATTTTTTAAACGCGATTACCAATTTATTAAACTCAATCACAATTTCAAGTCGCTATGTTGCAATTATAACACTACAAGAAAACAGCCATTTTGCAACGAACTATATCGTTGTAAAATCGTTGCAAAAAAGGGTTAGCACCGAATTTGCGACGAATTATAGATCGTCGTTAACTGATCGTCGCAAACCACAAATCGTCGTAAATTCGTCGCTAAAGAACGAGGGACAAAAATTCGTCGCAAAATCGTCGGTAAATATTCGATGTAAAATCGTCGTAAATATAACATTGAAATTACGACGAATTGTAAATCGTCGTAAAAACGATGGAAATTCGAAGGCAAATATTTCATTGTTAATTCGATGGGAAAAAATTGTCGTCGTTAATTCGTTGCTAAATCGTTGTAAATTAGCAACGTTTTTATGACGATTAATTTAGCAACGAATTAACGACGACAATTATTTCCCATCGAATTAACGACAATTTATAAATATATGATTTTTATTATTATTTTTGAAATTTTATTAATTTTGAAATT
>PKML01003513.1:0-12522 GCA_002933935.1 Eutrema yunnanense
CAGGAATAACGTTAAAACGCACATAAATTTTGGAATATGTGGGCTAACCCCTATGAGTTTATTAAATTTTGAAAAAATTGAAAATTTCTCCTAGAATGCTTCATTTGAAACCCCTTTACGGCGGAATTGTGTTGAAACAACTTATTTTATGTTTTTCATATGTTTCATTCATCTTTCAGGAATAACCTCAAAACGCACATAAAATTTGGAATATGTGGGCTAACCCCTATGAGTTTCTTAAATTTTGGAAAAATTAGAAATTTCTCTTAGAATGCTTCATTAGAAACCCTTTTACCTCGGAATAGTGTTGAAACAACTTATTTTCTGTTTTCATATGTTTCATTCATTTTTCAGGAATAACCTGAAAACACACTGAAATTTTAGAATATGTGGGCTAACCCCTATGAGTTTCTTAAATTTTTGAAAATTAGAAATTTTTCCTAGAATGCTTCATTAGAAACCCCTTTACCGCGGAATAGTGTTGAAAAACCATATTTTCTGTTTTTCATATGTTTCATTCATATTTCAGGAATAACCTCAAAACGCACATAAATTTTGGAATATATGGGCTAACCCCTATGAGTTTATTAAATTTTGAAAAAATTGAAAATTTCTCTTAAAATGCTTCATTAGAAACCCCTTTACCGCGGAATAGTGTTGAAACAACTTATTTTCTGTTTTTCATATGTCTCATTCATCTTTCAGAAATAACCTCAAAACGCACATAAAATTTGGAATATGTAGGCTAACCCCTATGAGTTTCTTAAATTTTTGAAAAATTAGAAATTTCTCTTAAAATGATTCATTAGAAAACCTTTACCAAGAAATAGTGTTGAAACAACTTATTTTCTGTTTTTCATATGTTTCATTCATCTTTCAGGAATAACGTCAAAATGTCCAGAAATTTTGGAATATGTGGGCTAACCCCTATATATATTTATTCATTTTTTAAAAAGTAATTTGATAAACCTCCTATACGCCATAAATCGGTGGACTATGAAATCTTAATTTTATAGAGAAGCTGGGACAATTAGGGACCCAAACCTATGTTATTTAGTTCTTATATACATAAAATATGCGTTTATGTATTAAAACTAGAAAAGGAAAATATTCAAAATTATCCCAAAATAAATGGACGAACCCCTACGAGAATTCGATTTTTTCGAGTAAAAGTAGAAAATAATGAAACTAATTATCCTTTTCTATTTCTAAAATACCAAAGCATATTCCAACACTATATTAATGTTAACTTAACTAATTTTTAAGCTTTTTAGTATAATTATTCATTTTTTAAGAAGTAATTTGATAAACCTCCTATACGCCATAAATTGTTGGACTATGAGATCTCAATTTTATAGAGAAGCTGGGACAATTAGGGACCCAAACCTATGTGATCTAGTTCCTAAATCCATAGAATATGCGTCTATGTATTAAAATAAAAAAACGAAAATATTCAAAATTATCCCAAAAGAAGTGGATTCGAGTAAATGCAGAAAATAATAAAATTAATCCTCCTTTTCTATTTCTAAATACTAAACCATATTCAATTCTAAATTAATGTTAACTTAACTAATTGTAAAAGTTTTTTAGTATATTTATTTAGTTTAGAAGTAATTTTATAAACTTCCTAGACACCCTAAATCGGTGGACTAACCCCTACGAGATCTCAATTTTATAGAGAAGCGGGGACAATTAGGGACCCAAATATATGTGATCTAGTTACTATATCCATAGAATATGCGTCTATGTATTAAAACAAGAAAACGAAAATATTCAAAATTATCCCAAAATAAGTGGATTATAACCCCTACGTGAATTCGATTTTTTCGAGCAAATGCAGAAAATAATGAAGTTAATCCTCCTTTTCTATTTCTAATTACTAAACCATATTCCAACGCAATATTAATGTTAACTTAACTAATTTTAAAGGTTTTCTAGTATATTTATTCATTTTTAAGAAGTAATTTGATAAACCTCCTATACGCCGTAACTCGGTGAACTAACCCCTATGAGATCTCAATTTTATAGAGAAATGGGGACAATTAAGAACCCAAACATATGTGATCTAGTTCCTATATCCATAGAATATGCGTCTATGTATTTAGCCCTGTCAAAACGGGTCAACCCGCGACACGCGACCCGCCCCGCGGCGGATTACATTAATTTTCGACCAGCCATAACCCGCCCCGCCAAACCCGCAAAGCAAAAAATGTCGACCCGCATCCGCCCAGCTAAAATTTACGGGTTACCCGCGGGTACCCGCAAATATTTAAATATTAATTAAAAATTTNTTACATAATTTTATAAAAAAACTAAAATATATTTGATAGTATTTATATATTTTTTATATTTTTCAAATCAAATGCTAAAATTCATAAAAAAATAAAATATTGATTTTTTGCGGGTACCCGCGAACCCGCGGTTCAAAATAATCCGACCCGCACCCGCCCCGCCAAAACATACACTGACCCGCAACCCGCCCAGCGAAAAAAAAAAAAAAATTCGACCCGCACCCGCCCCGCGGCGGGTCAAAACCCGCGGGTCCCGCGGGTAAACACTCAAATTGACAGGGCTATATGTATTCAAACAAGATAACGAAAATATTCAAAATTATCACAAAATAAGTGGACTAACCCCCTACGAGAATTCGATTTTTTCGAGTAAATGCAGATAATAATGAAACTTATCCTCCTTTTTCTATTTCTAAAATACCAAACCATATTCAACTCTAAATTAATGTTAACTTAACTAATTGTAAAGGTTTTTTAGTATATTATTTCATTCTTTATGAAGTAATTTGATAAACCTCTTGTACGCCCAAAATTAGTGGACTATGAGATCTCAATTTTATAGAGAAGCTAGGACAATTAGGGACCCAAACCAATGTGATCTAGTTCCTAAATCCATAGAATATAGGTCTATGTATTAAAACAAGAAAACGAAAATATTCAAAATTATCCCAAAATAAATGGACTAATCCCTACGAGAATTTGATTTTTTAGAGTAAAAGTAGAAAATGATGAAACTAATCATCCTTTTCTATTTCTAAAATACCAAACCATATTCCAACGCTATATTAATGTTAACTTAACATATTGTAAAGGTTTTTAGTATATTTTTTCATTTTTTATGAAGTAATTTGATAAACCTCCTATATGCCCTAAATTGGTGGACTATGAGATCTCAATTTTTCTAGAGAAACTGGGACAATTAGAGACCCAAACCTATGTGATCTAGTTCCTAAATCCATAGAATATGCGTCTATGAAAAAAAACGAAAATATTCAAAATTATCCCAAAATAAATGGACTAACCCCTACGAGAATTCAATTTTTCTAGCAATTGCAGAAAATAATGAATTTAATCCTTCTTTTCTATTTCTAAATACTAAACCATATTCCAATGCTATATTAATGTTAACTTAACTAATTTTAAAGGTTTTCTAGAATATTTATTCATTTTTAAGAAGTAATTTTATAAACCTCCTATACCCCGTAACTCGGTGAACTAACCCCTATGAGATCTCAATTTTATAGAGAAGCGGGGACAATTAAGAACCCAAACATTTGTGATCTAGTTCCTATATCCATAGAATATGCGTCTCTGTATTAAAACAAGATAACGAAAATATTCAAAATTATCACAAAATAAGTGGACTAACCCCCTACGAGAATTCGATTTTTTCGAGTAAATGCAGAAAATAATGAAACTAATCCTCCTTTTCTATTTCTAAAATACCAAACCATATTCCAACTCTAAATTAATGTTAACTTAACTAATTGTAAAGGTTTTTTAGTATATTATTTCATTCTTTATGAAGTAATTTGATAAACCTCATGTACGCCCAAAATTGGTGGACTATGAGATCTCAATTTTATAGAGAAGCTAGGACAATTAGGGAGCCAAACCTTTGTGATCTAGTTCCTAAATCCATAGAATATACGTCTATGTATTAAAACAAGAAAACAAAAATATTCAAAATTATCCCAAAATAAATGGACTAACCCCTACGAGAATTTGATTTTTTCGAGTAAAACTAAAAAATAATGAAACTAATCATCCTTTTCTATTTCTAAAATACCAAACCATATTCCAACGCTATATTAATGTTAACTTAACATATTGTAATGGTTTTTAGTATATTTTTCATTTTTTATGAAGTAATTTGATAAACCTCCTATATGCCCTAAATTGGTGGACTATGAGATCTCAATTTTTCTAGAGAAACTGGACAATTAGGGATCCAAACCTATGTGATCTAGTTCCTAAATCCATAGAATATGCGTCTATGATTTAAAAAAAAAAATCGAAAATATTCAAAATTATCCCAAAATAAGTGGACTAACCCCCTACGAGAATTCGATTTTTTCGAGCAATTGCAGAAAATAATGAAGTTAGTCCTCCTTTTCTATTTCTAAATACTAAACCATATTCCAACGCTATATTAATGTTAACTTAACTAATTTTAAAGTTTTTGTAGTATATTTATTCATTTTTAAGAAGTAATTTTATAAATTTCCTATACGCCGTAACTCGGTGGACTAACCCCTATGAGATCTCAATTTTATAGAGAAGCGGGGACAATTAGGGACCCAAACATATGTGATATAGTTCCTATATCCATAGAATATGCGTCTATGTATTAAAACAAGATAACAAAAATATTCAAAATTATCACAAAATAAGTGGACTAACCCCCTACGAGAATTCGATTTTTTCGAGTAAATGTAGAAAATAATGAAACTAATCCTCCTTTTCTATTTCTAAAACACTAAACCATATTCCAACGCTAAATATATGCTAACTTAACTAATTTTAAAAGTTTTTAGTATATATATTCAAAATTGTTATTTGAGATCTAAATTTTATACTAAAAAACATATGTGATCTAAATTTTATAGAGAAGCGAGGACAATTAGAGACCCAAACATATGTGATCTGGTTCCTATATCCATAAAATATGCGTCTATGTATTCAAACAAGATAAAGAAAATATTAAAAATTATCACAAAATAAATGGACTCACCCCTACGAGAATTCGATTTTTTCGAGTAAAAGTAGAAAATAATGAAACTAATCATCCTTTTCTAGTTTTCTATTTCTAAAATACCAAACCATATTCCAACGCTAAATTAATGTTAACTTAACTAATTTTAAAGGTTTTTAGTATAATTATTCTTTTTTTAGGAAGTAATTTGTTAAACCTCCTATACGCCCTAAATCGGTGGACTGTGAGATCTCAATTTTATAGAGAAATTGTGACAATTAGGGACCCAAACCTATGTGATATAGTTCTTATATCCATAGAATATGCGTCTATGTATTCAAACAATATAACTAAAATATTCAAAATTATCACAAAATAAGTGGGCTAACCCCCTACGAGAATTCGATTTTTTGAGTAAATGCATAAAATAATGAAACTAATCCTCCTTTTTCTATTTCTAAAATACCAAAGCATATTCCAACGCTAAATTAATATTAACTTAACTAATTGGAAAGGTTTTTTAATATATTTTTTCATTTTTTATGAAGTAATTTGATAAACCTCCTATACGCCCTAAATTGGTGGACTATGAGATCTCAATTTTATAGAGAATCTGGGGAAATTAGGGACCCAAACCTATGTGAACTAGTTCCTAAATCCATAGAATATGCGTATATGTATTAAAACCAGAAAGTGAAAATATTCAAAATTATCCCAAAATAAGTGGACTAACCCCTACGAGAATTCGATTTTTTCGAGCAAATATAGGAAATAATGAAACTAATCCTCCTTTTCTATTTCTTAAATACCAAAACATATTCCAACGCTAAATTAATGTTAACTTAACTAATTGTAAAGGTTTTTTTGTATATTATTTCATTCTTTATGAAGTAATTTGATAAACCTCTTGTACGCCCAAAATTGGTGGACTATGAGATCTCAATTTTATAGAGAAGCTAGGACAATTAGGGACCCAAACCTATGTGATCTAGTTCCTAAGTCCATAGAATATGCGTCTATGTATTAAAACAAGAAAACGAAAATATTCAAAATTATCCCAAAATAAGTGGACTAACCCCTACGAGAATTTGATTTTTTCGAGTAAAAGTAGAAAATAAAGAAACTAATCATCCTTTTCTATTTCTAATATACCAAACCATATTGTAAAGGTTTTTAGTATATTTTTTCATTTTTTATGAAGTAATTTGATAAACCCCCTAAATTGGTGGACTATGAGATCTCAATTTTTCTAGAGAAACTTTATCAAATTGTCCCAGTTTCTCTATAAAATTGAGATCTCATAGTTCATCGATTTAGGACGTATAAGAGGTTTATCAAATTATTTTTTTAAAAATGGATAAATATAATAAAAACCTTTAAAATTTGTTAAGTTAACATTAATATAGCGTTGGAATATGGTTTGGTATTTTAGAAATAGAAAATGATGATTAGTTTCATTATTTTTGGGATTTACTCGAAAAAATCGAATTTTTGTAGGGGTTCGTCCACTTATTTTGGGATAATTTTGAATATTTTATTTTTCAAGTTTTAATACATAGACGCATATTTTATGGATATATGAACTAAATCACATAGGTTTGGGTCCCTAATTGTTCCAGTTTCTCTATAAAATTAAGATATTATAGTCCACCGATTTACGGCGTATAGGAGGTTTATCAAATTACTTTTTAAAAAATGAATAAATAAACTTAAAACCATTTAAATTAGTTATGTTAACATTAATATAGAGTTGGAATATGGTTTGGTATTTTAGAAATATAAAAGGAGGATTAGTTTCATTATTTTCTGCATTTACTCGAAAAAATCGGATTCTCGTAGGCGTTAGTCCACTTATTTTGTGATAATTTTGAATATTTTTCTTTATCTTGTTTGAATACATAGACGCATATTCTATGGATATAGGAACTAGATGACATATGTTTGGGTCCCTAAGTGTCCCCGCTTCTCTATAAAATTGAAATCTCATAGGGGTTAGTCCACAGAGTTAGGGCGTATAGGAGGTTTATCAAATTACTTCTTAAAAATGAATAAATATACTAGGAAACCTTTAAAATTAGTTAAGATAACATTAATATAGAGTTGGAATATTTTTTAGTATTTAGAAATAGAAAAGGAGGATTAACTTCTTTATTTTCTGCATTTGCTCGAAAAAATCGAATTCTCGTAGGGGTTAGTCCACTTATTTTGGGATAATTTTGAATATTTTTTTCTTATTTTAATACATATACGCATATGCTATGGATTTATGAACTAGATCACATAGGTTTGGGTCCCTAATTGTTCCATATTCTCTATAAAATTGAGATCTCATAGTCCACCAATTTAGGGCGTAAAATCAAATTACTTCATAAAAATGAAAACATATACTAAAAAAACTTTACAATTAGTTAAGTTAACATTAATTTAGCGCTGGAATATGGTTTGGTATTTTAGAAATAGAAAAAGGAGGATTAGTTTCATTATTTTCGACATTTACTCGAAAAAATCGAATTCTCGTAGGGGGTTAGTCCACTTATTTTGTGATAGTTTTGAATATATTTGTTATCTTGTTTGAATACATAGACGCATATTCTCTGGATATAGGAACTATATCATATATGTTTGGGTCCTTAATTGTCCCCGCTTCTCTATAAAATTGAGATATCATAGGGGTTAGTTCACCGAGTTATGGCGTATATGAGGTTTATAAAATTACTTTTTAAAAATGAATAAATATACTAGAAAACCTTTAAAATTAGTTAAGCTAACATTAATATAGCGTTGGAATATGTTTTGGTATTTTAGAAATAGAAAAGGATGATTAGTTTCATTATTTTTTTCATTTACTCGAAAAAAACGAATTCTCGTAGGGGTTCGTCCACTTATTTTGGGATAATTTTGAATATTTTTTTTTGTTTTAATACATAGACGCATATTCTATGGATATATGAACTAGATCACATAGGTTTGGGTCCCTAATTGTCCCAGTTTCTCTATAAAATTGAGATCTCACAGTCCACCGATTTAGGGCGTATAAGAGGTTTATCAAATTACTTCTGAAAAATGAATAAATATACTAAAAACCTTTAAAATTAATTAAGTTAACATTAATATAGAGTTGAAATATGGTTTGGTATTTTAGAAATAGAAAAGGAGGATTAGTTTCATTATTTTCTGCATTTACTCGAAAAATTGGATTCTCGTAGGGGTTAAACCACTTATTTTGTGATAATTTTGAATATTTTCGTTATCTTGTTTCAATACATAGACTCATATTCTATGGATATAGGAACTAGATCACATATGTTCAGGTTCCTAATTGTCCTCGCTTCTCTATAAAATTGAGATCTCATAGGGATTAGTCCACCGATTTAGGGCGTATAGGAGGTTTATCAAATTTCTTCTTAAAAATGAATAAATATACTAAAACCCCTTTAAAATTAGTTAAGTTAACATTAATATAGCGTTGGAATATGGCTTAGTATTTATAAATAGAAAGGAGGATTACTTTCGATATTTTCTGCATTTACTCGAAAAAATCGAGTTCTCGTAAGGGTGAGTCCACTTATTTTGTGATAATATTTAATATATTTGTTATCTTGTTTGAATACATAGATGCATATTCTATGGATATAGGAACTAGATCACATATGTTTGGATCTCTAATTGTTCCCGCTTCTCTATAAAAATTAAATCACATATGTTTTTTAGTATAAAATTTAGATCTCATATAAAACTTTTGAATAGATATACTAAAAACCTTTAAAATTAGTTAAGATAGCATTAATATAATGTTGGAATATGGTTTAGTGTTTTAGAAATAGAAAAGAAGGATTAGTTTCATTATTTTCTACATTTACTCGAAAAACTCTAATTCTCGTAGGGGTTAGTCCACTTATTTTGAGATAATTTTGAATATTTTTGTTTTCTTGTTTTAATACATAGACACATATTCTATGGATATAGGAACTAGATAACTATCAACTCTGCCCAATCCAAGATCCGACCCGGTTCGAACACTTTGTATATTTATGCAAATTTTAGACATTTCTAAACCTAAGTTTTCTTCTTGTAAGAGTGGGGGCTCGACCCTAACTCTCTCTTTTGAGGGATTTGGATTGTTCTTCACATATATGCCATTCTAGAGAAGATTTCTTCAACTCTATCTTTTATTTATGCAAATTTCCTTATTTTTATGTCTTTTTCTCTTTTGTTCTTCATGTTTAGACCTTAGACCCCTTTTTTATTGGATTTTGGATTTTGCTTGATTTGGATGGTTTGATGATTGATTGTTGATGTTTAGGACTAGATAAACATTTGTTCTCATGTTAGGAAGGATATTAATGCTAGGATTGAATTGAAAACTCATTTCTAGAACTTAGACATTTCATGCACACAAGGTGTTCGATGAAATATCTAGAAAACTTCTAAGCATGCTTTTCATTTTAAGTGATCGGTGGATGATGACTTTAGGATGAATTGTTGACTAAAATGGACTTGTGATCAATTATGGACTATCTAAGTGATCGGTGGATGCTGACTTTAGATGATTCGTACAATGTTTAGTGTCACGAAAGTGAACTAATCTACTTGAAAGTGTTCCATGTCATAAGAATAAATGTGCATGGAATGTTTAGGCATCGTTAGTCAATTGTCTTGATGGTTAGATGATGATGATTTAGGTTGATTCTTGTTAGGTCTTTCACTTAGGTTGATCTTAAAGCTAGTTTTGGATTGAGAGATCAAAGCTAGAGCTTAAGCATTTCACGCCCGATAGGTGTTCGGTGAAATGCTTGAACCAAACCTTTTGTGAGCTTTTCACATCCTTGCCAGTGAGAGTTGATGTCAAGGGTGATTAGTGAACTAATTGGGATTGGAGTTTAAAGCTTGTTAATCATCTTATCACAAACGAGAGTTTGATCTTGATTTGGTGATTAACAAAGTGATTAGTGCCAGAAGAGTGGATTAGTCATAATTGTGAATCCCATGTTCTAGGATAGTGTTTAATGTAATCTTTATCATCATTGTTTGTTCATTAGTCATCTTCTTGATAGTTAATTCATTTTCCAATACTTCTATCTTTTGTTTTCTTTCTTGCATTTGTTTCTTTTCCCAAAAATATAAAACCCAAAAACATTTGATCTAGCTTAGGAAGATTCATGTATTCTTGGTGCATTGATCTTAACCTCTTTGGTTCGATACCTCTTATACTACCTAGTATTTAGAGTAATTGATATGAGCTTAACACAAATTCTATTTATCAATATGTAGACTAACCTTTATGAGATCTCAATTTTTTAGAGAAGCGGGGACAATTAGTTGTGGTTGTCTACTACTCCAACGATCGACTCTTGACCTTTCGGACCTGGTTTCAACGAGATGATGTTCATCTTCTTCTTTACTTCCCCTTAATTTCATTGACAAGTTTAATGTGTGGATTCAATTTGTTTCTTTGATGTAATGGGTTTCTTTAGTTACTATGGGCCTGAGGCCCAAAAAACACTAAGGTCCAATGGGTTTGTTTTCCTTTTTTCTCCTGCATTTATATTGAAAGCATTTGGTAACAAACAAAAAAAGAACAGAAAACAAAAAACAAAAAAAAAATTGTATACTCCTATTGAATTTTAACTTAACTAATTTTGATGGGTTGTTGGTATCTTTATTAATTTTTAAGAAGTAATTTGATAAGCTACCTATACTCCCTTAATCAGTGGTTTAACCCCTATGAGATCTCAATTTTATAGAGAAGCGGAGACAATTAGGGACCCAAAACTATGTGATCTAGTTCCTATATCCATAGAACATGCGTCGATGTATTAAAACAAGAAAACAAAAATATTCAAAATTATCCCTACGAGAATTCGATTTTTCAAGTAAATGCATTAAATAATGAAACTAATCCTCTTTTTCTATTTCTAAAATACTAAACTATATTCCAACGCTATATTAATTTTAACTTAACTAATTGTAAAGGTTTTTTAGTATATTTATTCATTTTTAAGAAGTAATTTGATAAACCTCCTATACGCCCTAAATCGGTGGACTATGAGATCTCAATTTTATAGAGAAGCGGGGATAATTAGGGTCTCAAACCTATGTGATATAGTTCCTATATCCATAGTGTAGCGCCCGTGTTCCGGGAATTGATTATTGGAGGAAGAATGATTAATTCCTGAGGGCAGTATCGATCGATACTGGTTAGCATCGATCGATACCGGCCGGGTTCGCTAGTGGTTATCTTCTTCTCTATCTTCTTTCGAGTATAAAAGCTTATCCTTGGGATAAGGATGAAGCGGGAAAAAGGAAGAAGGGTCGGGAGACAGAGAGAGAGAAGGAGAGAAGAGAGAGGTAAGCCTCGTGAAGCTGTGATCTTGCGAGATCGAGAGGTTGGAGCTTGCGGGAAGCTCGGATGAGAGGTTGGAAGAGCTTGGCTCTAGTGGGAGTTGGGTGAGAAGAGGAGAGATCTTCTAGAGCTCGTTCCAGCGTGTTTCAAGGTGAGTTGGGACCAAAGGTCAGCATAGAAGCTTGTTGTGATGTTTGTTAAGCTTGGTAGATGCTTTCTGTGTATGGTCGTGGCGATTTCTAGGTGAGAACTCGCGTAGGATGTTGTGGTTCGAAGGGAGCATCGATCGATACCCCGTGAGTATCGATCGATACTAGTCCCTTGTGGATAGGCTCGAGTTCTGGTGGATAGACTCGAGGGTAGTGTATCGAGGTGATAAGCTTGAGTCGTGTGGCATCGATCGACACCAGGTGTGGTGTTGGGTGTCGATCGATACCCTGCCCTTGTGTGGGTACCGTGTGTTGTGTGGCATCGATCGACACCAGGTGTGGTGTTGGGTATCGATCGATGCCAGGCCCTTGTGTGGGTATCGTGCCTTGTGGGGCATCGATCGATACCATGTGAGTATTGATCGATGCCGGTTGTGGCTTCGTGCCGGTGTGAATTGATAATTCTTATTAATTGTTAATTGGTGGCCTGTTGTTGGGATGATCAATCTCACTCAGCATTTGGTTAGCCAAATGTTGATGCATCACTTTTGTCGATGCAGGTAAAGATAAGGCGGGATCGTGGAATCGAGGCGGTGAAGAGGGGATGATTAGGACCCGGGAGTTGTTCCGCTGTTGGGGTATCGGTCGACGCTATGGGAGTATCGATCGATACCAGTTGTTGTTGTTGTTGTAGACCGTGTGTAATCGGTGTAATAATAATTGTATATTTATTGTTGTAGCAATTATTATTGTTAATTAATTATGGGAAAGAATTTTTTTTTGCGGTGCGGTCGTTTCAATTTGGTATCAGAGCGCATACGGTTCTAGGAGCCTATGCGGTTCTAGGAGAGCCCATGCGATTCTAGGAGCCTAGGTGGCTCTAGAATAGATTGGGTGTTGTGTGGGGTCGTAGAATCATCCTCTTCGAGCCTTGTGGGATTCCATGGTGAGTATCTTTATTGTGATGATTGTTGTTAGCCTTCGTAGCTTGTGCTTCTGCACGTGTGCAGATGGCTAGAGGGCGTTGTAGAGGTCGTGGCCGTG
>PKML01003513.1:13061-33933 GCA_002933935.1 Eutrema yunnanense
GAGGGGGAGTAAATGCGCGCTGCACTCTTTTTCCCTTAACTATGGTTTTTCCCATTGGGTTTTCCTAGTAAGGTTTTTAATGAGGCAGCATCTTACGCGCTTTACTACTATTACATTATAATAGACATCCAAGGGGGAGTATTATGAATTAAATATATGGATGCCCATTATAAGACCCATATTTTAGGAGGTTTAGAATATTCTCTGTTTCCTTATTTCTCCTTCTTCAGCTTGCTCTCCAAGTCTATGTAAACCTATATATACCTTTCTTTATTCATGGAATAAGACAATAACAATTTCTTCTCTCTCTTTTATTCACAACAAACTGTATACTCCTATTGAATTTTAACTTAACTAATTTTGATGGGTTGTTGGTATCTATTATATAAAGAGTGAGTGAGTCTCACAAAGGGATGACACATCATCATTCCTCTCCATGACACATCAGCTTTCAAAATTAATAAAAAAAATAAACATTTTAATTTTGACACATTTTCCAAAAAATTAAAAATCTGAAGTTTAATTTTTTTTTTTGTTAATAAAACTTAAATTTTCGCATAGTCACAATATCTTTGAACTCTTGTACAAATTTATTTTGTTGATCAATTAATATAACATTGCAACCAAAAAAACAAATTAAATTAAATTTTCATAATATTTAAATTTAACTTACATAAACTTTGTTCAAAAAAAAAGAATTACATAAACTATATAGACGACAAAGTAGGATTTAATGATAATGACAGAGATAAGCAAGTTTAACTTGGCTGATAAATTAGATAGAGTGGATTGATCGGGTTATGATTGATGAATGTTTTTTGATAATTTTTTTGTGAGACTTCGAAAACTTATTAAAATAGAGTGGATTGGTGGGATATTCTTTGTTCTAATTTGACCATAAAGCTAAAATTAAAGAAATAAAGACCGAAGACAGAAAAATTAAGAACCGAAGGCATAAGAATCAAATCGAAGAAAGATGAAGATAAAAGACAATTTTCTAATTGTCAAATGACATTAATATTTCTTATTTCCGATAAATCAGGTAGCTTTTCAATAGAATTCAGTTCAATAAAAATTTTAACTGGTTTGAAAATTATTAGTTTAACTCAAAGAAATCTATATGTTTTTCAAACCATTTTTCTAAAATCAAAACCGTAAATGGGACTGGTTGATTTGCGGTGCTACTTAATTTACGAAAGTCTTAAACATATTTTGAAGAAAGGTTTGTTGTTCCAACTAGAGGGGTGAAAGGAAGTAGGATTACGAGAATTGTAAACCTAAGATGGGAAAAAAAATTATATACAAATCAAAACATAACCGTTCTAATGAAAGAGCGAGAGTTACGTGTTTATGATAAATGAGACCAACGGAGAAATCGAGAGAAAAATAATATTATAAATAAATTTAACTTCTGCATACATGTATCAAAAATCAGTTTACCCGAGAAACATATTAAAAATGTTAACATTTTGTTCATATACGAGTATTCACGACGAGACTAACTGGAGCTTGACAAAAAGAAAGCACCATAATTTTGATAGATAAAATTTCGAGGATAGCGAATGAGTGTAGTAAATTATTCTCAATTCTCATTTGATATTGTAGTAGTTCTCACCTATGTTTTCAGTTTTAAAAACCAATAGACTTAAAATTAAACGTTATATCAACGACAAGTTTGTAAAAAGACAAATACATGAGTGATCATAGGGATTTGGGTAGTACTAAGCAACTTAATATTCAGAGAAAATAACAAACTTTCTTACCAAAATTCAATTCTATGTAACGGAAATGATTGAAACATGTTACTATTAACTAATATGTCAGACCATATATATTTTTTAATAAAGAAATATGCGTATACAACTCCATGTAACGGGAATGATTAAAATTTGTTACTATTAACTAATTTGGCACACCAAAAATATATTTTAATAAAAGAAATCCGCGTGTATACGCGGGTATTCATCTAGTCTTTATTAATTTTTAAGAAGTAATTTGATAAGCTACCTATACTCCCTTAATCAGTGGTTTAACCCCTATGAGATCTCAATTTTATAGAGAAGCGGAGACAATTAGGGACCCAAAACTATGTGATCTAGTTCCTATATCCATAGAACATGCGTCGATGTATTAAAACAAGAAAACAAAAATATTCAAAATTATCCCTACGAGAATTCGATTTTTCAAGTAAATGCATTAAATAATGAAACTAATCCTCTTTTTCTATTTCTAAAATACTAAACTATATTCCAACGCTATATTAATTTTAACTTAACTAATTGTAAAGGTTTTTTAGTATATTTATTCATTTTTTAAGAAGTAAGTTGATAAACCTCCTATACGCCCTAAATCGGTGGACTATGAGATCTTAATTTTATAGAGAAGCGGAGATAATTAGGGTCTCAAACCTATGAGATGTAGTTCCTATATCCATAGAATATGCGTCTATGTATTAAAACAAGAAAACAAAAATATTCAAAATTATCCCAAAATAAGTGTACCAACAACACCTATGAGATATCGATTTTACGAGAATTTGATTTTTCGAGTAAATGCAGAAAATAATGAAACTAATCCTATTTTCTATTTCTAAAATACCAAACTATATTAATGTTAACTTAACTAATTTTGATGGCTTTTTGGTATCTTTATTAATTTTTTAAGAAGTAATTCTATAAACCTCCTATATGGACTAACCTCTATGACATCTCAATTTTTTAGAGAAGCGGAACAATTAGGGACTCAAACCTATGTGATCTAGTTCCTATATCCATGGAATATGCGTCTATGTATTAAAATAAGAAAACAAAAATATTCCAAATTATTCCGAAATAAGTGTACTAACACCTACAAGAATTCGATTTTACGAGAATTTGATTTTTTCGAGTAAATGTAGAAAATAATGAGACTAATCCTTCTTTTCTATTTCTAAAATACCAAACCATATTCCAACACTATATTAATGTTAACTTAACTAATTTTGATGATTTATTGGTATCTTTATTAATTTTGTAAGAAGTAATTTGATAAACCTCCTATATGCCCTAAATAGGTGGACTAACCTCTATGAGATCTCAATTTTTTAGAGAAGCGGGGACAATTAGTTGTGGTTGTCTACTACTCCAACGATCGACTCTTGAGCTTTCGGTCCTGGTTTCAACGAGATGATGTTCATCTTCTTCCTTACTTCCCCTTAATTTCATCGACAAGTTTAATGTGTGGATTCAATTTGTTTCTTTGATGTAATAAGTTTATTTAGTTACTATGGGTGAGGCCCAAAAAACACAAAGGTCCAATGGGTTTGTTTTCCTTTTTTCTCCTGCATTTATATTGAAAGCATTTGGTAACAAACAAACCAAAAAAAAAAACTGTGTTATGAATTAAATATATGGATGTCCATTATAAGGCCCATATTTTAGGAGGTTTAGAATATTCTCTGTTTCCTTATTTCTCCTTCTTCAGCTTGCTCTCCAAGTCTATGTAAACCTATATATACATTTCTTTATTCATGGAATAAGACAATAACAATTTCTTCTCTCTCTTCTCTCTCTTTTATTCACAACACGTTATCAGCACAATAGTCTCTCGATCTGTTCTTACACCAAAAAGGTGAGATTTAATTTATGGTTATATTTATGTTTATGTGTATGTATTATTCCGGGATGATAAGATATGCCTTCCTCGAACTGATCGTTATGGTAGGCTATGCCTCCTCAGATCATTATTATAGCGAAAATGGTTATAAATCTAATCCTACTTCAAATCATGTTTATTATCGACTCATGATTTGTAATATGGATTCACGATACTTATCTAGAATAATTATCAATGTGATATTTAATTTCTGTCTATGTTTATATTATTCCGGGATGATAAGCAATACCTTTTTCCAAAACAATCGTTATGGTAGGCTATGCCTCCACGATCATATGATTATATGGTAGACTCTGTCTCCTCATATCATGTTTATAAAATGGATGGTAATCGATGCTTATCTAGAATAATCGATTTTGATATTGGCTCAAAGATTTTGTTAAAATTTATTAGACACCGAATCTTGATTTTTAAATCAAACGTGTTTTTAAATCAATTAGGGTTTTGATTTAGCATGATTGGTTTGACTTAACTTGTGATTTCTCAATTAATATAATATAGCACATAAATATGCCGATAGGGTTTATAATAGAATCGTTGCTTTATAGGGTTTATAATAGAATCATTGGTTTCGTCATCATATAACATGTTTATATTAAAATAATTAGATAATCCACAGTTTGTCTAAATATGTAAACAATACTAAAGGTTAGATTAATTTCTTATAAATATTAATTTGACTTTTTAATTAAATCATACTAAGTTAAAGTCATATGTTTTGTGTTTCATAGATCGGTGCATGTTTTAAAGATATCACATTAAATGTTTTTCAATCTGAACTTTGAACATAATAGTTGAATCTTAGTTCATTATCATACTTCTATGAAATTTGATCAATTTTCTTAATATTTCAGTAAACCATGTCGAATCTTACAAGCCTTGAATTTGGGGCTCTTGATATCACTGGAGACAACTATTTGGCATGGGCATTAGATGCTGAGTTTCATCTAAATGCAAAGGGGCTTGGTGATACAATCACCGAAGAAAATAAAGCCGAAAATCAGAATAAAGCTAAGGCTATGATATTTCTTCGTCGTCACCTCAACGAGGGCCTTAAAAACGAGTACCTGACCGTGAAAGATCCATAAGTTCTTTGGAACAATCTGAAGGAAAGGTATGATCACCAGAAAACTGTGATCTTACCTAAAGCTCGTTACGAGTGGATTCATCTGAGACTCCAAGACTTTAAGTCTGTGAGTGAATACAACTCAGCTATGTTCCGGATTACATCCAAATTGATACTATGTGGGGAGAAAGTCACGGATGCTGAAATGCTAGAGAAGACATTCTCTACTTTTCACGCAAACAATGTTGTCTTGCAGACACAATACCGTGAAAAGGGATTCCAGAAGTATTCCCAGCTTATATCTTGTCTCCTCGTGGCTGAGCAAAATAACGAGCTCTTGATGAAAAATCATGGTCTACGTCCAACTGGCTCAGCTCCATTCCCTGAAGCGAATGTGACATCCTATGATAGGAAAGGACAAAACTACTCCAATAATAATGGCCGAGGAAGTGGCTATAGACGTGGTCGTGGTCGTGGTCGTGGTCGTGGTCGTGGGCGTGGTCGTGGACACGAATTTGGTCGAGGTCGAGGCCGAGTTTCTTTCAAGAAATCATATTCTCACCAGAAGTGGGAAAAGAAAGATGGTAACAAGCAAGAGAAAGAAACATATGAGAATACATGTCACCGATGTGGAGCAAAAGACCATTGGGCTCGTATGTGTCGTACACCAAAGCATTTTGTTGATCTCTATCAACAATCATTGAAACAAAATGGAAAGAAGGTGGAAACAAATTTGGTGTACGAAGATGGCGAAGATGATTTTGATTATGGTGATACGACCCACCTGGAAGTTACTGATTTCCTTGCCCATGCTGAGAAGAAGTGATTTACAGATTCGTTATTGTTTTAGTTATGATTTTTATTTCCATTCAAAACTTTGTTGCTTGGTTTTTTGATTTTTATTCTATGAATTTGTTGCATGGTTGAATTTGATTTATTATTATGATTCATCTTATTTTATTTATTTGAAGAACAATGAATGGCGAAGATTTATGTTTGGCAGACAGTGCGACTAGCCACACCATTTTGAAAGATAAGAGATATTTTTCTCATTTGATAATGAAAGAGGCTAGTGTGAGCACTGTATCGGGTAGTGCAAAGATAATTGAAGGCTCTGGAAGAGCATATATGTTATTGCCTATGGGAACGCAATTTGAAATCAACTATGCGTTATACTCTCCCAAGTCTAAGAGAAATCTTTTGAGTTTTAAAAATATCCGCAGAAATGGATATCATATTGAGAGTATGAGCGAGGGAAGTGATGAATATCTTCATATCACTAGTATTTTCCAAGGCTCTAAAAATATTGTGGAAAGACTACCCGCACTCTCCACAGGAATGTACTATACTAAGATTAGTACAATTGAGGCAAATGCCATAGTAAACGCCAAGTTTACTGAAAACTTAAGCGTTTGGCACGACCGGTTAGGCCATCCCGGTTCGATAATGATGCGAAAGATAATAATGAATTCATGTGGACATTCATTAAAGAACCATGAGATTCGTCCTAACGACTTCTCATGTGTTGCATGTTCTTTAGGCAAGCTTATCATACGGCCTTCACCAGCAAAGATAAATTCTGAATCGATTAATTTTCTGGAAAGGATACAAGGAGATATTTGTGGGCCGATTCACCCACCGTGTGGAACTTTTAGATATTTTATGGTTCTAATTGACGCATCGACTAGATGGTCACATGTATCCTTGTTATCGACCCGCAACTTGGCGTTTGCGAGGCTACTTGCTCAATTGATTATATTACGAGCACATTTTCCAGATTTTCCCCTAAAGGCAATTCGCCTTGATAATGCTGGTGAATTCACGTCTCAGGCCTTTAATGATTATTGCATGTCCATTGGGATAAGTGTTGAACATCCGGTAGCACATGTTCATACACAAAATGGTTTAGCTGAATCGCTAATTAAGCGTTTGCAGTTAATTGCTAGACCATTACTTATGAAATCAAAACTCCCAATCTCTGCTTGGGGACATGCTATATTACATGCGGCAGAATTAATTCGCATCAGGCCAACGAGTAATCATAAGTTCTCCCCATCACAATTAATTTTGGGTCATGAACCAAATATTTCCCATCTGAAAGTTTTTGGAAGTGCTGTGTATGTTCCAATTGCTCCACCAAAGCGATCTAAAATGGGACCTCAAAGGAGGTTGGGAATATATGTTGGATTCAATTCTCCATCGATAATTAAGTTTTTAGAGCCATCCACGGGGGATTTATTTAAGGCTCGATTTGCAGACTGTCATTTTAATGAATCAGTCTTTCCAACATTAAGGGGAGAAAATAATAAGCTGGAAAAGGAAATTCGCTGGAATGAATTATCATTGTCTTATCTTGATCCTCGGACTAGAGAATGTGATTTAGAAGTCCAAAAGATAATTCATTTACAGAGCTTAGCAAATGAGTTGCCAGACTCATTCTCTGACCCAAATAAGGTGACAAAGTCACACATACCAGCTGAAAATGCTCCGATTAGAATTGATGTCCAAGAAGGACAAAATCAAGCTGCTAGAGAGTCTAAGGCACGCTTAAAGCGTGGTAGACCTATTGGTTCCAAAGATAAGAATCCTCGGAAAAGAAAAGGAGCAGAAATTGGCAATGGTGAAACCGAGGATGCTAATAATATTGATGGATCTCTGGAAGAGACCATAGACATGAAAAACAAAGAAAGTCAGGTACCTGAGAATGAAGAGATCTCAATTAGTTATGTCATGTCTGGAATGAAATGGAACCGAAAGCAAATCGACGTCGATGAAAATTTTGCATGCAATGTAGCGCTTGATGTTATAAATGAAAATGAGGATCATGAACCAACGTCTATTGCAGAGTGTACACAAAGAAATGATTGGCCAAAATGGAATGAGGCAATAGACGCAGAATTAAAGTCTCTTTCAAAGAGAGAAGTTTTTGGACCAGTAGTCCGTACACCTAAAGGTGTTAAACCAGTGGGACATAAATGGGTATTTGTGCGAAAGAAGAATGAAAATGGTGATATCGTGAGATACAAGGCACGGTTAGTTGCACAAGGGTTCTCACAAAGACCTGGAATTGATTATGAAGAGACATACTCTCCTGTGGTGGATGCAACAACGTTCAGGTTCCTTATCAGTTTGGCAATAAAAGAAGGACTTGATTTACGTTTGATGGATGTAGTCACAGCCTACTTTATGGGCCTCTGGATAATGATATTTATATGAAAGTTTCAGAAGGATTTAGATTGCCAGAAGCAGCAAATCCTAGTTCTCGAGAACAATACAGCATAAAGTTAAATCGGTCTCTTTATGGATTGAAACAATCAGGGCGTATGTGGTATAATCGCCTCAGTGAATATTTGTTAAAAGAAGGGTACAAGAATGACCCTATCAGTCCATGCATCTTTATAAAGAGATTTGAGCAAGGATTTGTTATAATTGCAGTGTATGTTGATGATTTAAATATCATTGGAACTCATGCAGAGATTTCCCATACAGTAGAGTATTTGAAGAAAGAATTCGAGATGAAAGATCTCGGTAAAACAAAATTTTGCTTGGGATTGCAAATTGAGCATCTAAAGGATGGAATCCTAGTGCATCAAACGACATACACAGAAAAGGTGCTTATAAAGTTTTATATGGATAATGCACATCCCTTGAGTAACCCTATGATTGTAAGATCACTTGATGTGTTAAAGGATCCCTTTCGTCCTCGAGAAGCCGATGAAGAAGTACTTGGTCCTGAAGTACCATACTTAAGTGCAATAGGGGCATTGATGTACCTTGCTAGTCATACAAGACCAGACATATCATTTGCAGTAAATTTATTGGCAAGGTTTAGCTCATGTCCAACTCGAAGGCATTGGAATGGGATTAAACATATATTTCGTTACCTCAAAGGAACGAAAGACATGGGTTTATTCTTTTCTAACCTATCCAAAGAAGACTTGATTGGTTTTGCAGATGCTGGATATTTATCTGATCCACATAGTGCTCGATCTCAGACAGGATATGTATTCACATGTGGTGGTACCGCTATTTCCTGGCGTTCTGTGAAGCAAACCCTCACAGCTACTTCTTCTAACCATGCTGAGATTTTAGCTATTCACGAAGCTAGTCGAGAGTGTGTATGGTTAAGATCTGTCCTTCAACATATACGAGAAGATTGTGGTATATCTGAAGGGAAAGAAGCCCCAACAATTAAGTATGAAGACAATGCTGCTTGCATCGCTCAGCTTAAGGAAGGATACATCAAAGGTGATAGAACAAAGCACATTCTGCCAAAATTCTTCTTCACACATGACTTGCAGAAGAATGGTGATGTTCGTGTCCTACAAATTTGTTCAAGCGATAATTTGGCGGACTTATTTACCAAGGCGCTTCCAACTGCTACTTTCAGGAAGTTGGCTCATCTTATTGGATTACGCCGTCTCAAAGATCTAGACGGATGTACACATGAGGGGGAGTAAATGCGCGCTGCACTCTTTTTCCCTTAACTATGGTTTTTCCCATTGGGTTTTCCTAGTAAGGTTTTTAATGAGGCAGCATCTTACGCGCTTTACTACTATTACATTATAATAGACATCCAAGGGGGAGTATTATGAATTAAATATATGGATGCCCATTATAAGACCCATATTTTAGGAGGTTTAGAATATTCTCTGTTTCCTTATTTCTCCTTCTTCAGCTTGCTCTCCAAGTCTATGTAAACCTATATATACCTTTCTTTATTCATGGAATAAGACAATAACAATTTCTTCTCTCTCTTTTATTCACAACAAACTGTATACTCCTATTGAATTTTAACTTAACTAATTTTGATGGGTTGTTGGTATCTATTATATAAAGAGTGAGTGAGTCTCACAAAGGGATGACACATCATCATTCCTCTCCATGACACATCAGCTTTCAAAATTAATAAAAAAAATAAACATTTTAATTTTGACACATTTTCCAAAAAATTAAAAATCTGAAGTTTAATTTTTTTTTTTGTTAATAAAACTTAAATTTTCGCATAGTCACAATATCTTTGAACTCTTGTACAAATTTATTTTGTTGATCAATTAATATAACATTGCAACCAAAAAAACAAATTAAATTAAATTTTCATAATATTTAAATTTAACTTACATAAACTTTGTTCAAAAAAAAAGAATTACATAAACTATATAGACGACAAAGTAGGATTTAATGATAATGACAGAGATAAGCAAGTTTAACTTGGCTGATAAATTAGATAGAGTGGATTGATCGGGTTATGATTGATGAATGTTTTTTGATAATTTTTTTGTGAGACTTCGAAAACTTATTAAAATAGAGTGGATTGGTGGGATATTCTTTGTTCTAATTTGACCATAAAGCTAAAATTAAAGAAATAAAGACCGAAGACAGAAAAATTAAGAACCGAAGGCATAAGAATCAAATCGAAGAAAGATGAAGATAAAAGACAATTTTCTAATTGTCAAATGACATTAATATTTCTTATTTCCGATAAATCAGGTAGCTTTTCAATAGAATTCAGTTCAATAAAAATTTTAACTGGTTTGAAAATTATTAGTTTAACTCAAAGAAATCTATATGTTTTTCAAACCATTTTTCTAAAATCAAAACCGTAAATGGGACTGGTTGATTTGCGGTGCTACTTAATTTACGAAAGTCTTAAACATATTTTGAAGAAAGGTTTGTTGTTCCAACTAGAGGGGTGAAAGGAAGTAGGATTACGAGAATTGTAAACCTAAGATGGGAAAAAAAATTATATACAAATCAAAACATAACCGTTCTAATGAAAGAGCGAGAGTTACGTGTTTATGATAAATGAGACCAACGGAGAAATCGAGAGAAAAATAATATTATAAATAAATTTAACTTCTGCATACATGTATCAAAAATCAGTTTACCCGAGAAACATATTAAAAATGTTAACATTTTGTTCATATACGAGTATTCACGACGAGACTAACTGGAGCTTGACAAAAAGAAAGCACCATAATTTTGATAGATAAAATTTCGAGGATAGCGAATGAGTGTAGTAAATTATTCTCAATTCTCATTTGATATTGTAGTAGTTCTCACCTATGTTTTCAGTTTTAAAAACCAATAGACTTAAAATTAAACGTTATATCAACGACAAGTTTGTAAAAAGACAAATACATGAGTGATCATAGGGATTTGGGTAGTACTAAGCAACTTAATATTCAGAGAAAATAACAAACTTTCTTACCAAAATTCAATTCTATGTAACGGAAATGATTGAAACATGTTACTATTAACTAATATGTCAGACCATATATATTTTTTAATAAAGAAATATGCGTATACAACTCCATGTAACGGGAATGATTAAAATTTGTTACTATTAACTAATTTGGCACACCAAAAATATATTTTAATAAAAGAAATCCGCGTGTATACGCGGGTATTCATCTAGTCTTTATTAATTTTTAAGAAGTAATTTGATAAGCTACCTATACTCCCTTAATCAGTGGTTTAACCCCTATGAGATCTCAATTTTATAGAGAAGCGGAGACAATTAGGGACCCAAAACTATGTGATCTAGTTCCTATATCCATAGAACATGCGTCGATGTATTAAAACAAGAAAACAAAAATATTCAAAATTATCCCTACGAGAATTCGATTTTTCAAGTAAATGCATTAAATAATGAAACTAATCCTCTTTTTCTATTTCTAAAATACTAAACTATATTCCAACGCTATATTAATTTTAACTTAACTAATTGTAAAGGTTTTTTAGTATATTTATTCATTTTTTAAGAAGTAAGTTGATAAACCTCCTATACGCCCTAAATCGGTGGACTATGAGATCTTAATTTTATAGAGAAGCGGAGATAATTAGGGTCTCAAACCTATGAGATGTAGTTCCTATATCCATAGAATATGCGTCTATGTATTAAAACAAGAAAACAAAAATATTCAAAATTATCCCAAAATAAGTGTACCAACAACACCTATGAGATATCGATTTTACGAGAATTTGATTTTTCGAGTAAAAGCAGAAAATAATGAAACTAATCCTATTTTCTATTTCTAAAATACCAAACTATATTAATGTTAACTTAACTAATTTTGATGGCTTTTTGGTATCTTTATTAATTTTTTAAGAAGTAATTCTATAAACCTCCTATATGGACTAACCTCTATGACATCTCAATTTTTTAGAGAAGCGGAACAATTAGGGACTCAAACCTATGTGATCTAGTTCCTATATCCATGGAATATGCGTCTATGTATTAAAATAAGAAAACAAAAATATTCCAAATTATTCCGAAATAAGTGTACTAACACCTACAAGAATTCGATTTTACGAGAATTTGATTTTTTCGAGTAAATGTAGAAAATAATGAGACTAATCCTTCTTTTCTATTTCTAAAATACCAAACCATATTCCAACACTATATTAATGTTAACTTAACTAATTTTGATGATTTATTGGTATCTTTATTAATTTTGTAAGAAGTAATTTGATAAACCTTCTATATGCCCTAAATAGGTGTACTAACCTCTATGAGATCTCAATTTTTTAGAGAAGCGGGAATAATTAGTTGTGGTTGTCTACTACTCCAACGATCGACTCTTGACCTTTCGGTCCTGGTTTCAACGAGATGATGTTCATCTTCTTCCTTACTTCCCCTTAATTTCATCGACAAGTTTAATGTGTGGATTCAATTTGTTTCTTTGATGTAATACGTTTATTTAGTTACTATGGGTGAGGCCCAAAAAACACAAAGGTCCAATGGGTTTGTTTTCCTTTTTTCTCCTGCATTTATATTGAAAACATTTGGTAACAACAAAAAAACTGTATACTCCTGCATGAGAAAGAAGAAACATCACACTGCCCGATAAAGTGTTCTTCTTTTTTTCTTTCTTCAATAAAAAAAATAGGGAAAATTATGGTCTTTCTATACATAATCTTATAAATAAAACAAATACTTTAATCATCTTAAGAGTTACTTAAATCCAATTATTTTGGTTGATTTATTCGTTAACAAGGACATTTTAGCACACGTACGTGAGGTGTGTATTGAGCACAAAAGGGCAATTGACAAAGTCGTGATCCCACCACCTAAGTATTGTAATTTGTGTTATTGTTAGTGTGTCACTCAATGAATTAATTAGGATTTAGATGACTAATCAAACAAAATCAAAATGATATAAAAAATAATTTAATTTTCCAAGTAGGTGGGTCACTTGCGTTCCAAACTAAATTTGGCTACTTCTGATATTAGTCGGAAATCATTCCAAACTCGGAACATGCGGTATGATGGTCAGTTCGGAGCTTATGGTATTCGTTAAACCGTTAAACCTGGAAGTAATCAATTTTGTAGCACTTCAATGCGTTTCTATCGGGATGACTAGATCAACCGATAGAGTATATATAAATAAATAAAAAGTAAGTGGGTCACATTAATATCGCTCACGTCACGACATACCTATAATTTGTTCATTTATCTATCAGTAGGAAATAATAATAGAACAAACGATGACTAAATCAAAATGAGACCCCAAAACAAAAACAAAAAAAAACGAGAAAAATCAATTTATGTATA
The DNA here is from genome assembly GCA_002933935.1 of Eutrema yunnanense. NCBI lineage: Eukaryota > Viridiplantae > Streptophyta > Magnoliopsida > Brassicales > Brassicaceae > Eutrema > Eutrema yunnanense. The sequence goes on from PKML01003513.1 coordinate 26,339, forward strand.
ATTTAATTTATCTCAATTTCAAAGTCGGGAGAAGAAAAGTAAAAATACATGTAACCAAAAAAAAAAAATCCAACATATGGTTATATTATTGAAATGAAGGTAAGGATTAGAAAAGGCAAGTTGAATAGGTGATGACTAGAGGTGGACATAAAACCCGGATCCGCCGGATTCGACCCGACCCAAAATATTGGGTTTTGTTCAGTTTCAGTTTGTGTATAAAACCCGAATGATTTTTGTGTAAATCTAATTTGGTTTTTGGGTTGGTTTGGGTATAACCCGAAATTTGATCGGGTACCTACAAAAATTATAAATATATCATATTATGTATATATCGTATATATATATGCATATTATATATATATATATATATTCGAGTTATTTTGGGTTATTCGGATTATTGGGATTATTTTGGATTATTTGGGTTATTTCAGATACATTTTTGCGGGTAATTCGGGTTCAAAACCGACCCGAATTTATTTTCGGTTCCATATCGGGTTTCATTTAAAATTTTACAACCAATCCAAACTCGACAAGACCCAAACCGAACCGAACCAAAATTTTCTCGGATCCTAAACGGGTTCTATTCGCTCTAATTTTGGGTACCCAAAAACCTTAAAACCGACCCAAACCCGATCCGTAGATCCGAATACCGAGGACTAGTGCTGACAATGTCTGATATAAGTTTGACCATTTCCATATTAATTTTACAAAAAAATGAGAGAGAAGAAAAAGACAAAAGGAAAGGATCTTTGTTCGTTATATTCGTACCCTTTCATTCATTCTTTCTTTCTTTCTTTCGTACAATCGAAGAAAAACTCTTAGTTTCCGAAAATCGTTTTTGTCTAAATCGAAGAAGTTTTAAAGAAGAAAGGGTCTTTAGAGGGTGACTTGAATCGATGCAAGGTTTTGGGCACTAGTTTTAAACCCATTCCATTCCATATTTAGAAAGAACAGAATTTGATTCAAAGCCAAAGGTTTGGGTTTGGATTTGGTGGAGATGTAAGTAAATCTCCCACAAATTATTCTCTTTTTACTGCAAAGTCTCTGTTTTTGATGCAGTTTTTTTTTTTTTTTGAATTTTGCAGAAGTGGTGATGGGTACCCGAGGGAACGGGGAAGAGGAGGATTGGTTCTCCGATGCTCGCGAAGAGGTTTCATCTGTTTCCGACTGCAACTCCGAAGTCGCCGATGAATTTGTTCAAGCAACTGGCGATTTAGATCTCTGGACCATGAATCCCGAGAGTGTTACTAACCGTCGACACAACTTCTTTCTATCCATGGGGTTTAGTTTTAAAAAGAGAGACGTTGATGTTGATCTTCTTCTTGGAGATTCTTGTCCCGACCACATTCCCGTTTTAAACTCTGTGTCTGAAACCGATTTCGAGGAGGAGGACAAGTTGTTGTTGAGGAATCAATCTACATCCTCTGGCTCGTCTCACTCTGATCGATCCTCTGTTTCAACTTCCTCTCTGGCTGAGGCATTTAGTTTCAGAGGATCCTTTCTGGAGCGCGCCAAGAACATTGATGATCAGATTCTGTTAACGAGAGATTGTTCCAGTAATAGCAGTAGCATTACCGAGGGATTGAGTGAGTCTGGTTCGAGTAGGTCCGGTAGCTATGGAGATTTCCACAGCTCTCCTAAGAAGGGAGGAGCAAAAGGGTGGTTGAAGAAGCTAGGTGTTTTAACACACGTTCTTGACAAAAATGAAGAGTCCATTGATGGTGGTGAATCTCTGGGATCATCCACACGGAGGCAACTAACTCGAGTTCAGTCTTTTAAAAAGCAGTTCAAGGAGCTCTCGTCTCTGTGTATCGGACAAGAGTTCTCGGCGCACGATGGATCCATTGTAGTGATGAAGTTTTCTCATGACGGCAAGTACTTAGCCAGTGCTGGTGAAGACTGTGTTGTGCGAGTGTGGAACATAACGGAAGACGAGAGAAGAGACAATAAGTTTGAAGTGGCTGAGTTTGATTCAAGCTCTAACTGTGTTTACTTTGGAGTGAATGACAAGTCACAGATTGAGCCTCTAAACATTGAGAATGAGAAAATCGAAAAGAGTAGAAGATTGTTGAGGAAGAAGTCAGAATCGACTTGCGCTGTGTTGCCTTCAAGGGTCTTTACCATATCAGAAACCCCTCAGCATGAGTTCCGTGGACATTTAGGCGAAATCTTGGATCTTTCATGGTCGGAGAAAGGGGTACATTCACTTTTCAGACCCTTGTTGTTTAATAGGAAATGTGGTAATATGGTACTAATTAACAACTTGCTGCAGTTTTTACTGTCATCTTCTGTGGATGAGACTGTTCGATTATGGCGAGTTGGTTCTTCTGATGAATGTATCAGAGTTTTCTCTCATAAGAGCTTTGGTGAGTTTCTTTCTTCATCTGTGTCTTCTTCAGTGCTGCTTTCGGTATGTCTACTTAGGCACCTTCTCTCTTTCTCCTTCTCCTTCTCCTTACAGTGACTTGTGTGGCATTCAATCCTGTGGATGGCAATTACTTTATAAGCGGGTCGATTGATGGCATAGTCCGAATATGGGATGTTTCCCGTTTCCGGGTTGTTGACTATACAGATATAAGAGAGATTGTTACAGCTGTGTGCTATCGCCCTGATGCTAAGGGTGCAGTAGTAGGTTCTATGACTGGAGAATGTCGCTTTTACCATACAATTGGTATGTTTTTTACTTGAAGTTTACCAAAATGTGTAAGTGGAACCATCTATGTTTTTGATATCTTTTGAACCTCTCTCCTCAGATAACCAGCTGCAACTGGATAGAGAGATCAGTTTACATGGGGGGAAGAAGAAGGTTCCTAGCAAAAGGATCACTGGTTTTCAGTTTTTTCCTGGTGACTCAGACAAAGTAATGGTCACTTCTGCTGATTCTCAAATCCGAATAATCTGCGGAGTCGATACAATCTGCAAGCTTAAGAAAGGTCCTATATATAATACTCAAGTTTCTTTTCTTCCTTTGAATGCTTTTGTGAGTTTGTTTTGATATTTCCTTGGTGGATGTTTTGCAGCTTCAAGTCTTAGGACAACACTGAGCCCGACCTCTGCTTTGTTCACATCGGATGGGAAACACATTGTGTCAACAATAGAGGACTCAGGGATTCATGTCTGGGACTACTCGCAACCCAACAAGAAGGCTGCTTCTTCTCAGAAACCAAAAACGATCAGGTCTTATGAGGGATTTCTATCAGACAATGTCTCTGTTGCCATACCTTGGGTAGGCCAGGGGAAAGAGGAAGACAGTTTCATAGCTGATTTGGAAAAAAAGTTTGCTCATTTCCCATTGCCGATAGACTGTTTCACTCCAATGAAAGGAGCAACAACGTGGCCGGAAGAGAAGCTTGGAGTAGTAGCAGGTGCAGGTGCAGCAGCGATTTCAGCTATAGCCAGCAGCAGATCCAAGCTGAGGCTCTTGAGGAGCGTGTGCCAGAACATCAACGCTTCTACGCCGCACCTGTGGGGGCTTGTGATTGTGACAGCAACTTGGGACGGTAGGATCAGGGTGTTCCATAACTACGGTTTACCAATTCGGGTGTAAGTAAAAGACATACAGAAACAGAGTGTGCACATTTGCAGTGTTAGAATAGTAGCATTCTTTGATTTGATTGACCACTAAAGATGTATATGTGAGACCTATAATGTGCGTGTGTGTAAGTAAACACCGACCGTGATTTCAAATTTGTGAGCTTAGAAGAATGTGATTGACCACTAAAGATGTATCAGATGAGCATAAAGAGATACATCTTATGGGACACCTACTTCTTAATCTCTCCCCCTTTCCTATCCATTTAAACAAAACAAAAAACATACAAAAGAAAGAAAGAAAAAGACTTGTCTTTCTTTATCCTCAAAACTTGACCAAGACGTCTCTTCTAATGGGGGTGGGTTTTAACAAATCAACAATAAAAAAGAAAAAACAACAGCATTAGACATCTTAGAGCTCGTCGTGAGACTCATCCTCCTCCTCGGTCGCTGAATCTCCTCCTGCACCACCTGGTGCACCACCAGATCTTTGATAAACGGCTGTGATGATTGGGTTACACACTGCCTCTACTTCCTTGAGTTTCTCCTCGTAATCTTCTTTCTCTGAGTTTTGGTTCTCGTCAAGCCACTCCAAGGCTTCTTTGGTCGCTGCTTCAATCTTCTCCTTCTCATCCGCCTCCAATTTGTCCGCAAGCTTGTCCTTGTCGCTCACTTGGTTCTTCATGTTGTACACGTATGTCTCCAGGCTGTTCCTCGCGTCGATCCTCTCCTTCACCTTCTTGTCTTCCTCTGCAAACTCCTCTGCCTCCTTCACCATCCGGTCAATCTCTTCCTGGCTCAGACGGCCCTTCTCGTTTGTGATTGTGATCTTCTCTGATTTACCACTCGCCTTGTCCTCTGCTTTCACGTTCAGGATACCATTTGCGTCCACTTCAAACGTGACCTCGATTTGAGGTGTTCCTCTGCCAAAACCAAAGATTATGATTATTTTCATGTTCAAGATTTTACAATTTACTAAGGAAAGAGGCAAATCAATATCAAGACAAACCTTGGGGCTGGTGGGACTCCGGTTAGGTCGAATTTCCCGAGCAGCCTGCAGTCCTTGGTGAGACTTCGCTCACCTTCAAAGACCTGAATGGATACCGTTGTCTGCTGGTCTTGGTATGTCGTGAAAACCTGAGATTTCTTGGTTGGAATAACTGTGTTTCTCGGGATCAGCTTTGTCATCACTCCTCCCACGGTCTCGATACCCAAAGTGAGTGGTGCAACGTCAAGAAGAAGGATATCTTTGGTCTCGTCACCGCCTTCTCCGCTCAAAATACCACCCTGGACAGCAGCACCATAAGCAACAGCCTCGTCGGGGTTCACACCCTTGTTGGGCTCTTTCCCTTCAAAGAAGTCCTTCAATAGCTGCTGAACCTTTGGGATCCTAGTGCTTCCACCAACAAGGACAATCTCATCGATCTGGCTCTTCTGTAGACCAGCATCATCCATGGCCTTCTTCACGGGTCCCATGGTCTTCCTGAACAAGTCATTGTTCAGCTCCTCGAAACGAGCTCTAGTGAGTGGCTCAGAGAAATCAGCACCATCAAAGAGGGACTCAATTTCTACACGGACTTGGTGCTGGCTACTAAGAGCTCTCTTGGCCCTCTCACATTCCCTGCGGAGCTTACCAAGAGCCTTGTTGTCCTTGCTGATGTCCTTTTGGTGCTTCTTCTTGATCAACTTGATAAAGTAGTCCATGATCCTGTGGTCAAAGTCCTCACCTGCACAAGATCACAAAGACAGAAGGAGATTAGCACCAACATCATATGAATCTCACAACAAAGTAATACAGAACATGCATATGTGGTCTTAGGGTAAGTTACCTCCCAAGTGAGTGTCACCATTTGTGGAGAGAACCTCAAACACTCCGTTATCAATGGTCAAGACACTGACATCAAAGGTACCACCACCAAGGTCAAAGACGAGGATGTTCTTCTCACCACCCTTCTTATCAAGACCGTAGGCAATAGCAGCAGCAGTGGGTTCGTTGATGATTCTAGCAACATTGAGACCAGCAATAACACCGGCATCCTTTGTGGCCTGCCTCTGAGCATCGTTGAAGTAAGCTGCACACATAATCAAAGAATCAATAAACTGTATATCTATATATATATCTCCAAGAGGTATGATGAAGCAGACAAAAAGCAAACCTGGAACAGTGACAACAGCGTCCTTGATTTTCTTTCCAAGGTAAGCTTCAGCTGTCTCCTTCATCTTAATCAGAATCATGGCACTGATCTCCTCAGGAGAGAAAACCTTGGTCTCACCATCCTTGATCTTGACTTGAATGTATGGCTTACCATCCTTGTTCACAATCTGGTAAGGCACAAGCTTCCTGTCCTTTTGGACTTCTTTGTCCTCGAATCTGCCATAACCACACAAAAAAACAAGAATTAAAGCAACAGTCCATATGCAAGGTGAAACGAAACAAACAAAAAGGGGATGGATTTACTTTCTCCCGATCAATCTCTTGACGTCGAAGACGGTTCTCTCAGGGTTAACAGCCGCCTGGTTCTTAGCAGCCTCACCAATGAGCCTCTCGGAGTCGGTGAAACCAACCCAGGAAGGTGTAATACGGTTTCCTTGGTCATTGGCAATGATTTCAACATGGCCATTCTTGTAAACACCAACACAAGAGTATGTCGTACCAAGATCTATCCCTATAACTGTTCCCAACTTCGTGGCCTCATCTTTAGCAGTCGAAAACGCAAATAGACATCCTGAAGCATATAAATTCCAATCGTCAATAAAAATGGAAACACAAATCTCCCAATTCAGAACAGTGATAAACCTAATGTTCTCACAACAGCATTATCCAGGAAATGAATCTCTAGAGAAGCATCGAAACGAGATCTAATCTTAAGATGGCAAAATTTCAACCCAACATTGTAAACAAACAACACCATCAAATCTCACATCAATGCAGAGGCAGATTATGCCGATTTGAGCAGACTAAAGAGATACACAAACAAACAAACCTCATCAGGGAGGAAGAACATACTGAAACAGAGAGATGAGAGAGATCACTGACCGAAGAAGATGATCGCCAGAACAACGGTGCCGTTTGCTCCGAACGAGCGAGCCATATCGAGTGACTGTGTGTGGTTCGATCTCTCTTCTTTTTCTCTTTAGATCTTCTTCGAACAGAGAGAGCTCTCTTCTTCTTTTTTTTTTTTTTTAAAAGTTCCTTTGTTGAATGGCTTTTATTTATATCGGTCTAAGTAGTCGCTTTTTATGGAAGAAATAATATAACTTTATGTCATCGTGGATGACGTGGACCAATCATATCACGACGATCTATGACAACAGCCAATCAGATTAGGTCTTGTGTTGGAGTGATCGTGGCCGTTGGTTTACTTACTTCTTCTTCATTCTAGAGAATGGGCTTTCTTCCTTTTTTTCGATAGGCCCAGACTCTTCTTGAGTCTTCCCTCCACAAAATATCCGGAATCGAAAAAACGAACCGGAACCAAACACAATTAGAAAGTACCGAACCGAATAGTTACAAATATTCTAATGATTTTTCTAATAAAATATTTCGAGTATCCGAACCTAACCAGAACTGATCTGAAACTCGAATGGGTACTCGAAATATACGAAAACCAATCTTATTATATAAAGCAGGATCCCTCGACGTGAGCGCGACACGTAAGCAAAATTATAACTCACGAGATCGTGACATTTGTCACGGTTGTTAATTTAGATCTTGACATGTGTCAATTTAATTAAAAAAATAAAAATAAATTAAAATAAATATTAAATAAGGTTAAACTAAAAAAGGCAATATTAGTAAAAATGAATTAAAATAAATATTAAAAGGTGTAAAGTTAAAAGGCAATCTTACAAAAAAAAAAGTATAAGTATAAGTAAGGAAAACTTATAATAAAGGAAAGTGACAAAAGTAAAATTAAAAGTTTATAATCTACAACCACGATCAAACTTAAAAAGGGAAAATTATAAATATACTTTAAACTTATAAGAAAAATTATTAATATACGGTTTAAAATCGATTCCTAATATTAAAAAGTAATTGGAAAAAGTAGTTATGTTTAGATTAA